>JAMBLF010000125.1:0-407446 GCA_030578115.1 Leucoptera coffeella | reverse complement strand
TAACAATAAAAATTTAAGTAATTAAAATTCGCAATAAATTGCTGACTAGCTGCCATTTTTCCCAGCATTTTTAATGATGGCAACTAAGTGACGTGGGTCAAATAGAATCTATTGGGTGATGGCCTAGCACCTTGTCACCAACATTTAATATTCTGGGTAAACTATGTGGTGTTAGTTTTGGTGAGGATCTCTACATAGTAGTCACTATTGAAAGAAATTGAATAGAAAAAAATGAGCTAAAAATAGTCAAAAAGCTTTACAAAAGAGATTTTAATTACTCTAGCCTCTGAAAACCGAGA
Source organism: Leucoptera coffeella (assembly GCA_030578115.1). NCBI lineage: Eukaryota > Metazoa > Arthropoda > Insecta > Lepidoptera > Lyonetiidae > Leucoptera > Leucoptera coffeella. The sequence continues at coordinate 407,147 of JAMBLF010000125.1, read as the reverse complement.
AAATATTACCAATACCATTCGTCTGCAATAAAGCTTGCCACACAATATTTTGATCAATTGCAAATGTACATGCAAACATTCATACTCTTCACAATGTTTAATTAACCTTTGCGGGGTAGTTAGAGGCTTGGATGACCAGTCAAAGTGTATTTGGTCAGTTAAAGCCCACATTCCATCAGATAGCCAACACTGAATGTGACATTTCTCTCTCTCTCTCAGCCGGTTTCGACCCTCTCTTGGTTGTAGGCCTCCTTCACACCTTCAGAATTCGGTCTTGTGCAGCCAATCCACTGAAAACAGCTTGTGACAAATGGATTGAGAATGTGACGTATTCTTATAGCAGCGTAGAGATGTTGATTATTGGCTATTTTTAAAGGCAGATTCCATACGATGTTTCTCCTCACTATAGAAGTACACACATCCATTTCTTTATAATTATGGAACATTTTATTCTGCATAGTACAATTCCTTAGAGTTAATACCTAACTAATTTAAAAATACCTTGTTAGTCTGCCGGTCTTTCCAGCATGTCGTAGGAAAGAACTAAGGAACTAGGGGTATATTGAATATATATTAGACGATAAGCTAGCAACCTGTCACCAATATTCCATATGACATCAAAACCCTAATAATATAATGTACATGCTAATAAGTGACTAAGAGGATGTTTTGATATCCCTAAGGTTCTATCCATCCGGAAAATGTTTATGTATATTCAGTGCAATAAATTATGTTACTTTTATTAATTTAACGTATATTTCATGTTATTTGTAAGCTTACTGAACACACTACGTTCTATAACTGAATAATAAGGAAACTACATATAATTATTTTCTAGCACAAACACACTGATTAAGTTCCATGAATTCATGAAAGTTAATCAGTTAGGTGTTACACACATTATAGATGTTCCTAGAAGCCGAATAGAGGTATATGCCACATCATATTATCAGTACGTCCATAGTTAATATCTGAAAGATGTTTTATGTGGCTATGTAAATAGTCAACCTTAGATAAAAAGATTGATAAATTTACTGATCTCAAGGAATGTATTATATTAAATTTATAACACTAATTCAATACACAAGGAATGTCAAATTAATGCGATAGGCGGTCTTGCTTTAGATATTTTGACCAAGCAACCATTACATAAGGAAATTAAAAACAGTAATGAAAAAAATTTATACTCACAATTATGCCCATAAAATTGTATAATTTTTTCGAAAAAATATTTTTCTCTGGTCTTAAGGTTATTATAAACTTGAGAAGGAGTGTACATTTTATGAAAATAAATTAACTCTATTTTCCACATATACATTATTTTATTTAAATAAGTATTTTATATAAACATAATCTTAAATAAGCCACAAATCCCACGTTCGTTATAATCGCCGTACGTCGGGAAAATATATTTCATCACAAAGTAAGATTACGTAAATACTAATCCTAATTTTCTTCCCAAATCCTCGTTCAATAAATTTCTAAGAATTGTTCGCTCCCTGTGACCCTATTGTACAAGAGGTTTGGGTCCGCAATAAGCAATACAAAGTTGCTGTAATACATACGTAGCTCGCAGGTCCGAATTCCCAGCCAAATAACAAGGTGACCCCTCATGGGAACAACCCAATTTGCCTACGCGAATGCTTATTCGAATATCTATCTGTTGGGTATTACAACAGGTGGAGGGACAAATTGGCGAAGTTTACGTTATTGAAATATTCTAACTTCGCTCGCCTAATGTGGACCTTTACAGTATTCGTAAATCGCCTTCCACTGAAACAATTGTTGTAATGTGTACTGATATTTATGTACATATAAAGAGAGTGAAGGTGTCTCATTGCTTAACAGAAATGATTTGGATACTGGATTTATATACACACCCTTAGGATATATTCTTTATAGGATAGGATATATTTTAAGTTAGCCTTTTGATGCCTATTTGTACATTATTACGCAGTCACGACTATTAACCTTTGCGGGGTAATCAGAGGTTCAGGTGTCCATCTCCGCAATTGCCAAGGTAGTACATTATTACAAGAAAATATAATGATAAATCTATGTATTTAATAAGATAGTTATTAAATAAGATTATTTAATAAGATTAGCATTAGGGACACGAGAAGACAGAAATTCGCCCAACACTGAGAGATCTTTTTATCTCATTGTTTCCTAAAATAACAATTATAGTGAAAATTTACTGTTACTTTAAAAAAAAAAGAATTGTATAAACAAGACCTTTATTAATGAATATCCAGCATTAAAACAGTCTAATCAACATTCGCAGACTGGTTTCACAGCTCCAACAACAATAAACTAGGTATTTTATTTATCCAGCTTATGTTTCCATTACAGTCCGAGAACAACGGGTTTAGAATTAGAGAAAAGATTAGTAATTCCCTATCCTCAGACGTCGGAGTGAAGTGGCGGACACGATAAATCTTGGCGGGTTTTCTTCTGCGAGAACGTTACAAAAACAGACACGAGCAATTAATTACCGGTCGGACTCAAACGCTCGCCTCCAATCGCAGCCCTTGACTTTTTTACCACTGCCGAGCCGCGAACGCAATGGGGAATATTCATGATTGCTTTCATATTGTTGTCTTGTATTAATGTGTCTAATTTGCCGCGACTGTGTGGGGTTGGGAGTTTATTTATTCTAGAGCCTTAGGTAGCCGAGGTATTCCTTTTTTTATCAATTTTGTGACTCTAAAACTGAAGGATTTATAAGTTTTTGATTGTTTTATAATTAAAGTTATTCTATTTTTTATAAATATTATGTAGTTTAATAATGCCGATAACAATTTTGATGCCTCAAAGTATGAACACAGGTTCGTCGATAGATTCGTAGTAATCACCAATTGAGAGCCGAAACTGCTACGAATTTTGAAACCTTTAAGCAATAACCCTGGAAACTTAAAATTATTTAAGAAATTAAGTACTTTTGAATCAAACCCAATTAAATTAATGCTTAAATAATTGAACCATTGTTTTTATCATTTATTTATAACAAAACCTTAAGAAATCTTGCAATTCATTCGTGACTCTTTTCCCAAGTAATACAAAAATAACTAACAATTAGCGTCACAAATAGTTTTTCTGAGTTTTGCTACAATATTTCCTCTCTTCGTCTGCCTATTATGAGTTCTGCTGTTGCCTAATTGTGTTGTTTCGAAGCGACAGAATCAATCAATCAATGACATTTGTACCTAGCCGGAATTCAGCCAGTTTTCGCAGTAGGTAATTTATGAACGCCAATTGTACGGAAGTTTTGAGTGCAATGGAGGTTTATGACATAAATAAATAAAAAATTGACCATTTTTAAACCATTTTTCTCGCCTCATTCTTTGAAACAACACATAAATAATAAGACGTAAGCTTTAGTGTATCCGGTTAGCAGTTAACATATTTCCTGTTGACCCCAATCCATATACTTAAACCATGAGTATATTAGAAGTCGAAACTAGGTAAAGGTCGCAATATAATACGTAGATATGTCAAGTTCCTCTCTATCCGCAACATGGAGCGAACGCACAAATCTTTGTTGAGGTCCGAAGAAAAAGGGAATCAGAATTAAAGAAAAGATTAGTAATCTCAAAGACGTTGGGGTGAAGTGGCGTACACGATAAATCTTGTCAGATTTTCTTTTGCGAGACCATTACAAAAACAGACACGAGCTATTAATTACTGAGCGCTCTGGATTCAAAGAATTGCCAATTATAGCACCTAATTATTATTATTAGTGCATGATGCAATATCATAACATGTATTTAATTACTGAAATTCATCGATTAAATTGGTAAAACTCATTGATTCATAGAATTCTGCAAATAAATAACATACGTTTATACGCAAACAGTGGAATATATTAAGGAGCAAAGAGTTATTTTTTTTATTCTTGTTCTATAGTCATTATTATAGGAAAATAAAGAGCAAGAAAACACAAATCCTGAGGTCATTAATATACTCTCGCTAACAACAAATGGCGAACCCCATTTCATATTTCATTAAAAGCGAGAGAAAGAATTGGTAAATTAAAATGAAATCGCTGTTGGAAATACAAACAGCGTCTGACGACTAAAGACTCAAAAGAAATACTGCTCCTATTTTAAAACAGAAACCTTAATGTTGTAATCATCACTAGTAGTAAGAAAACAAAACATCCTAGTGAATTTAGGTCTTAGTTGACATTTTACATAATATGTGACATAATCAGAACATATACCAGGTATTTCGTTCTAGCTTTACTGTAGTAAAATATGTACACTTTTTTGTTTCCTTAAAAAAGCTTCCAATTTACTTACTCAAATGGAAACTGCCTAAAAAGTATTTTTGGAATAGTGACATTCAGATAATTAAGTCTTTATTAGTAACGGGCGTTCACATAAATGAAACTGCTCTGTTTAAACTTGAAACAAATAAAGAGAGCTGAAAGATATCTCACGAAGTAAACAAATCAAACACGCATTGAATGCTTCGTTAGATTGCTTAACCGAGACTATTATGAAGGAATTTCACATCCAACCTTCAGTTGCTTTGAAAATGCATCCTATACGAGTCTGAAGGGACCAGATCAGATGAGAAGGAAGCCCAGAAGGAAGACAGGTAGTTAGTATTCTTAATGTGCCTCAGACTACACAAGATTAAGGGAATGGAATATATATATATTAATTATTTTTTTCTTCTTACGCGATACTTATTTTTATCATTCCATGAAAGTTTACCGCCGAAATCTTTATTATTTACACATGTTATATTGTAAATAAAGAACATTATGTTTCTTGGAAACACAAGTGACTATTATTGATTGATATCCACTGAGAAACAACGCAGTTTCGTTTCAGAGCAGAAGCAATAACAGATCGACACCTAATTAAGAGGAAAATGCGAGAACATGTTAGTACATAACCTTGCAACTAGTGAGAGGGAAACACGTGTTACACGGCAATCAAAGCGGTTCGTTAAGGCTGTATATTGCTATGCATGGATTTGTAAGGCAACTAAATAAAAAAGGCTTACTGAAATATGTGGTATCAATTTATTACAAAATTCGGTGTAAAATCGTTCATATTTTGTTATTTTCATCTCATTGTGCATACGATACCGCAAAGAAAATCAGCTGATTCCGTTGGCTTCACACATTCACAGTCCTCATACAAAGGTTTTTTATTGACTTAAGACGTCTGACTTAAATAATATTTAATCTGGTATCCCACACACGAAGGAATGATGTAATGTAATAACCCCACGTTAGGAAAAATAGAATTTTTATTCGAAAGTACTGAGACATTCCTGAAATAGCTTTTATTAATACAGAAATTTATTATTTAATGAATCCTAAAAAGCAGTTACTTGAAATTATAACAAAAGATGTCATCCTCATTCATGTGTACCGATGAATAAAGGAAAACAACGCAACAAAGGCGTCAAATGTATTATTTTAAAATGTTCCCGGTGTCATCGGTTTAAGTCTGGAAGAAAAGACTCTTGGCATGTTTATCAGCACTTCTCACTTGAATGCATTCTATGAATACCAACAATAATTATTTATTTCGTTGTAAAAGCTCCAACGATCTGCAAAGAATTGCCCGACAATCAGGTTGCGTCTTACAAAACAACGGCTGGCTTCCGATTATAACAACTGTATTGAAATATATAATATGTGTAGGTTACTAAGAAGCCCTTGACTTACTAAGAAAAGTTGTTACCTAGCATTATATAGTAATAGTACAAACGTACACCTGTGCACAAGTTCTTCTACTCATTTTGTTAATGATAAAACTGAGACATAGTTATGTACCCCTCGATACTATTAGACTTAGCGTTGAATGGGGATTATGCTGTGATATGACAAAACAACATTCATTAATTCCAATCTAAATTTTAATACCTGGACGGACAGTCTCGACATTTCAATGGGGGTTGTGATAGGAAAAACATCATTCATTGAATCAAATCGAGTTTTATTAATACCTGGCACAGGCTTGTCATTTTATAGTATTTAGCGCGGTTCGGTCGAACTGGAATATTGAAAGAAACTTGTGTACATTGTTGCTATTAAAATTCGTCGTCAACAACAGCTGGTAAACAACGTCCAACTGAGAGAAGCACTCGTTCAAAACGAGAGAAAGAAAGAAGTGGGAAATTAAAATGGAAACGCAACGGGAAATCCCAATGAACTCCCCGACAAACAAGTAGCTTCGAGAAAGGAAAATTACTGTTCTTTTTAATAAGCAATTGATGAGAGAACCGATGAAGGATTACGAATACTTTTATTTCAAGCAAACGAGCATGTTCTTCATATACGAGCAGTTATCTTAATTCGTAATGCATGGAGTACAAAGGTATTAAAGAATGGCTATACCTATCTATATGGTTGTGTTAGCATTAACTATTCTAAACGTAACTTCAATACCTACTTTGTTTCAGATATTAAATCTGTTGTAGATAAATAACAGTAACTAAGAAAACTACTAGCCCGTGGTAAAACTTGAAGTATCATACTCGTACCATAAAGAACAATACTAATTAATCTTTTTCGCGGTAGGCAGATATTGAGCAACAAGTTCTATCACTGTTACTACCATGTATTACTAAAATTTCTATACTGTAACTTACACAAAATTTCGGAGCCAAGTACATATCTATTCAAATTTCATCCAGACTAGAAACTGACAAGCTGCTTTCGCGTTTTTTGTGCTCTTGCTCCCAAATGCAGACAGACATTAATTAACCAGCAAAGTTGTCGCAGCTCGTAAGCGGTGTATGGCATACGATGACAAAACAACCTTGCGGCCTCGTTACAGTTACACTATTCATTTAGCATTCAAACACTGCTGAAAAGCCTCTCAAACAGTTCACAATGCCAAATTATTAATTATTTTGAACAATACTTATTACTTTTTCTTTTATCAAAATGTTTTTTTTAATATGACAAGGATACTGCATTTTTCGTCCTATGCTAAACCTGAAACTTATTGTAAAATATATCAGATGTTGAAATAAAGGATTAATTAAACACCAGGCTTGTATTCATACAAAATCAATTAGTGTTTTAGAGCAAGCTTTATTAGTAGTTGGAGAAGACAGGGCTGGTTCGAATAGGAAATTCCACTCAAAAGGCTGCGATGAGCTCAGGGCAGTCAGCTTTTGTAGTTTAATTGCTGAAAGCTTCAGAGATACTAGCAGTGACCTATCTACTATCTATTTGCAAGACATTCAAGTGCCAATGCCACTTGTTTAAAGAGCATATTTTGGATATTAGACACTATTTTATACCTACTCGTTAATTAGAATGTTTTTCTAATATATTAAATATAAATGTAGTATTTTAAAATGAATTTCATAATTCGACGTAACTCAGTTGCTTGAGGCCTGACTCTGTATCAGTAGGTAGAGGGTTCAAATCCCGCTTGAGTATGTACCAATGGAAATAAAGTTTAATTAATTTCTATTTACATTTTGTAATAAAAATACATTTACGTAATATATGGAATATTACGGTGAGGAAAAACATCGTGACGAAACCTATCTGTTTCCCGAAGGCGACATGGCGAAGCACCTGTCACATTGAGTACTGACTATCTGATCAACACGTGGGTTCGAGGTGACCATAGAATTACTACCCTCGCAATTGCGGAGATGAACACCTGAACCTCACACTACCCCGCAATGTTTAATGGTCGTGAACGCGTTTGTCTTTTTTTGCCTTTAGTACCGAATAACTAATTTCAGGCTTTCTACTTATAATATTATATATATACGAGTATATATAATATATATATACATGTTTATCATTATAATAGTACATTATCCGTGAGTGAACATAAGTACAAGAGTTAAGGCAGTTTTTGTTTATTTAGACCATATTGCAGCGTTCTATCCAGAATATTTAGTTCATTGAATCAGATTATAACTAACAAAACGTTTTCATGCACTATCGCTATTACGAGTATACTAAACAGAACTTCCATGAATTCATTTCCTCACAAATTACTTATGTGCTCTTTTGTATATAGTAAAGGAAACCTTTGGCGAATTGCGCTTTCTTTTCTGCGATGTAATAAACAAGGAAACTTAATGACTTGCAACAAAGAAAACGAAACTACTTTCTATAGGAGAATATCTAAGAGTATAATGGACTGCACAGATTTTCCCTAGTATATTTGTTGTCACAATTTTTTTTGTGTTTTTATTTAAATAGAAACCTGCCATTTCCTTAATATAACCATTAAATACCAATTGGCTAGGCGATACATAAACTTCAGAAAACCAAAAGATTTTGACAGCAGTGGGGTTAAATTCAGCAATTATGACTGTCCTTTACCAAACTATTCAAAGAGATGGTAGATGAATATCCTTCATTGTAATCACGAAACTCCTCTCAGCTTGTACTACTAACGTCCTATGTATATTGCAATTAATCTCTTCGTCAGTTATAACACTATTATTTGAGCTTCTAACTTTTATCAATGTAACGTTATTGCTGGTTATCTTTTCGTAGTAGATTTTACCCCGTAATATCTTTCCAAAATATACACAAAACGTAAACGCTAACGTAGATTGGTAAAAATATATTGTCATGTAATTTAAAACAGAAACAATTAATAACGATTGTTAATTCAGAACAGCCGTGCGTGTAAAATAGGAATTACATGGAAGATCCCTATTTAAAAAAGAAACTTACAAGTCTGTTGTAAAGTTCCTAATAAGCTAGTCAGGAAGCTAAAAAGGTACCGAGTCTTACATTGCTCCTGAGGCCTGTTTTCTAGTGAATGTTGACATAACATAATGACGTGACTCTTCAGTGAGGGCACAACTCAAACCGTTAATTAGAGAGTTTTTAACGATGTCCTCGGGTAGGAGCCATAGCAGATTTAATTGTTTGCGTCGCAAGTTCTATATTTATATGCTACACTTATGACTGTATACTCGTAATATTTTTATTGTACAGCCTATATTGTTTATTTGTTCAGCATTTATCAAGTACTGAAAGATATAAATTACAAATCATTCAGTATTGTGTAATAGAGAAACTATTATTATTTTTTCACTATTACCTGATCCTTGATTATTTCCTTAAAAGTTTGTATGACATCTTAGGTTTTGCACGAAATAGTACTAAGAGGATGTACACCTATGGCCTACATCGTAAATGCTGTCATAAAAGAAAGTAATATAAGTAAGACCCTTGTAAAAATCATTTAACTAGTACCCTGAAGAGGTTACGTCTCTCTAGGGACCCAAGTTCACTATTGTTTTTTGCAAAATAACAGTTCAATATCAGTCCAGTAACCGTGTGAAGTTGTTCGTAGAATAGCAAGCGACAAATATCGCCAATTTTAAGACGATATTTTACACATTGTCTGCCATTAATGGTGAAAGTTTTCAGTTTTGTTAATCCACTACTAATTACAGTCTTACTGAATTGATATTGAACTAAGATTGTACTAAAACGTATTAGTAGACTTGGCCCCCAGGTAATACGTAAGCTGTATTGTTGTTGGAGAGGCCAGACTGATTGTCAGCTAATTCTTCTCGCTCCCGTAAAGTCTAGCGCAATAAATTGTAAGCATTCATGGCACTCAACCAACCGAAAGGCTCAGATAAAGTATGAGACTTTCCTTCAGGAATAACTATGGTCCATTCACTATAAGATAATAATTTTGAAATAGTGTTGAGAATAAGTCAACTCATTAACAAATGTCTCTTGTAGTTGCAGTTTTATTTTATGAGTACGATTTCTTTATTAAGTAGAAATTATATCCGCAACAAATGTATTCAGATTATTGAATGAATTATAAGCAAAGTATCAATTGTTACACACATAGGTATGTATAGCTTTGATCATATAGTATTTTATTATTTGCTGCTAGCTTACGTATCAAACCTTCGCAGTTAGAATGTAGATAAATATTAAATAAGTGATAGACATTTAAAACAGCCCTAGACAATGCAGGGCATATGCAAGTATCGATCGCATTTCGTTTAGCCGATGGGTACTATTTACTTATCCTTATTTCGTACAGCTCCGTAATAACTTAAGAGATGAATCGCTTCGATAAGCCATCTTTCCGGGCTGTTGGCATAGCATGGCTTCCGGCTATAATTTGTGCCTGCAACTTTAAGATACGGAGGCAGCACGACCGAACGCCGACTTTTAAAGTAGGCGCTCAATTATTCATTGGGTAATAAGATATTTGCTCCTTCCCAAGCAATTTCCTTAATAAGAAATACAATAGATTAAAGTAACGCCAAATTTTGGAGTGTAATACACAAATCGACAGTGTGGCAATGGTACGAATACTATTATCGCAGGTTAATTTGTGTTCTTAAAATAAACATTAATCAATCGTATAAAATTAATTAAGATCTTATTGTTTTGTTGATCTATTCATAGAAATCTAGCAATAAGTAAACAAAATTTATTATATCAAAACAACGGTGTAAACAGCAATCTGAAAAACCATTCATATAACAAGCCCTTATAGCATAACAATTTAATGGTACAACTCTTATCACTATATATACTACTTTATTTTCACATTGTATACTTAACTAAATTATCAAATAATCCTGACTAACATATCAAACAAAAATAGTTAAAAGTAGCCTCCAATCTATTTTATATAGTCAACAATAACATTTATTGATTCATAGATATTAATACTTGTTCATATTATTTTAAACTGCAGTAAAGTTTTTATAAACGTAATCTTGTAAGTTTTCTGATTTGGTTTCCATGTATTCTATAAACAACATAACAAAAGAAAATCCATAATTGGACTACATGACCTCTAGAAATTTACTCTATAATCACGGGTGTGTCGTGTTATAAGGACGTGTATTAATAAATATGTTTACCTAAATGTCTTTCAAATTGTCTTCGGATTTTTAGAGTACGCATAGAAATACCGAGTGACTTGAGCAAATTGGGTGTTTCACAATAAATAAGGTGGCAAATCTGAAGAGTAGCACCCTGATGGACTTAATTGTCAAACTGTTGGCAAAATTCGTAACAATCGGATGGGCCAAGTGAATTTGCATTTATATTAAGTCATCGTTTGCCGATCAAATTGGCGAACACGTCCAAAACAATAGCGAGGGGACGCAATAGAATTATAATCGAACTTGGATTAATTGAAAATTCTATTAGCAAAACATACAAACGAGCGGCTGAAGCTGTTTGTATACAAAACGCACGCACTTGTCATTCCAATTTCGTTTGCCGACCGCACACTCCAATGACTGATTTCGTGAACTGTGCTGTCTATTCAAATTCAATTCATTTTTCCAATCTTTAAAATACTGGATTTCATTAATTTAATTTTCGTGTGAATTTTATTTTGTCACATGATCTCTCAAAACAGATCTTCATAACTTTTAATGAGATAAAGTTTAGAGTTTTTGATTTTAGATGATTGAATATAATAAATAGCACAATGTAAGGGGTAGAAAAAACTATTACCAAAACACCGAGGATATTTAGATAGTTTTTTTATCAAAATTTTTATAAAACATAATAACGTTTCATTATCTTTTATAAATAATAAAAAAACGATAAGAAAATACGTGATTAATATACTTTTGTCGGCAAGACATTTTAATTAAAACTTAGACTTATTTGTGTGTCTTAATACATCACAGAGTAGAAAGTAGATTCGGAATTAATTCGCTGCTACGCCCAGAAACTCTTGTTCAGTGTTCATATGTCTCTTGAATGTGAAGCGAGACATATTTCAATTAAGAACTGCTCTCTCTTGGAGATTTTGAGTTCGTCGTTTCTTCTTCGCTTCGTGATAAATTGAACTAAATCACGAGAGTCTCTTTGTGACTAGTTCAACGTCATTTCTAAACTTTCTTTAACTTTGACTGACTCAATACGCAATTTTAATTGAATGTGCACTTTCTGACGTCGTGCGCGACTGAATTTCACTACATCTGAACAATGCATAAGAAATTCTAGATGCACCTAGGAAATATTAAATGGTTTTTAATAAGCGTATTCTTTGAAGTTATTATCATTAATGAGGTATTATATTTAGGCCCCAGATGTACGAATACGTGCGGTTATTATTCAAAGTACTTGACAATTCAAAGTATGAATTTAAAAGTCATTTGAAAGTTTTTTTTAATGTGATGAAAACTTTATGTTAAATTTCCATACTATCGCTATTGGGAATTAGAACTTTGCACTCGTAATTACTTACCGGAAAAGGTAGCATTTTATTACATACCTAGATACACATCACGTCTGTTTTCTTATAAAGGGAAAGGCAGAAATCACTTATCCCAATTTGTCCCGATCCTGACATACCATTTTCGCTTCATTGACACTCATATACCTCCCGCGTATAAGTTTCACACCTTAAATGAAAAACATATTGTGTAAGCTACGAAAGCATATCTAAAATTACTAAGTATAACCTTTAAATATCGTTCACAAAAGAAGCTATATTTATAACCTATTATTGGCAAACAGTTGTCAGGGAGTAAATAACTATATCTGATCAATAGAAACCCGCAACTTTGGCATATTGGATTAGTTTCCAACTAAACAATTTCGGCACTGAAATATAACGAGCCTTTTAAATTGTATTGTAACGTTTGTTAATCTCTTCGATTCATCTCGTTTTACTTCGGCCCGAAATGTAGGATTGAGATGTGTAGATTCCAAGTGGAAATGTATTAAAGGAAGATCTAACAATTGTAGTAATATTTATGTAATGATATGTATGTAAATAAAGATCAATGATGTATAATTCGTATTCAACACAGGCATTTTATATTACGGGCGTTATTAAAGAGTACTAGAGTCTTAAATTTTTTGTAATTATTAACTACACTGAGAAAATTTATTCCTTAATGTACTATTACAGAAAACATGATTTTATAAAAACATATTACGTTCTTGACTAGATGAGTTAAAGCTTCACTCACATGTGTAATTTATTAAATAAAGATGTGATGCCTATAAATAAATTTGCTATCTAAGATACGTACCTAATCCAATAATCACACTTCTTTTCTTTTTGTTCAGCACAGACCAAAATAACAGAGAAAAGAACTAAGTATAAAAAATATTCTCATAAGCACAGAAGTGCTGTTGCCTTAGTGAAAATAAATCCGGGCGAGATCCCTCGTCTAAATTACCTCGTCTTTTTATCGTCTCTCGAACAGTCTACAGGTGGACAAAAGCAAAGTTAATTATGTTACTTGTCTTGATTAAGTAAGCTGTGTTCTTGCCTAGGTACACGGAATTAGTCATTAATGTAAGTATCAAGATAGGTTGGGTTGGGATAATTATTCAGCCGGTTACGAAGCTTTATAGCTTATATACATGCATACAATATATATTTAGCTTTATATCCTGTTTGGTGTGGAAAGAAGCTCATAGTCTCAATGTTAAATTTAATTATCGTAAGCATTAAGGAGTGTAAATGATAATTTTGATAATATACATACAAAATCATATCATCATATTCTGACGTCTTAAGTGTATTTTCGGATTGATGGAATTTCGAACACATAATAGCTTGTTCACTTTATACGTCAGTTACTTTAGAAATAAATAACACAACATTTTCCATTCCATCTAGTTACATTGTTAATACCATACAAAGGAGAAAGTCCGTTAAAATTTTAATATTAACTTCGTGATTTATTCCACCAAAGACATTGTTTACATTGCGAGGAAAAGCGAGGGTAGAAGGTTGTTACAAATATCTGCATCCCTTATAGAGATTCCGCGCTGCTTTATGAAGACATATTCAAAATATTTGCAGTTAAAAATGGTGTTAAATTTTCATGGGGGCGCGCTCATGGAAAACTCTTGTTGGGGCATAAATTTCGAGGCGGAAACATAATGTGCTACCGCCCAACCTATGATATGACACGAGAATCTGGTAAGAGCTGTTATTGTCAAAAAGCTAGGGATAATAAAATATATTTTAAAAAATAAAAAGCTGCCCTATTGTTCATGTCTGTTTAGTGATTTTGTGTTATTGTGATTTCATTTGAGATATTCTTCATTGAATTGGAAGAGACAATTTTGTCAAGGCGTATACGTAACCAACAGAAGAGTATCTATGAGTAGATATGGTGTATGTAATAGGTAATAAGTGTAAGTAAGGCAAGAGAGGTTATGTCAGGATCGTTCAGGGTGACGATCAATTGTCTATGCCTATCCTGTTAGGAAAGTAGAGCCGTGAGTATATGTTATTTTAGAAAGTAAGTACTTAGCTAACAATAGAGTCACCTTTTTTAAAAATCTATTGACATTTCAAACACTTTATAGAAAATAGTTTAGGTTATGGGTATAATTTCCTAAGATACTAATTATTTGGTAAAGGAAATAGAGTACCCGCCACATAAGGTGGCAGTTGGAGGCGTCGCCACAGTCGCGTAATCCAGTGTTGCCAGTAAACACGCCAAAACTAGCACTCACTGTGCCATACGGCTCAATACATTATATTGAGGTTTCATTTGTAACGATCTTTGGTTGCAGAGCTATAAACTCAAATAAAACAAATTAATATACCAAAGTCAAAATATTTTTATTCAAAATAGGCCCTATCATAAGCTCTCTTTGAAAGTTATTTTATGATCTAAGTACAAATTAAAAAAACTATATATTGACAAAAGGAATATATATGAGTGAAGTGGAAGGGCGGTTACGTAGGGGCCGGCCTAATAAGACATATATGTAACAGTCAGATAGACGCTATATTGAAAAAAGGTGACGTTAGGTGTACCTATAACCGCCGAGAGTGTATTAGAGAATGTATGAATGTCAATGAAGCGAAAGTGGTCTGTCAGGATCGGGACAAATGGGGATCCGTGATCTCTGCCTACCCCTCTACAGGGAATCAGGCGTGATGTGTATGTATGTATGTAAAAAAACTATTTCAAACATGGCACTGAGCATTGTCTTTACATATTTTTACCGAGGTTAGTTCACCAACCATTTCGGCTGCTCAAGATGCCACGTCATGAAGACCACGACCGCTCTGATAAGAGCGTAACGATTGAGAAGAAGAAGTTCAGCGGAGACCCTTGGAGAAGAACTAACAAGAAACTCCAGAAATCAATTTATTATAATCACCCTTAACAAACATAAAAATTACAAAGAGTGGGCAAAAAACACAACGCTGGTAATACTAAATTTACCTTTCATACAAAATAACACGCAATGGCGGAAACGTCAAATTTAGTTCCAAGTTTGGCTACTGCCACCTTATGTGGCGGGTACTCTAGTATACATTGATTTCCAAATTAACCCATTGTAAATAGTAACCTAGGACACCCATATGAGTCAGACAACATAAAGAACAAAACAATAATCAACGTCTATTTGTGTGATTTACGAATACTATCAGCTCCCCATAATTACTCTAAATGCACCATGTCCATCCCTTATATAGATAAACTCTGTTATACGTAGGGTATCAATATTTTTATAACGTTCTGAGTACCATCACTGGTGCTAGGTTGGTTTAGTGCTATTTAGAAAAGCTTACGTCCTAGCTGCAAATTATTTGGCTTGGGTTATAATACCGGAGTTGATTACCTACTAGTCTGATGTGTTCCACTGGTTAGATAAAAGCGTAGTTATAGCGTATATAAGGGTAGGCTATATAAAAGTCGTTAGTCGGAGCACTATGTTAATATTGGCTAATATATGAAAACTTAAATAGGCAAACGTTAAATTTAAATTGGTTTACGTATACGTTTTAATATTAGCCCTGATGGTGAATATAGGGGTTCACGAAATCATTTTTGCGCATTCACGGAACGCAAAATATAAAATTACTCATAACGTGTTACAATTTTTCACAACATTTTGCAAAAAAGTGAGATGTTGGTATTACAAAAAGATTCTCTTATCAATAGCCTTTCAATTCCCACTAGTTTAGATATCACGTAATAATTATATTTTTTCGTAGTTTTGTATTGCGGCTAAAATTAATTATTATGTGATGATATTTTTATTTTTTCATACCCAAGACCAAGTTATCTTTGTTATAATTACATTTCGTACTTTGTATTATAAAGCGCAATAAGGTGTAATATTAATGTATTAAAAATTTGTAAAAACTCTCATTCCGGACACGGCAAAATCTGTGAGCACACGAAACCACAGGAGTGAAATAAACAGATAAAATTGTGTATTCTATACAGCGACGTGCACAATTCATTTCAATGTAGTGCAACTAAGCTGTAGGGTTGCTCAAAGCACGTTCATTACACATGTTAATGAAGCGAGCGATTCGTGCTTTGAAGTGCTTTTACGAAACAAAATGTTTTTCATCATATTACCTTCGTCTGAGAGCTGTGTCTCGGCTAGGCATCGGTTGAGCACTCCTTTGTTTGATTTGCCTCTTGTCTCTCGCTTCTCGACGTATCACAAATTAGATCCTTTACACGTACCAAAATATGTACTTTTACATGGCGTATTTCTCTCTTGCCTCGACTCAAACTTAACTTAATAAAGAGTACATGATACAAATTGATGAATCATACATACTTATATTTACACCTCTACTTTGTTACGGGATATACAGAAATATTGTTTCCCACCTGAAGAGATACTGACAAATCTCTCTAGTCTCCCTCATGACTATAATCTTCCCCGTGCATGCTCTTCATATTACGTACCGTCCCAGGTTGGATACGTTTTTTATATTTTTCACACATCTTTTAGACCATATCATCGAACTGTACACACAATCATACCTTAAGTAGAGTTTAATAAAATCGTAGCTATAACACCAAAAAATGTAACTTATCATAAACCTTAGAGATAATGTTTAGTTTCAATCCACATACTTATATAAAAAGTGAATTCAAATGAATAAATTTACTACCACTCTAAAACAAAACATCCAGACTATAATGTTAACGAACTTTTGCAAAAACAGTCGAGTGTCTCCACAACAGTACTCGTATATGCTTATCACGCAATGAAGCGCATAAGCAAAAATTGCATTCGCCACCCTATGCAATTTTAGCCAGCAAGTTCTTCGATTGCATTCGTTTACGAGGCTCGTTTAATGGGAAACAATGGAATGTACTCATTGCGTTTGTTTCTTTGTTCAAGCATTATCATAGAGGATTTTTGCATTAGGGATGGGTAGAGTACCCGCCACATACGGTGGCAGTAGCCAAACTTGGAACTAAATTTGACGTTTCCGCCATTGCGTGTTATTTTGTATGAAAGGTAAATTTAGTATTACCAGCGTTGTGTTTTTTGCCCACTCTTTGTAATTTTTATGTTTGTTAAGGGTGATTATAATAAATTGATTTCTGGAGTTTCTTGTTAGTTCTTCTCCAAGGGTCTCCGCTGAACTTCTTCTTCTCAATCGTTACGCTCTTATCAGAGCGGTCGTGGTCTCCATGACGTGGCATCTTGAGCAGCCGAAATGGTTGGTGAACTAACCTCGGTAAAAATATGTAAAGACAATGCTCAGTGCCATGTTTGAAATAGTTTTTTTACATACATACATACACATCACGCCTGATTCCCTGTAGAGGGGTAGGCAGAGATCACGGATCCCCATTTGTCCCGATCCTGACAGACCACTTTCGCTTCATTGACATTCATACATTCTCTAATACACTCTCGGCGGTTATAGGTACTCCTAACGTCACCTTTTTTCAATATAGCGTCTATCTGACTGTTACATATATGTCTTATTAGGCCGGCCCCTACGTAACCGCCCTTCCACTTCACTCATATATATTCCTTTTGTCAATATATAGTTTTTTTAATTTGTACTTAGATCATAAAATAACTTTCAAAGAGAGCTTATGATAGGGCCTATTTTGAATAAAAATATTTTGACTTTTGACTTTGGTATATTAATTTGTTTTATTTGAGTTTATAGCTCTGCAACCAAAGATCGTTACAAATGAAACCTCAATATAATGTATCGAGCCGTATGGCACAGTGAGTGCTAGTTTTGGCGTGTTTACTGGCAACACTGGATTACGCGACTGTGGCGACGCCTCCAACTGCCACCTTATGTGGCGGGATCTCTACTCATTTTCCTTTGACATTGGCACAGATAAAACAGATACATTGACATACCATTCATTACATTTCATGCCACAGATAGTACAGACACACATTAGAAACAGTCTATGTGAACACGCATAATAATTTGCTAGACACATACAGAATCTCCTAAGTGGTGAACCACTTCCTAGAGTACCCGCCACATAAGGTGGCAGTTGGAGGCGTCGCCACAGTCGCGTAATCCAGTGTTGCCAGTAAACACGCCAAAACTAGCACTCACTGTGCCATACGGCTCGATACATTATAGGTTTCATTTGTAACGGTCTTTGGTTGCAGAGCTATAAACTCAAATAAAACAAATTAATATATCAAAGTCAAAATATGTTTATTAAACTATTTCAAACATGATTAATAATTAACGGGACTTATCCTTCTTATTATATATTACATATATTATGTGTTCCTTCACTCTGTCCGCAATAGACCGTTTAGTGTGTTCGACGTAGGATTTCCCACAGCTGCAATCAATCTTATACACACCCTTATATCTTATATCATGAGTATAAATCGCGAATCTCTTAAAACTATTATTTCAAACATGGCACTGAGCATTGTCTTTACATATTTTTTACCGAGGTTAGATCAGCGGAGACCCTAGCTTGGAGAAGAACTAACAAGAAACTCCGCAAATCAATTTATTATAATCACCCTCAACAAACATAAAAATTACAAAGAGTGGGCAAAAAACACAACGCTGGTAATACTAAATTTACCTTTCATACAAAATAACACGCAATGGCGGAAACGTCAAATTTAGTTCCAAGTTTGGCTACTGCCACCGTATGTGGCGGGTACTCTAGATGTTGTTCCGATCTTTTGTCTATCCAAAGGTGGACTAAAAGACAGAGCATATTGAGCTAGGGTGTTTGTGCATTATGATGCCCTTCAACACACCTTATATAATCTCTAAGCTTAATCAATGCAAAGGAGAGGCATGACTAGCGAACAACCTACAATATTTCATGTTATTTTAAAAGACTTATCTTGTTTGTCTGGTAGTATCATACATTAATATTTATTAACTATTTTAGGGGAAAAGAGTCGAAAAGGAGTCGGTGTTATATTGGAAGCATCTACTGACATTACCAATGCCTCGATCGTAACTTGCCAACGCAACGCCTCGAGAGATGCCGATCTGCCCACCTCGAAAAAAATAGAAAGCTGTATAAAAGAGGATAAAAATAAAACGAAAGAAATAAATCCAATACGGATCATAATTTAATTATGAAAATATTATACACTTTACAATTGACCGATGCAACGTTCTGCATCCTACAATTAATGTTCTCCTTGGTAATTGTAATCCTAAAATTTACAATACATATATTTACACGAACATTTGCTTCGAATGACGACTCTGTCATACGTTTACATGTTTTAAAACGACTAAACAATAGAACCATAGCTCGGTGCTGTTTGGATGACCTATTTATATCTGTTTTACAAGATACTATTCTCCTGAGAATTGCAGAAAATAAATTACTAGTCTAAACATAAGAAGTAAGATAAGTTATTAATGTCTGGCTTTGTAAATGCAGAAATCTTTTGCAACACTCGCTCACGTTCTGTACATAATATACAGAATAATACAAAAAAGGTAATTTCAGATCATTTAACGCAATACCTGTCATGAATATTTATGCTAAACCCTACAATTATTGGCAGGCGGAAAAATAAACTGGTAGCCAGTAAGTGTCCAACCCGTGGCCATAGCGAGTAAGGCGTGTCACGAACTTGTACCATAGCACACCAATAGCAACAATTAACTTCAAACAAAACTAATTCTTAGTGTTCAAGAAGAATCTCGCCTTGCAAGTAACTAAAATAATCACTAACGATTTAAAAGCAACGTAGTATACTCGCTAAACAGTTAATGAAATAAGGATGGAAATGTTTTTAATCAACTATGGACATTTATTATTTGGTTACAAAAGATTAATCGGTGTATGATGAACAATATCACATTTAGTGGACAAATAACAAAATGGGTCAGGCAATAAAAAAGTAATTATGTATTTCATTACAATCTATTTATATATTTCAGAGGTACAGTTTCGTGACACTCAAATTAAGATGGGAATAAAACAATATACAAACTAGAATGCACTGGAGTAAAAAAATCACTAGAAAACGACGCTATTTAATTAACAGATTTTATTTTTACAGATAACTTCATCGTCCCGTGAGTAAACACCCATATTGATAGTAATCTCGCATACATTTGCTTATGTGCCATGCAGTACACCAAATAGAACGAGATCCCTGTTATTTAAGACAAACATCGGATGACAGCATCTATTCGAATAAGACCGAACTTTTCCTTAAAATGACTGCTTAGTGAAAACTTATTTTAGGATACTAATATTAATATCAGTCTTGATATCATGATTCCATGAAAACAATGTTATGGTCAACATCCACTTGTATTGCAACATAACAGTATTTCACATGCGCAACATTACATACTTTTATTGCATGAAAACCACTCAGTGTGTAAAAACCATATCTCTGTACAAATCCCTTCGTTCATAATAAATTATTATATCAATAATTTTGTAAAAATATCCCCGTATGTTCATTGTACTAAAGCAATTGGTTTTGTTGTTATTGTAAGGTATAAATTGAGCCTACAAAGAACTAATTTCACTAGCTATGACTGTTGCTGTACACATTATTTGCTAAATTTGTAATATCTCTTTTCAACAATGAAGTACTATTACCATTTTTCTCGATGCTTGCTAAGAAATCTTCTAATAATTTACATAGTGCTTTTCTCTTAAATCGTAGTGATTCATTTATTACTTCACGAATTACTTCTTTCTTGGTATCGAACCCACCACGCAGTTGCTTCAAGTTTTCAAAGAGTAGAGAAAAATCTGCAATTACAACGAAAAACATTTTTTATTTGTTACACAGTATAGGTTCAAAACAAACAAAGCCAGAAAATATCAGTGCAATAACTAAATATATAACGAGTATTGTTTTGGTACATTCGTGGATTAACTTTTACAGTGAGCGACAATATGCTAAGGAACCTTTAGGTTTCATTATCATCTGACTACACGCAAGGAATTGACAGTATACAGTACTGACACTTAGATATTTTAAACAAAGCAGAAATGTAACTTACCTCTGCCAGGCCTCCGAATAGCTTTATAAACTTCAGCCCTAACATTGAGATTATGCTTCTTAATTTCATTCAATTCTTTTCTAGTCAGTTCAGGCGTAGGTGGGGGCAGCGCTGGTACAGGAGCCTTTGCATTAGCCTGTAATAGAAAAAGAGGAATTATAATAATACGCTACACACACGATTCAATATATAACTAAGTAACATGGTTAGATAAAAATAACAAACATACGAGTAGTTTTCGCGTGTCATTGACGCACTACAGATTTCGACTCAGCTTGATGAGTTTAGATTAATACTACCTCGTACTACAATACAATTATAATGACAATTTGCTAGGAATTTAACCAATTTGCGTGTGATTAAGGGAACTGAACTAATTTCCACAAAAATTACAATAATCTTATCATTTTTTATGATATAATTACCTTTTTCTTCCTCTTTCTCGATCTGCCATTTGCAGTGTTTTCAGCAGCAATGCCTTGTATAATGGCATTGATCTGCGACTCCTGAACATCATGGGTAGGCGGATTCGCAATGAAGACTGGCGGAATGATGCTGGGCTCTGGCGGTGGTGATGGGGAGCGAGTTATTTTGCCACCCATCGTCGTATATGTGTCTGTAAAGATATCGATGTTCAATATTTATAATCTTTCTTATATAACGGGCATTAAAAAAAGCGTATTTTTAACGTTATTATTCCTGCAATACACGTCTTACCGTAGGGAATATTTAATAGCAGTAGTTTTCGCATATGTTGAAACGAAATATTTATGTAACACCATTTTTAAATATTCACTATGGGACACTTATTTTACAATTATAATTTACCCATTGCGAAGTAGATTTTAATTAACACATTCTGGAAGTACTTCACTAGTAACTAATTAACTCGACGCAAATCGTCTCTATCAAACCTTTCAAAGCAATCACAGGCATATTTTAATTCAAAAACAATTCAACATGACATATAATAATAAATGAACCACTTACCTCCATTCAAGAAAGGCTTCACGACTGGTGGTAAGTTGGGTGGCGCGGATATTGGGGCAGGCGATGTAATCACTAACGGCGCTTGGATTGTAGGCGTTGAAATTTCCAAATGAGGTGGCTCCTGAAAAGAGTATTTAAAATATTGATTATAGTAATTTTGAGACTTACTATTAATAATACGAATTAGGGATCTAGTGAAAAAACATATCATCATTATTATCTTCGTCTACTAGTTATCAATGAGATTTTATAAACACGGTGTGTGTATGTCATTTAAAGACACGTTTGACACATATGTAATGTATGTATGATGCATGACCTCGATGCAACTTTCTAAACTACAATCCTTTAAGGATTAACCAAATTTTGTGTGACAACAATCAATAGCTACCTATAACAATATATTCAGGCGACTTTAAGCTAGTTGTTCGTACTGTTACTAAGTGTTAAAACTCTTACCTCAGGTGGCCGACCAGAAGGTACATCCGCAGACACCGGGGAGGCAGGTTGTATCGGCGTACTTGGTTTCCAAGGCAACGGAGACGCTGCCGGAGATACTGGTGGCGAGACTGACGGCCTCCTATAAAATTAAAAATACTCGTAAGTTCAAGACTATTCAAATACTAAAAAATAAAGTTAGGGGTCGTTTGAATTTATTACAGACAACAGAATTGGTAACCGGAATGTTAAGCTTTAACGTCACATGGGAAACACGCCATATATATCATATTGCTATTTTGTTTAGCACTACTCAACAATGTTGCTACAAATTTGGTATGCTTAGCATTTCAAACGCTTCATCTTTTGGGTAAAACAACTTGGATACATCTCCGCGATCACCTAAGAAATGACCGTATTTAAAAAGCATGAGGCTTATGTCGTGAAGACTAACCTAGCTTGAACATGTTGCGGCAAGGGTCCAGCTTTTCTCTTCGGTGGCACCGCGGCTCGATTGAGAGGATCTCCAGGTCTCTTCCCACCCGCGCCAGAAGGCGAGCCACTCCGCACCGAACCCATAGGATCAAAGTCTGCTTCATCTACCATCATCCGCTGAAAATAAAATTATTATTTAGTTTGAAATGAAAGAGTTATGTTCTAACAATCATTATTAAACTACATACTATACATAACATAACTAGGACCTAAATAAAAGGCAAAGGGGATATGTACAATTCATGGCACTTTTATAAATGGAGGATTTTTTAGAAGCTATAAACTATGTTTGTACGCTGCTTGAAATAATTATTTAAATTCGCTTTCGTAATACAATGTGAAAATAATTACATACATAACAGCGCTTTCCTAGAAATAACAGAACCGTGCCGGAATAAGAACAACCAGTCACAAAATTGCGGTTTACATCAGCAGTACTTGGGATAGATATCAAAAATCCGTCCACAAACACATAATCAGAATTTCGCTAAATAAAAACAATAGTAAAATGATTACCTTATCAATTTTAAATGGATTCCCGAACATATGCTGCCGTACAGGCTGTGATTCAATTTCTCTCAGCTGTGGGGTCATCCTCTTCAGATATTCTTGATAATTACCCATTTGAGCAACTGGCATCGAATGTAACGTATCTTCGTCTACTAAACGAGTATGGACTAGTGATGACTGAAGGAAATTAGCTCGCATTCGTACAACCTGAAACAAGTGTCATTAGACGGTATAATTTACTGTGTTTACTTTCTATATGGCTGAAAGCAAGTAATGGATAAATTTAAGTACTTATACATAAAAAGCTATCTTCATTACATACATACACATACATTTCACAGATCCACATCAGACCCGATCCTGACAAACCACTTTCGCTTTATTGACAATCATACACCTCATATTCCTCAAACATATCTTTATTGCATTAAATTCATAATCAAAGTAGGTATGTTACCAATATACCAATCAATAATACTGCTATATCTGATATGGACACTGAAAATCTGTGTACCAAGCTTAAACTTTCTCTAATTTCTCTACTCATAACACTAAATTTGTAATTTATGCGCTAGAAACTTACCTGATCTAACAAATCCTTCCGCTGTATATCAAAAGGGTTTCTATACGTATGCGCTTGACTTTTGTGTCTACCTCTAGAGAGACCAACCACAAATCCTCCAAACTCATTCAACTGGTCTCTTAGAGCTGTAAACTTATCTTGCAAACAAGGATGCGTGACTAAATCTTTCTTGAGAGGGGTCCGAGGCATCACACGAACACTTTCGGTTAGCTGGAAATAAAAAGAAATACATAGAGCATGAAATTAGTAACAGGAGAGAAAATCAGTGTGAAAGAAGTATTTACTCTTAAAAACAAGTTTACATAATTATATCGAAATGTGGAACTCATTAGCACAAAAAATGATTTCTTACTCGAATTAGTTTATTAATCAAAAAAAGCTCTAAATAAGTAATATACATTTTCAGATGAATATAAGTAAATGACACTTACCTTTTGATCATTACTGTTAGCTTTATTGATAACATCTGCACAAAGTTTTTCAAATTCTATTCTTGCCAAGTTCTTCAATTTCTTCAGGTAGTTAAGGACAGAAAAACTTAGGGAATTGTCAAGAGTATCCGGGATCAAACTCTGAACAAGTGGAGCAGAAGCACCCATTTTTATTAATGCTCTTCTTAATGGCTGAAACAAACAGATATAAGTTATAAAATGCAATGTTAAGACAAATTAATGCTAAGTCGTAACAGATAAGCCTTTTATAGTGCCTTACAAAGCACATTACAAATGAAAACTATTTGTTATATATTTTTTATGCATCCGAAAAACCTACTATTATTAACATTCAGAAGCATTAATGTTACATACTAGGGAAACAAAACAAGAATTCAATAGCAGTTTATTTCAATTCTTTTAAACCCTTTCAGGGTGAATACAGAATCTTAGGTAAATACAGAACAAATATATCTACCCAACCACTATAAGCATTGCATATCAGTGTTTTGATTGCAATGATATGAAATAGTTTCTAACCCATCGCCCATTGCAAAATTAACAACTATATAATTAATAAACAAAAATACTTTACTCACAATCACGTAATACGAGGGCATCCTTTCCAAATACTGTTGAAACGCTATCTTCCATTCTGGCGTCGGTTTGCATCTGTGCACTTTGAACAAATCATCGAGTAGCGGCAAAAGCACTGGGTAGTTGTATGGGAGAACGAATAGGTTCACGCACGTCAGATTGGTAGAAGCTTTCAGATAGCCAAACGGATGGCTCACTTCGGCATTTTTGCAGCCACTGTTGGCTACAAACACCTGTAATATAAAGAGACAGAATATAGTTAAAACAACAATACGATGTAACAATACTATGAGAATAAAACAATGTCTATTTGGTAAACATGCATTGGATTTCAGTACAATACTAGACAAAATTCATTGCAAAAAGGTAGCTTACTCATTTAGAATTGATTGAGAAACTGAGTTATGCTAATATCAAGTCTCGCCTCACGTTGATGACATAATTATGACACCACTGGTAACTTTTTTATAAATATATGACATCATGAAATATAAACAAAAAACCTAGACATAAATATCACAACAATTTAGCTCAAAGGAATGGCTAGACTTAGGATCACGATACTCCAATGTCTAACATAAATAGTTATAAATTACTACCATAGAACTATTGCAATATGGTATGAAATATTTCCATGATAATACGATTACGTGTCTTACCTGCCAGCAAATAGTAGGCTGTTTTCTAGCTAAAATAAACTGCGTTAACGGGCTGGGCTCCAACTCGTATTTATCAAAAGGCAAATTATCAATGACCATTGGCTCTTGGCTTGAACACGTGAATTTCACAACAGGATGTGCTGAACGCGGCGGCTGAAAGGTAAATAGTAAAGTAGGTTAAAAATAACTCTGAACTATAGTCAAACTAAGCTTTAGGAAATTTATGAAGAACTTTGCTTCATTTAATGTGTAATGTATTCATTACTTAGTCAATCTATTTGTACAACAAACTCGGAAAATATGACATTGGTCCATGTCTGTTCCACCCAAGCTACACGTCAAGCAGACTGTTTCCAAACAGGCATAAGAGGTCGACGGATTGACAACATTAGAGATATAGAGAAGATACCATAGTAGTAAAAATAGCTTACCAATGTAGGCGCATTAGGGTCGGGTCTAAAGGATTCTGGAATAGGCCAGAATCCCACGGCAAACCCTTTCTGAGAAACTGTTCTGGGCACATAGATGAGTCTTCTACACGAGTGCCATGCTTGGGGTGCTGCGCTTGGACCTTGGTTAGGGTTCATACCAGCTTGGTAGTTTCCACCATTCCATCTCTGAAAAATATAGTAGATAATATACATGCTTAATTATACTATAACAGAAAATGAGTTAATATAAACTATTACCTAAACTAGAAACAATAATAAATATATTACATTCTTCATGCCTACAAGGCCTAAAACATAAAAAATTGTCTGCAACAAATGTTCTCTTAGTCACCTATTACAAAATGTGCAGTGAAGTACTAGCCAGAGACTGTATTACTCACAAATAATAAAATATATCAGAGCTGCTGCATTATACGTACATATTGAGATATGTTTTTGCAATGGGTTATTACTACACCTAAACCCAAATGTATGTCAATGTAATTTTTTAAACAACTACTTTCTGAGATACATTTTTAATGAAAATATAAATAAATTATATGGCATAAAGTACTACACTTACGCCATTTCTCTCGTCCAAATCAGGCTCCTTCTCAACATCATGTGTGATGTCTTCTACCTCACCATCTTTACCTCCAGCATTGTCTATAGGCGGAGGGTCGGGTCCCATCTTTTCAAAGTTTATCACCACCCCACTCTGCACTTTTTGGACCAAACTATCAATACATTGCATAAGCATGCGATGTGAGGTAATACAGTAGGAGCGACCTGAAATTTGAGAAATGGTTATCATTTATTTCACAAATATATATACTATCCATAAATACATATATTAGTTTTTTTGTAATTGTGATATTACACATTTAGGGCGATATATTTTGATACTAATCACCATCTGGTTGCCATTTCACTCTCATAATAAATCATATATTTTATCTATTTGTAACCATTCATCAATTTTGGTATTCTTTTAATTAAATTATTGGCATTTTTAATTTATTATTACTTCATTTATACCATTGTGTGTTTACCAGAATATTTAGTAAATTTTAATGCCAACGAATAGAAAGTAAGTTTTAAATGAACAAAGACCATGGCAAGGATTAGTTTAAAGTATATTCTCAAACACTGAGGGAAACTTTTAAAAGAGGTACAGGCCTCATTCAAAACTATATGTTGCATGTTTTCACTGCTAATATTGTTCTTATCATAGTTAAAATGCAAATATCTTAATCAACACATGAACATGAAATAGAACATGCTTGAATAAGCAACTTAAATATCAATTAACAAACCAAGAAAACTGGGTCAGTGCGATATTGTAGGAATCATTAATGGTTTAACATTCAGTGAAGTCTTTTGCTTTTAGTTTTTATTCATGTAAACAGTGTCTTTATAATATGATATCATTATTATGTCATCACTTCTTTTTATAATTGCAATACACTCTCATAGGGTACAAAAGAAAGAGTAAAATCATTATTTACCTCCTGTCACCTCACACATAGCATCAATAGGTGACGAATCAGAGGGAACCAGTCCAGAATCTCTTTCAACTGCTGGAGTACCAGATAATCTCAATACTAATGAAAACAGTCTTTGATCCCAGCGAAAGGGCTCTCTTGTCAATTCCGAGCCTGGTATTGGACAATTCATTGGCAGATTAAACTGTAAAGAAAAAGAGTTAAGCGTACAGTTATCAAATCATAATAAAGGTTAGTAGTGATAAAGCATATCTGTTGTGTGTACCAAATGACACTTAAACTAAAAAGTTTTTATTAACTCACAGTGTAAACATATTTTGTAATCTTTATCAAGGCTATAAGCCGTTGGCAATCTCACTAT
This sequence comes from Leucoptera coffeella, assembly GCA_030578115.1. Taxonomy (NCBI): domain Eukaryota; kingdom Metazoa; phylum Arthropoda; class Insecta; order Lepidoptera; family Lyonetiidae; genus Leucoptera; species Leucoptera coffeella. Next base: position 378,944 of record JAMBLF010000125.1, on the reverse strand, counting down.
CCGAGTACTGTTGTACATGAGTGTTAAAAGGTTTAATGACCCCATTATCATACAACCAGTCACCTATATTTCTATTTAAACAAACGTAGGTACAACTTTACAAGGAAATAAATAGAAACATAATCAATAGCATTCAGGCAACCTCTGACTACCTTGAATGCAATGTGTATAATATATGTATGCATAGGTATATTGTATCATATTATAATAAAAGTTACTCAAGTTTTGTGCCCAAGATTCTACCAATCCCTTTAGTGATAATGGAATGTGATGCAGTTAAGATGCATGATCCACATTCTATTTTAAGTCACAAATTCAATAATGTAAGTCAAAACTAAATGTAAATATCAACATCACCAAAAACGCTAAATTGATAAGATAACACTATTTTACTCAGATACATTTTAGTGGTAAAGTTGGACACACTATCTCTTGACACAGGCCTTCTCTTGTCACTTATATATTTATTACATTAGGCTTTCACTTTTACATACTTTACAAGAATGGCAATAAAGGTATGCAAGTTGCTGCTTCATGACAACCCAACATGAGGTGAAGGTAGAATAAATAGCACTCAAGAGAAAGCAATAGTCACTGTTTATTAATTTGGATATTCAACTAAGGGGTACAAATATCATGGAGCAATGAAAGAAACCAATGCAGCTATGCCAAATTATATGGTATGCTATAAGAATGTTACTAGAACCTGGTTATATGAATAATAGAATAGCATGCATGATTATCTATAGATAAGCGTCATCAGAGAAAATTATCAAAATTGTGGCATTTAGGCTTTTGAATATCTTTGAGGGGAGTATAAGTAAATGTAGTAAATAAACAATGTAACAAAGAGAGCTTACACTACACAGATAATTATTTATCGCAACTTACTTCTTCTTGTATCCCGGCATTGCTTGTTAGCTTTCCACCATCAGTTATAACAACTATCACAGAGGGTTCGAGGTAAAATGGACATCTGCCTTGACCATATGTGTCAATTCCAGTCTGCATTCTATTGATATTTAGCACATCAAAAGCATGCTTTAGCGCAGCACCCATTGTGGTTAATCCAAGACTTTGAAGGTTTTTAAGCTCATTTATAAATGTTGCCAGATTCTCCTTCCAGCCAGCCTGAACATAAAAAACATTATTGAGTAATTCACACTAATATTCACATCCTTCAATCCCTTTTGCGGTAGAAGGAAACTCACAAGTCAAGAACTTATTCTCATAGCATAACTATTAAGGTTGTAATAGCATTGATAGAGAATATTGGTAAAATGTTGCTAATTAATAATTCTATAATTTTTTCCCATGGTGATGGGGCTGTGGTGGTGTGCAGTATACACAGCTGAATCTTCCTTGCATAGGTGAATAATTGAGTAGGTGTTAAATAATATATTTGTCTCCAAAAATTTGACAATAATAAGTCCATCAACCAAATGTTCTATCAAAGACATTGTGTGTGTATGTAAATTCTTATAGGATTGTAAAAGGTAGGTAAGTTTTACACAAACATTACAAGATACTAAGAAATAGTAGTAAGCAATAAGAGCTTTGGGGTCTGTACATATTATGAATAGATTGTTGGCCCTATGGTTAATATGAAACTAGGGAGTTTACACTGACTAGGTGGTTGGAAGAGTGGAGCTCTGCAGTCTGCAGATGTTCACTTTGTTTATTCCCCCCGCTCGCACTCCGACATTTCGCAAGTAGGGGCGACAGCCAATGAGAGAGTAGGACAAAATACGAATACGCAGTCGCACCTCGCAAGCCCAACGCGGAGAAGGCAGCGACGATTTCATCTGTTTACGTCTTTTTATCTATTTCAGTTACAAATCTACACAAAAAACTAAATGGATTTCTGTTACTGTAGCAGAAGACAGTGTTATGGATGAAGTGCGGCCAAAACCGGCTTGCAGTTCTCGAATGTTATATTAAAATTATTTAGAAACGTGTTCCCACGATACTAACCTTGATGTTCGCGGGTGGTTCCTCGAAAGTTAAAAGCATGTATCTATCTCCTCTGCTTTCAGGAGAACGCTGTCGAACCTACAAAATTGAATAGAAAATAATAAAAAACATAAATCAGTAATTAAATCTAGGCGTCTTGACAAGTCGATGACACTGCACCTACCTTTACGAACGTTTCCACAGCGCTTTTGGCTACATCGAGCAACGTTGGGCGTCCACCCAAATACGCTCTTTGGTTCATAGATGCTGAGGTATCTATTAGGAAAACTATGATAGTCATTGTGGTAATTAACTATATCCTCTTCTAAATACATGAAATATGCGCACTCTAATACTTAAAACAAAAATGGCCGCTACATCATTTCGCCGCTAACGAATGACAGACACAACCGTTCGACAGCCGCTTCAACGAGCAGCTGAACAAGCTACGCCACGACATGACACATAGAGATCCCGCCACATAAGGTGGCAGTTGGAGGCGTCGCCACAGTCGCGTAATTCAGTGTTAACAGTAAACACGCCAAAACTAGCACTCACTGTGCCATACGGCTCGATACATTATAGGTTTCATTTGTAACGGTCTTTGGTTGCAGAGCTATAAACTCAAATAAAACAAATTAATATATCAAAGTCAAAATATGTTTATTAAACTATTTCCAACATGATTAATAATTACCGTTACTTATCCTTCTTATTATATATTACATATATTATGTGTTCCTTCACTCTGTCCGCAATAGACCGTTTAGTGTGTTCGACGTAGGATTTCCCACAGCTGCAATCAATCTTATAAACACCCTTATATCTTATATCATGAGTATAAATCGCGAATCACTTAAAATTATTATTTCAAACATGGCACTGAGCATTGTCTTTACATATTTTTTACCGAGGTTAGATCAGCGGAGACCCTAGCTTGGAGAAGAACTAACAAGAAACTCCAGAAATCAATTTATTATAATCACCCTTAACAAACATAAAAATTACAAAGAGTGGGCAAAAAACACAACGCTGGTAATACTAAATTTACCTTTCATACAAAATAACACGCAATGGCGGTAACGTCAAATTTAGTTCCAAGTTTGGCTACTGCCACCTTATGTGGCGGGATCTCTAGAGAACCGAGCGAGACCCTTTTGTACCACGTGACCTACCTAATCACGTATTCGGCCGTTTTCGTCTGCCAATCGTATGCTTTCCAAGTTTTGAAGTTGCCACATTTAAAACAATGATTTACCGCAAATGTACAAAAATGGTAAAGATGAACTATATACAAATTAGTTTTTATGTATATACAATGTTTTGGTTTTTCTTTTTGTAGCTTATTTATTTTGTTAGCCATACAATATTTCATATAAGCAGCAGCGTATGCGCTTTAAGACGTGCTTTTTTCGAATTAGGTATAACATGTACTGCCAAGACATCGAATACATACATAATAAGGTATCGTAATATAACCATATCAGATGCTTAGTTAACTGTTTGATAAAATATATTTTATTTTTCTTCTAGCGAGTGTTTTCAATACAGGGAGGAGGTAAAAAAATGTTTTTCATAGAATAATAATTAAATAATCTCTATTTGCAAGCTTACGGATATCAATGCGCTGCCACCTATTTATCTGATCAAACATTGAATAATCCATTACATGTCTGCATTACATTCTTCATTTTAGAATATTGTTAGTATAGTTACCTCGTGTTTTCTTATATGACTAGCGCTGGTATCACTAAATATTTATATAGTTACTTTTATTTTAAATAAAACTTGAAATGAACACAAAATTAGTAAATAAATAGAAATAATATTTTAATCATCAATATTTACTCATAAACAATATATAGGTTGCAATAATTAAGAGTTTATAAAATAAAAAGTTTTATTTTGAGTTGTAGTTTCTAGGCGCGGCAATATTTAAATAATTGATAATGTATGTGCTAAATTTTACATTCAGTATATTAACAAAAGAACTAAAGGGCATTTCAACAACAAAACAGTTAAAAGTGCAATTGTTAAATGTTTAGATGTAATTACTGTTTATTTTTTAATAATTAAAAAAGTTTACATTGATCAAGACATTTAACAAGTTTACATGTAACGATTGTGTTGTAAGTTGTTGTTACCAACAAATAACATTCTTTAGCTTTACAATAATTAATTTTTATTGAAAAAAGTAATTTATATAGTTCTTCATTACAATATCACCGCTATGAACTAGACTGAAACATAAAAAAATGCTAGTACCTAGCTGCCATTCTTTCCGGCATGTCGTTAGAGACGATTGGGACTAGGAGTAAATGGAATATATTTTACAATGGGTTGAGAGATAGAGAGATTGCAAAATCTCTCACCAATGTTCCACCTCATATCATAACTCAACAGTGCAATATTATCGTGTCTTCATGGTTCTGTCCAACCCGAAACGGATTAAACGACGTGAATATACTTTTATATGTGTGTATAATCAACATCCTATAATTTTTTTTAAAGTAAATGCAACGTTTTTGAATCTTTATTCCTCTCAATAGTTATAAATTTCTTTTGCTGTACTGATGTGTACACATTTGCATTTACATTCGATAGTTACATAAAATATAAATTATACTTCTGAAGAAACACCAATATCTCTTATTGCCTACTATTTAATTACAACCCTTCCAGTTATGGTTATACTCAATATTTCTTTTGGATTACTACCTTTCATCATTTTATATCACTTATCGTTATCGAATTGTATATTTAGTAGTGCTGCAAGTGATAACTTGGGAGAAGAGACCTGCCGATTCCAATGAAACTTTTACAGATATCACTCATATGGCACACCAAAATAGCCCGAATCATTACTAACGTTGCAGTGAGTAAAGCAAATCGTTCACATCACAGCCGATGGCGAGGCATACGCGATATATTCAGTAAGGTTAAAGTTAGTTTCAGTAAGGCATTACGACCTGGTTTTTTTTGTCGGTCCTGGTTGGAATACCGAGATGAAGACAAAAATTTAAGGGTATGTTATATTCACACTCTAATGCAATTCAGCATTAGTGATTGTGTATATGAAACTGCAGATATATAAGACTGACTGTCTGTCTGTTACTTTATTTCGTTCATGTACGTTTTGTATTGATTGATGTTGAATGAATAAATTGAATTGAATTTGTTGGCCCTATCTACTGAAATAATAATAATATTATTGATCCTTATAAAAATAGTATTTACTAAACGGTTTTTTTAATAGGTATATAATTAAAATTTTAACTAATTGATTTGGGTAACATTGTTCACGTCATTCTAATTTCTTGATTAGAGAATATATTGCATGGTGCTTTAATCAAAATAAACAAATTTGAGGTTATTTAAGTAAATATAAATAAAGCCAAAAACCATTAATAATGGATGAAATTATAGAACAGTTTCAAAGTTTTAAAGGGCCTAACGAATCACCTAGAACAGGCTTTGATGCACTATATAAGAACTGGGGTCGCTTTAGCAACCAAGAGACGAGGCGTAAAGAACTCCTTGAATACCAAAAAGAGTAAGTGTTTTACTTATTAGTTTCTCTCAACAGGTTTTGCTAACATATTGTGTCTATTCTACATCCTACGAGACGTTCAATCATATTGCTGTTATTATTGCCCAAGTTTTGGTACAGTAATACATTCTTGGATAGAAATAAACCATGTGAACTCTGGTGTTAAGTTGTGTATGAATATATACTAAAATAATAACTGTAAATTGTGTTTTTGCAGTATTTGAAAATATGATTTGTTTTGCCTTATAAAATTCGTACAATAATGTACATGACTCTTTAAGAGGTTTGGTATAAAGTAGGTTATTACTGTAAAAGTAAAATGTTGATCAGCGACCTATGTGGTGCTTAATGTGAGAATATCTGTACCATATATTGTTCTTACAGATGCAGAAATAAGAACATTGATAAACTGAGAGGGATTTTGGATCTTGAAGGTGGTTCTGAAAGAGATGATGATGCATTTAATTCTGGTAAAAGGGTAAGAAAATTAACTAGTTATCTATACATATAATAATTTAATTTTAATGATATACCACTGTAATTCTCTTGAATTAACCAAACACTTGTGTGATTTAGTCATGAATGCGAAAGACTTCTGGCAGGAGTATCCATCTTTGACACTACATATTACTTATCCCTTGATATTGAAATATCCCTAGATGCTTTTTGTTAATTTTCCAGCTAGATATAACAAACTAAATTGTTGTCAGTTTATGACACTGTGTTAATTGAATTAAAATAGTAATCCATCATTTACTAAATAAACCAAACAAACACATTGATATCCTTAAAAAAACTTTCATAGTGCAATCTTTAGTAACATAAATAATATATTGAAACAAGTATATAGCCACAGAAAAAGTGGTGAAACCTACCCATATAGATGAATAGTTTATTTTATATTGACTTGCCTGGATCTTGACTATTCAATTTTATAAATATAATATGCATTTATGAATAATATTATTACCAAGCCTCAGACAATCTAAAATATATTTTGTGGAGAGAGCTACTAAAAACAATGATTGATTCAATAGGAGTTTGTATTTGATCAAGCGTAACAAATGACATAACATTAATAATCATTAAAGAAATATGTGCATAAAAGTAAGTGGTTTCATTACATGTGATCATATTTATTGTGATTATTGTGTATATATGTGATTAATTAGAAAGTATTATTAGTTTTTCCTTGTACAATAGATTCATATTTTTATAATATGAACTTTAGTTTATATAGTACAGTATAATCTCATTAATCCGGCACTATTAAAAACCGGAGAGTGCCGAATTATTGGAATGTTCGGATTACTGGATTATACAGAAAAAGTCATAGGAAATGAATAAAATAAAACATTTCATAGAGGGAATCAATGTATTTGATGTATTCGATTATCATTATTCAAATCTAGTGCCTTGTGTTTGCGTTTATTTGTCATTTTTAACTATAAACTATTCTCAATTGAAAAAAAACAAATACGTAAGTACGTGCACGGGATAAGTTTGGATGCCGGATTATTGGACGTACCGATCTATCGAAGTGCCGGATTAGTGAGATTATACTGTATTGAAAAATTAATTGTAAATTGTAATAAATGTGGACTAACAAAATGTTATTACACAGTTGTGATGGCATTGTATCTTATATACTTCTAAATGCTATTTCAGATCAGATATCGTCCCAACATTTATGTTGCGGGATTCACCAAAGTTTCACCAACATACAAAGACGTGTTGATGCTGTCAGAATGGATGATAGAAAAACCTGCAGATTTTCATGACAATTGGTTTATTGCACCTTGCCCTAAAGGGACAAGGGTACTTGTTGTAGCTAGCCGGGTAAGATTAATCTATGATTAATAATTAGGATTGTAGTTATAAATTAGTGATAATGATAGGAAGTGGTGTGGAAATTCTGTCTCTTTTGTGTAGCTAGAATGTAATGTGCAAAATCATAGGTTTTTATAAATGTCAGATATAAGTTACATATACATACATTCACATTCTTAATCCTCTTTTGGGATGCACAGAACTTAAGAGATATAATATCTCCAAGGTCTCTTTTTAGCATAAAGTATAAATAGATTAGAAAATGCATTGAACTAGTAATGTAAGCCTCTTCTATATAGCTAGTTCTTATTTACATACACATCACGCCTGATTTCCTGTAGAAGGGCAGGTAGAGATCACGGATCCCCATTTGTCCTGATCCAGACAGACCACTTTTGCTTCATTGACACTCATACATCTTCTCATACACACTCGGCGGTTATAGGTACACCTAACCTCATCCTTTTTCAATATAGCGTCTATCTGACTGTCATATATCTTATTGGGCCAGACCCTACGTAACCATCCTTTCACTTTACTCACATATATTCTTGGCAGTCTACTATCATTCAACTGCTGAACATGTCCAAATCATCAAAGTATGTACCCTTTTTAATCTTTTTATCATAAGCATTTATTTTAATATATTTCATTTCAATTTCTCTACATTTCAGGGTATCACAAAATGCTTCAACAAGTATGGAAAGTTCAAATTCGAAGTGTATACTGCTTTGCCAGGTGGCAATCCGCTCGGCTCTTGGAAACAATATTCAATATTAGATTGTTTTTATGTTGAAAAAATGGAGACAATGTTTATTATTGATATGTTAGCATGGAAAAATCAACCCATGACAGATGGCGAGGTATGATGTTGATTTTTTATGTCTATGTATTGATCTTTTAATTTTTTATGTATACCTTAGTATTGATTTTTTTCTACTCATTATAAAAAAAATTATATGTATATGTCAACCCTTCAATAACTAGTGCTCTAAAACTCAAGGGATTCAGTGATTTGTGTAGAGTTATTTGGAACATTTGATGAAGGCAATATCTTACTTACCCCTAACTGTACTGGTTTTGTCACAAAGACTTATCAATATCAGATCCTGAGAATTAAGCTGCTTTGAACATAAGCTCTTAAATTTATATTTATTCAATCTTTTGTAAGACTTGCAAACTGTACCTTTAGGTCATTAGTCATAATTATTAGTAATTAACCATAAGGCTTGTGTATTGAAATCATTTGTGATTTTTATTCATTTCAGACTGAATTTAGACACTTTTGGTTGCAATCTCAGTTAGCGGAGACTCCAGAACTCACTCGCCTGAGTAAATATAATAATCTCAAATTCTCTCTATTGCCAAAAGTTATAGCAACAAAAGAATCTCTAAATGAGTAAGTACATATACTAAAATACTATAATTATTATCAATATCAAACTGGCATAATAATATATCTTATAAATTTATATCTATTATTTAAAGGAAGATCTTTAACTTAACATTTAAAAATATCTAACAGAGATTAAGCTGCATGCTTTCTCCTAGTCATAAATATTTTATTCAATAGACCTGTAATCCTAATTACTTATTTTTAATTTCCCAGAATGATGATGAAATATCCAATGTTCGAGAATGATTCCCCTCAACTAGACGGTCTTCTGTTCTATCACAAAGAAACAGCTTACACAAGTGGCGAAACTCCTTTGGTAGGGTGGTTGTTTCCCTTCATGGTACCTGAAATATTAGGATTAGGTTAGTATTGACAACAGACCTTCATAGTATTGATAACAGCATTTCATTTTGGATAACAGACTGCCTTCCAATCCAGGTTTTCGCATTTCGTTATAATTTGACGTCAATGTAGTCAGTTTGGTGATTGTCTATTAACTTATCACCAATGTTTTATATTTATGTCGTTGCACTCCTGATACTAAATTTAAAGTAACCTAGCAAATATTATACCATTTGTAAGTTTGTACACCCCAAAGACTTAATTGATATGAATAAATATGTATAATTTAATCCTATATAGCTATAAATTGTGAATGCTCACCAAAATTTAGCATATCTAACTAGAGATTCCAAATATTATATGCCTATGTTTGTGATACATGCCTATGTTTGATACTATCTGCACCACCAAATTATGTTCCTTTGGAGGATAAAATTGTGAATGCCACCTGCCTATCTATACCTAGGTAATAACCATTATCTGTGGATGAGTATACGCTTGTCAGTTTTTGGGACTTGCTTTGTATGGAAACATAGGCTTAAAGTCATTAATTTAACATGCCTACTTTATTCTCTTATACCATTGAATTAATCATTGTTGTGTAGCATACATGGCATTTTTTATACCATTGAATGAATCTTTGTATCATACATGAGAGTATTTTTCATCTTGCGGAAATATATGTAATTGTGTACGAGTGAGAGTATATTTCTTACTATGCCAATTCATTTTCAGATATAACAATCCACGAGTCTTATATGAAAATGAGGCCGGCAGATTACACGAATCAAGAGAATTATATAACACAATTTGAAGAGAAATTTAGTAAGAAGAAAACGCCGCAGAAATCTGGCTCCAAAGGCAAAGTTAGTAATAATAATTAATGTTTTGATTTCATTAATTTGTGAATGTATTGTGGTCATATGTTATTTAATATATCAGAAAGCTTATAACACAATAGCTTTGGTTTCAGTTAAATTTTATTGATTAAATAAATGAATGACTACAAAACAGTCATAATGCTACTATTACTATTTACTTTAGTGGTCTATAAGCACCATCACTAAAACAAGCATTTGAATAATAAACTTTCATTCAGTATACGAATCTCGTCTGCTAGCTATAGTTATATCATGGTAGTAACTAGAATTCTAACGGAGGAATCTGTATTGCTTACACAAAGGTTTTAGCATATTCATCAAAGAACCAATAAAATATGCTTCTGAGCAATACCATAAAACCTTTATTAAATTAATTATTCAGTGAACATACTTTACGTTTAGTCCGATAACTTATTCAATTTTTACTTTTAGTCAGATCGAGAGTGTATGAGAAGACGTATGAATGTCAATGAAGCGAAAGTGGTCTGTCAGGATCGGGACAAATGTGGATCCGTGATCTGCCTACCCCTCTACAGGGAATCAGGCGTGATGTGTATGTATGTATGAACATACTTTAATTTAAATATCTGTCACAGGAACGCGTAAAATCGTCTGATTCAAAAGGAGGTGGTGATATGGAAGCAGAGGAAACCAAAGTTGTTGAAGTAGAAGAAATGGAATGAAAACCTATTAAAGAAACTATTTGAGTATTGTCGTAACATTGATGTTGTTAAATGGTCGTAAATATTACCGTTTGATGTCGTTTAGTTTGTAATTACATATTACATGTATTTTGACCGTTCGAACTGAACACAAATATATTTTATTCAACATAAATGTAAGGTCAAACTTACATGTATTTGATTTGAACAGTTTTCAACTGTGGACGAGTATAATACTCATTGTACTTATTAAACCAATTTAATATAGAGATCGTTTGAACGAGACTTATAGGGTACCGCAATAGAAGTATTTTGTTTTATTTTTAATATGGGCTGTTGGAATTTCTACCCGTCAAGTTTAAACACGCAAAAACTGGGCGACTAAAATATCACTTCATCATAGAAAAATATCTGGAGTAAAACCAACCCGCGGGGTTATTATGTATTTTATACTTTATAATTAGCAATCGATAAATATTACGATTTTTTTTTACTTTATTCATTTCATTACTTTCTTAGCAACATCGTGACATCGGCTTCTGCACCCGGTGTCACGTCACTAGATGACAGCCTATTGACTAACGAGTAGCGTATTCGATAGGGAGATACCTGTACTCAGATTTTATAATTCATGGGGTGAACAGAACCTCGGAGATAATTGAATTTATTTCCAAGAAATTTGACCAAATGAACTTCTCAAGTTTAAGTTCTATTGTGATATTTGAGTTATGTTACTTTTGTATAGTGTTTAACAGTAATTTCATATGTTTTGCTGTTTTACAATTGTTTTGTATGATACGATCTTGTAGTTTTGTAATATTGTACATAATTTTTATTTCCCTTTAGACACTCATTCCTAGTCTTCTTCATTCTTTTAGTTAAAACAATGAATGATTTTATTCACCTGATGAGGATTTCTAAGTTCCTAAGTAATACTAAGTATTATTAAGTATACGTTTATTGTGTCGTAACTATGTGTGATGTTTATTCATGTGTTAATCTTTGGTACGTTGCTTTTGGTGTTGTTAAAGCATATTCATGGTTAGCCTACAATTTTATGGAATGTATGGCTAAACGAAAATTACAAAAAAATGCTTAAGAAGAAGAGTTAATAAAATTGTTGACGGCAACTGCATTTTTTTTTTCTTTCCTATAACTAACTTGGTGTTTGCCAATGTCACGGAACCTTGGAGATTTACATGGTTGCTAGCCCATTATTGGCATAGATTAATGCCCTAAACATTATTACCCTAACCCTTATTCGACTCCTACGACATTTGGAGAAGAAAGACAGCTGGTTAACATTATAATTACGTATCAGTTTTATGCTTTTCTGTTATTTTAATTGACACTTGGTTTCACACAAAAGGCGTGTTTGATTCTGAGTCTGATTGAAAGAAGTAGGCAAAGGAAACCTTGAAGAAGATAGTTAACTCATTCGACGCCGCGCCATTTTTCAGCTTCTTACTAGCGGAGCCGCCATATAAACTCTCTGCGACTAAGAAAAAATCCACTGGCTCTGCGCGAAGTTTAATGTTTCTAAATACGTTAATAATACACTGTGGTAGTTTATTTCCTTAGTTCTGTTTGTGCAACGAAAGAGATAAGGTTGTGGCAACAGTATAGTGATTTTAAACCAGGAATTATGGCGGAATATGGATATTTAGGTAAATAGGTAAATTAAATATGATGTGATTCTCAAACTTACTTATATATTATTAAATTTATAATATTTTTTGTTGTTTGTATGGTATATAAATTATTTACTCATCTATCGACTAAAATCACTCAGAAACATATTATTTTGTATATATAAACAAGCTAACGTAGTGAGTTTGATGGAAAGTTAAACTTTTAGAACCTCTGGTCGCATACTCAAAGTGGACACGCGTAGCGTGTTCTTGGCATTACACAAGGTATTCGTTTTTAGTATAAACATAACTTCTTTCAAAGTAGAAACCACGTGAATATATGGTTATTCGTGTGGTAAATACCATGTATACACAAATTCTTATTAAATTTTTTCATGTACTTTTCGAGATATAATCGAAAACTTATGGACACGCGAGGCGTGTCCGCGGCGTTGCGAGTAGAATTTTCATGGAGAGGCGTGTCGTTGGCTCCGAATGAGTTAACTTTATTATAGCCGAAACTATATTCAGTGGGTGACAAGAAAATGCTACCAAGTTGAATTTCAGCAATATTCAACAGTTATCGATTTGGTTTATATAGCACTATTCATTTCGAACAAGTAAAATTTTAAACGACGTTTCAAGTTCATGTTCAAGTTTCATTTTCAGGTGTGTGATATATATAAATGTCACATCATACGGCGAAAACAGTTCAGTCTGGTAGGTAGGTATAGAAAATAAAAAATAACGATTTATATAGCAATTTCAATACGCTAATAAATGTGGATGTCTTTAACAATGTATTGAATACCCTTCGAGAGCCCTAATAAAAAATCCAATCGAAGAAGCAATTCGGGACGCAAATAATGTGGTTACTTTACGATATTTCTGCAGTATAATCTCTATGAAAATGAGAGTTTATGATCGGCAAATAAAACTTGTTCAGTAGAAGATCCCTTTAGCAAATATCGCCACTCAGTTGCGCGATATCTATAAATACGTCTTGTGTGGCAAACAATCATATAATAAATAACATTCACCCATGCATATAATATGTCCACATTATGTCTCTTTATACGAAAGATCTTTACTATGCCTATTGGAGTCGTGATAGTATCGATTTATTGATAATTATTATAGAAGAATTTGTACATAATTATAATAGTTAATGATGTAAATATGTTTAGTTTCAATGAATCGTAAGTGGTCTGTCAAGATCAGGACAAATTGAGATCCGTGGTCTCTGCCTTATCCCTCTACAGAGAATCAGGCGTGATGTGTATATATGTTTAATAATTTAAGTAGGTTTAAACTTAATTGCTTTTTATATTTGAATAAAGGAATATGATAATTAAATGAAGTGAAAGTATCTTGTCAGGATTAAGAAATACACGGTTACGCGATCTTCGCTCACTTTTCTTTAGGAAAACGGACGCGATGGGTAAAAATTAATTTATCTTTATTATTTAAGCAAATAGTTTAACAAACAGTTTTATTATTTGTTTGTAGAAAAAGGAATCAGATAGAAACTTCCTTAAAATTTCTGCTAAGTCAAATTGGCAGTAAAAGAATGCGCGGGTTTGCAACGCTATTTTTCTGGGATGTTCTTAATTTTATTGCCAAAGTGTTGTTTGAGCTAATGCAATTGTTATTCTTTAATGTATTAGCTCAAAAGCAAGTAATAAATAAATTAAACCACATTTTTCTCTTCAATTGTAAACTGAGCAGGTACTATCCCATAGCAATAAATCTTCTACTCAAGTGCGAAACTGTCATCATAAAATGGTTAAAAAGTGCCTCTTCTCCTTAAGGGAAAATAGAAATTTCTTAGAAGTAATAAATTATAGGATAAGTTACGCTTGAATGCGCCTCGTGTGTGTAGTGAAGAAGCTTCTCTTTGAGTTAAATGAATGGCAGGAAACCATGAAAGCCTTCTCTACTGTGCCCTCCACTGAAAAGGCACAAAATTAACACTGCGTGTGAAATTGATCACAACATATTTTCTTCTAAATCGTTAGCTGACTGACGAATTTATGCGCGTTTTAACTTTGCATAAACCCTTTATCGTATGATGGATGGTCTCGACGTATAGCTATCGAAGCTTCGCAAATAGGCTTTGCCGCAGTACGCTTCGTAATGAGCTTAAAAAAAGGAAATAAATGTTGTATACTGACTTCATGGTTATTATGCATGCACGTCAGGCCAGTTAGTGGCCCCAAGAGTAACAACTTTATTAACTAAAGAGAACAGCTGTTTTGGTCTTTACTATTTGAATGACCTCTATGTCAAAGAGCTTTTGAATTTTGAATACTTGTAAAGAGAAACTTAAAGTAAAAGTTTGCGCTTACATTACTTTGTATAATGATATGGAAATGTGAAAAAGATCAACTATTAACATTCAAATATAAAAATATCCTTTGTATCCAAGACTAATTCATATCATTTTAGGACTTCATCTATGAATCAAACTTGTCATAAACCATACTTATTTAAAGCGCTAAAATATGTTTATTGCCAAACGATATAAATTTATTAAGGTCGTAGAATTGTCAAATATCTCATTTGATACTTTATCATACGTTCTTATGAACATCCAAGAGTTTTCTTTCGATGATTAATGGCACAAGACCCGCCTTAATAAGAATTCGTTTTCGCATGATCTTTTTTATCTGTGTAAACTAAATGCCTCTGAGTCATATAATTCAGGATTGTTTTTATAGTTTATTAAATAATATTGATTCCATGTTAATCTGAAAACGAGTTTTACTATAGTACTTGTGGAGTTTATATGAAATAGCTAGTGCAACCAATAAATCATTATATGACATCCTATGGTTAATTATTTGGGTGTCCTAAAAACTGTATTTTCCTAATTTTAGATATTGAACATGACTAATGACATAAATGTTACTTACTTTCTTCTTCGCTATCCTGAAGAATAAATATTACTAAGTAGCATTTATTTAATGAATTCAGCATTGGAGATCCCTGTCCCTGATTGGCTGCCCTGTCATTCAATAAACTAAATATACCCACATATGTATTAGTTGCTTTTATGGCATACTGATATTAAATTATTTTAAAGAATATAACTTAATCTTATTATGTATGACCTATACGAAAATAAAATAAGTATATTTTTGTATGATCTAATTGTTTGTAAAAGTTATTGGTTTATAGTCAGTGTTCATATTTCCTGTGTCACAGTAATCCTTACTGGTTTGATATAAACATGTACAAACAGTTTTGATATGAACATGTCCAGATAAAACTGACCTGATGGACGTTCAGTTTTACAAGGCACTGACTAAATATAAATAATGCTGTATTCGTTTAAGTAATATTTAAAATGACCCTCATTCGGTTATTATATATTCGGAATTTAATATATTCGGAATAATATTGGATTAATTTATATTAAAATACTGTAATATATACATTTGTTTAAATACTCATGTCCTTATATCCCTTAGAGTAGACAGAACTATATTTTTATCCTCTCGGTTAGCGTTAGTGTAAGAAAATTTGTGGCAGATTGGCCTTGACCCAATAGATTCAATGTAGCCCTGTTTTATTAATCGTTTCTTACTACATGCTGGGAAGAAAATGCGATTAGTAGTACTCAATTGAGTATTATAGCATTCTAGATCATTACTGTTAATTTCATCTGCGAACACAATGTTTCATAATTTCATGCTGTTTAGAGATGATGAATCATGATAAAACGAAGAAAAGACTATCGGTCTTAAATTAAACACCTTATCGGTTTCAATAACTATTACCTATTGATATGACAATTTCAACAGCGGTGTACAGTTAATAAATGCTTGAGGTGTTATCTAATAAGACCAAGGGAACTAATTACGTGAGTTGTATAGGCAATAGAGACATTGTGAAGCTAATTATTGAAACGTATTTGCTATTCTAATAGTAAAACTATTTATACGTACGCATTTTCGCAATATATTAAGTCTTCATGAATCACGCGTATTTTTGGAAATGGCCAATGGCCACCGATTACGCGGACAGTCGTTTTTCGATGAGATCTTATTAGAAAAAGGTTCGATATGACGATGAGATTAATTCGCGAACTTTGTTGTTTTTGACAAGGCAATATAGTCGTGTGTACGTATGTTTGCATTATAGAATTACAAACATAGAACTATTCAAAAGACTGGACTGCAAATTTAGGACACCTTTGGGTCAAGTTGTGGAGTAAAGATGTCAAATCACTGTCTTTGTAGCGTGTAAAAGCATTTTGGTGAACGTTGATGGATTCAACGCGATATCAATCGGGTATTAACTATCAATTGGAAGTTTACCTTTGAGTGACTGGTGCAGTGACGATTCAAGACTTTGACTTCTTAGAAAAGTATTAAGCCATGTTAATTATATTAAGCCTGTTGCTTCTACTATTAGTATAGAATAATCAAATTATTACTCTGTAATAATCAAGTTGATTACGATTAACTACATATCAGAAGTATACGGATACAACATAACATACACAGTTTTTTTCGTATGCATATAATTATTGCTTCATTTACATGCAAGAACGTCTGCAGTCACACGCTATGTTGCAGATGTTACTTTTATATAGGTATATTGACGAAAATGAATAATAACATTGTTTACTTTTTCAGTAGAGTCATCGTGCGTATATTGTTAAATAAATTCCTTAGTTTTTGTAATCAATGAAATTGTATAATATTATTATGCTAATAATGTTATACAACATAAGAATCATGTGTTGCAAATTACATTATATAGAATTATCTATTGAAAGAAACTAGCTAAAAAGAATATAAATAGTATTCATACAGTGAGTGCTAATCGTTGTATGCAGAGATATATGTATTTTCCAGAATTTATAAAAATAGAGAGCCATCTCTGCGTATCTCTAGGAAAAGTGACGTTTATTTTTTAATGTACTCAATAGGGACGCGAATTCGTGAATGATTTGTTAACAAAGTCATAATTATAGTTTTAAGAGATTCGCGATTTATACTCATGATTAATAGCAAACGGGACTTATCGCGTATGTTTTTAAATAATAAAGTTACCTTTATTAACCCGACGTTTCGGCTACGTTGCAGCAGCCATGGTCACGGGCAGACTGACGACGCATATTTCTTCGCCTCCAACGCAGCGCCCTGTCAGATTCTTCTCCGACTACCCTCACTGCTTCGTTATTATTAAACACACGCGACCTACACACTACACTCACAGTATCTTGTGGCTTCACACGATCATGCTGAACCGAATGTCGATCTATCACGGTATTCCACGCCGAAGACAGTTTGTAACCTCCTTCACGATTGAATGTACTGTGCTTTTTTATTTCAATCGCCTCGCGTACAATTCTACTGTAGTATCGGCGTTCATTAGAGAGCACAGTGGGTTTATGAAGCTCAATCCAATGATTTGAACCCTCGTTTAGTAGATGTTCGGCTATTGCTGACCTATTGGTATCCAATTTCTTGACCGCTGCGATGTGTTCCTTCACTCTGTCCGCTATAGACCGTTTGGTCTGTCCGACGTAAGATTTCCCACAGCTGCAATCAATCTTATACACACCCGGTGTTTGGTACGGGATTACATCTTTAGGTGTTCTCAGAAAGTCTGTTACCTTCGAAGATGGAACGAAAATAGGCTTGATCGAGTAGTTCTTCAAGACTGTTCCAACTTTGTCTGTAACACCCTTCACATAAGGCAGGAACACCGGCACGCGATCCACACACGGGGGTTTCTTTCTTTTGGATATACGGTTTACCAACTTAGTACCTACGTAATGACCATTTCTCCTAAGTACATCCCGAACATACTGCAGCTCCTCGTCCATATGCTCAGGGTCGCACAAATCCCTAGCCCTGCTTGTGAGAGACGTCGCCACAGAAACCATGTGTTTTGGATGATGATGTGAGGATCCATGGAGGTACCGATCTGTGTGTGTAGGTTTTCTGTAGATAGTATGTGAAAGTGTGCCATCAGGTCTCACCATAACCTTCACGTCAAGGAATGCAAGTGATCTATCAATTTCCATCTCACAAGTGAACCTTATATTCGGATGAATAGCATTCAGGTATATCAACCACTTATCTACTTCTTGTGCGCCTCCTTTCAATATACAAAAGATATCATCGACATATCTTAACCACAGTTTAATATTCTGAGCTCCACTATTCAAAGCCTTCTGCTCAAAATACTCCATCCAAATATTGGCCATCACTGGGGCTACAGGACTACCCATAGCCACGCCATCAATTTGAAAAAAGAACTGTCCTTGGTATATGAATTTCTTTTTTCAAATTGATGGCGTGGCTATGGGTAGTCCTGTAGCCCCAGTGATGGCCAATATTTGGATGGAGTATTTTGAGCAGAAGGCTTTGAATAGTGGAGCTCAGAATATTAAACTGTGGTTAAGATATGTCGATGATATCTTTTGTATATTGAAAGGAGGCGCACAAGAAGTAGATAAGTGGTTGATATACCTGAATGCTATTCATCCGAATATAAGGTTCACTTGTGAGATGGAAATTGATAGATCACTTGCATTCCTTGACGTGAAGGTTATGGTGAGACCTGATGGCACACTTTCACATACTATCTACAGAAAACCTACACACACAGATCGGTACCTCCATGGATCCTCACATCATCATCCAAAACACATGGTTTCTGTGGCGACGTCTCTCACAAGCAGGGCTAGGGATTTGTGCGACCCTGAGCATATGGACGAGGAGCTGCAGTATGTTCGGGATGTACTTAGGAGAAATGGTCATTACGTAGGTACTAAGTTGGTAAACCGTATATCCAAAAGAAAGAAACCCCCGTGTGTGGATCGCGTGCCGGTGTTCCTGCCTTATGTGAAGGGTGTTACAGACAAAGTTGGAACAGTCTTGAAGAACTACTCGATCAAGCCTATTTTCGTTCCATCTTCGAAGGTAACAGACTTTCTGAGAACACCTAAAGATGTAATCCCGTACCAAACACCGGGTGTGTATAAGATTGATTGCAGCTGTGGGAAATCTTACGTCGGACAGACCAAACGGTCTATAGCGGACAGAGTGAAGGAACACATCGCAGCGGTCAAGAAATTGGATACCAATAGGTCAGCAATAGCCGAACATCTACTAAACGAGGGTTCAAATCATTGGATTGAGCTTCATAAACCCACTGTGCTCTCTAATGAACGCCGATACTACAGTAGAATTGTACGCGAGGCGATTGAAATAAAAAAGCACAGTACATTCAATCGTGAAGGAGGTTACAAACTGTCTTCGGCGTGGAATACCGTGATAGATCGACATTCGGTTCAGCATGATCGTGTGAAGCCACAAGATACTGTGAGTGTAGTGTGTAGGTCGCGTGTGTTTAATAATAACGAAGCAGTGAGGGTAGTCGGAGAAGAATCTGACAGGGCGCTGCGTTGGAGGCGAAGAAATATGCGTCGTCAGTCTGCCCGTGACCATGGCTGCTGCAACGTAGCCGAAACGTCGGGTTAATAAAGGTAACTTTATTATTTAAAAACATACGCGATAAGTCCCGTTTGCTATTAATAACAAAGTCATAGTTCAGTGAAAGTTGAAAATACAAATATACACAAATATTTAATCTATTGTGATGGCAAACTGGCTAAATATGTTCGCTTTGGGATATATTAATTGAATCTTGAATTGGAACGAACCGAAGAATAAGGAAAATAAGACAACTTCGTTATTCTTTAGTTGCATCGGCTCTGGTATAACCATGGCAACGCAATAACAAAAAGTGCAAATGCCATAGCATCAGTGTTTGTACTTTGGCCAAGTTATTTTTATTCGAAAGATGAATAATAAAGAATTTATTAAAAAGATATTTATGGGACTCATTAAAACCTTTTTTAGACTAAAAATGGTGTAATTTTTGTAATTCCTTTTATTATTTTTGAACTCGTTACTGAAGAATCTTCTGTTAATTTAATTTAAAAATCTAAACAAGATGCATAGTTAAGTTCACAGAGAGATAAGTTCGGTTGGTATTAACAAACACAAACAATTCACGACTACGTCAGAGGTTCATGAGTCCATCTCTGCATTAGCGTAACTAGTGATTCTATAGACTTGCATCCTAGCTGGTTATATATGATTTAAGTTTCAGACCGCAAGTGACTGCTTTCAGTATATCGTCTTTTCTGAGAATCTATTATCCTTTCTATGACAGTGTTACTATTCATGAGTTTTCATTCTCCTTTCTTGGTTCTTGATTTCGGTTTGGGTATTTGTAGTGTTGAATCATGATTAAGAATTAACGGGACTTATCGCGTATGTTTTTATATAATAAAGTTGCTTTATTAACCTGACGTTTCGGCTACGTTGCAGCAGTCATGGTGACGGGAAGTATAAATCGCGAATCTCTTAAAACTATTTGTAGTGTGTATGGATTAATAATTTTTTTTTTTTTGTAGTGTGTATGGATTAGTAAAAATTCGACGTAGCTCAGTTGTTTGGAGCTTGGCTCTGTATCAGTGGGTACAGGGTTCAAATCCCGTTTGAGCATGTACCAATGGAAATGAAGTTTAATGAATTTCTATGTACATTTTCGTAATAAAAACACATTTACGAAATGCGTTGAATTATACGGTGAGGGAAAACATCGTGAGGAAACCTACCTGTTCGTTGAACAGGTAATAGTTAGTGCTTGATAATGGCGACATGGCTGACCACCTGTCACATTGAGTACTGACTATCTGGTTAACACGTGGGTTCGAGGTGTCCATAGAATTACTACCTTCGCAATTGCGGAGATGGACATCTGAACCTCTGACTACCCCGCAAGGGTTAATGGTCGTGAATGCGTTTGTTTTGTTTTTTTGGATTAGTAAAAACAGCCACGGAGAAAATTCTATTTCTGCTGGCATTTACGTGAACTAATATAATTGCAGGCTTTGCAATGCAATAACATTCAGATAAAAGTACTTAAAAACGCATTACAATTGATATCATAAATAATTGGAATAGGAGTAAACAATACATTATTATTATACTTATCTTATTTGAAAACCTTTTCATGCATAATTGCTACTCACGTATCGATACTGGAATTCTAATTAAAATTGAACTATACCCTGAGCAATCTTAAATAAATTACGCAATCGTTTTTCATGTGCTTTGTTGAAAAAACATGGTTAACAAACAGTAAAACTTGCGAATCATTGTAGTTGTCAGTTAAATTAAACAGTAATCATTATATGTCATTGAACATGTAAAAACGCAGTTACAGAATATTGTTAATAATATCGATAGGTTTCCTTACAATTTATCTATTTCAGAGTGCGTTTACTGGTGTCGAGTGGAAGGATTAGTGCTACTAATTGAGACTGTTGAAATCGACACAGTAGTTTAGGTTCTTCTGTACTGAATTACGTTTCTGCTTATCAAATATAGGTCTTATCTTGAAGAGTCAATAAATGTTACTACAATGCCACTGAAGTGTTTATTATCTATTAAACTAATATAACAGTAAAAAGTAGGTTAAAATAATTGTGAATATACTATTTTCGCCTATGTAAATAATGAAAGCATTCTGCTAATATTTGATATGTCAACCTGTCTTCTTTATCACTGTTAACTCCTTACTTAAACTGTCAATCAAAGATTGCACCTTCAGATATGTCCATTGTTCATTAAGAGAATAGGTGATAAAAATATTTTACAATTAATTTGCTTTCTATCAGATATACTTATTTATGTTAATGATTAAAGATTAAATTGCGGTTGTCTGGCTATGTTATCGGTGACACTATCGATGTTGGTGACATTTAAAACATTGCACGTGCATACAAAAGTCATAATTTCAGGTAAATTTAAATCTTGGATTTCTTAGCAATCTTATTAACTCTTTGTAATTTTTCCTGTCATTTACATTTTTATTCCAAAATGTAACCGATGATTTTTATGTATCCAGAGCTATCACTATTCTTTCTGTTCATCATACTATCTACAAAAGCAATTCACTTAAGTAATGTTTCCTGCTTTATGATAAATAGAGCATGCTTAATTCTATGATTTACTCTTATTTTGGTTACATTGTTAGCTGAGTTTAGTTGCACATGTATTGAAACAAATAAACTCCAACTGTTCTTAAAGTGTAAGGAAAAACTTGAAACAAAACTTCGAGTACACATTCCAAGAGCACGTATAAAAATAAGTGCAATTAATAGCTAGCTGTTTGAACATGGTTATTATTGACAGATTGCAATAAAATAAACTATTCGAAAACAAGTACGGACATAAACAGGTTAATTTAATTGGTTTTATTACATATTAATAGTTTCATATTAATCGTTTATAATGATATCCATGAATAAAATAAACGGTAATTCAAAGTGTACCAATCAATCATTCCGGTTATAGAAAATAACAAATAAGATTCAGAAAACCGCGTGATTTTTAATGCAAAACAAAGGTGATTCAAAATTTCCTTCTTTCATGTAGTAATGTTTTTTTCTAATTAAAATGTATGATGAATTTCGAAAGAATCTCTCAATGATGTAGCCAATCCTCAGTGGGCGTAACTGACATGAAATCGGAAGTATTAATTCAAGTTTTGTTTTGTTTATATCGTATGATTTTAGCACTTTAGTCATTAATTGCTATGGTAACAAATATTAATGGAAACATAATGTAATGAAATCCGCTATCTAATTTTATCGAAATTGGATCTGATTGCTATCAATATAACTACTTGTTTGTTCATTAAGATTTTATAATATCATTTATTTTTCGATAAGTAGCGACAGTGATTTCTGTAAGAATTCTTTCTATTTAAGACATTTTATGAATTATAACAGTTGCTGTGCTGTATTTTATTTTATAAATACTGATTTATGTGATGAGTACATCACTTGAATGATTTTATGTGTGATTTTATTGTTATTTCAGGATTAGAAATGATAGCAATAATTGATAAAATATTGTCACTATAAATGGTATATAATAATATGTTATAGTAAATATATATATACATACATAAATAAATATATAGAAAATGTTATAGTATTTTCGTTAAATTTCAATAACATGAAATAAATAAATATTGGAGAACAAAGCCTTTATGGCTTCTGTACTGTTTACTTATACGTCTGAAGAAGTTGAAATTGATTGGCAGGGCTTATGCTTGAGTGCTGACTAATCAGGCCGCACCCGCTGCTGGTCGGCTTGTTGCTTGGTTCCGCCATTGTCAACGTTTCCTCGAGCAGTAAACAATGATACGCATTAAGTGAGCTCGCAAAAGCAGCGCGACCACATTCAGCAAGCGAATACTGAGTAATCAACACGCGACGCACTCACGATGTCATCCCTACATTTGCAAGGTTAGTGAACACAACGGCGGCGGTTGGAGAGACCTTTGCGCGGGCTTCATTAATATTATAATTGTTTGGTTACAGATCAAAGCGAACTGAAACAATGGGTGCGCTCGGAATGGCGGCCGTTCATGGCTGAGCTTGTGGGCACGGCGTTGCTAATGGTATTGGGGATTTCCTCGATCTCGGGAACTGCGCCGGTGCCTCTAACCCACCCCGCTCTGGCGTTTGGATTCGCCATCATCTGGCTGGCGCAATGGCTGGGGCCAGTGAGCGGTGCCCATTTCAATCCAGCCATCACTGTAGCTGCATTTCTTCTCGGTAAAGTTAGGGCATCCAGGGCAGTTCTCTACATATTAGCCCAGAGCATCGGTGCAGTGATCGGCTATGCAGGTGTAGTGAAATTGCTAATATTTGACGAACGACAGTGTTTCGGTGCAACGCTCCCGGCAGAGGGAATCACCCCGTTATCGGCCACGTTTTTGGAGATGCTAATTACGGGTGCACTCACGCTGTGCATTTGTGCTTTGTGGGAGAGCGCCTCGAGAGGAGAGGCCGACCCCGCGGGACCGATTAAGGCGGGACTCACTGTGGCGGGTTTGATATACAGCGGTGGGCCAGCGACCGGGGCTAGCTTGAACCCTGCAAGGTCCTTAGCTCCCGCACTGCTGTACAATTGCTGGACGGTGCACTGGGTGTACTGGGTGGGGCCGATAGGTGGCGCGGTGGTCGCCGTCCTGCTTCACCGGCTCATAGTACCGTCGGTGTCCAACTCCGCTGCAGTTTCTGTTACACAAGAGCAGATACCACTTAAACAGAAGAACGACGAGGACGTGTGCTGACCTAAATAGCACGGCACTCCGGGCTTGTATTCTTGCCAGCGAATTTCGTTTGTGATACTGTTGTATAGTTCTAAAATAATGTTTACTGATTCGATCGATTTTAATACGAAAGTGAATTTACATCTAAATGAATTTATGTACAGGACTTCGATCGTACTCGTAAGAGCTTCGAATATTGTTGTTAAACAGTGTATGTGATTTGTGTGAGTTTTGTTGTAGTGTTTTATGAGCAATCCAGTGATCTTTAAGAACAAGTGTTAGTCTTCTTAATAACATAGAATACTAAGAGTAGATACGTTAAATACTTTATTTATTTAATTCTATTCAATTGAGGATAGATTTTGGATAATTAATGCTTAATAAATATAAATTAAAACAATGTTTTGTTTTTAAATTCTCGTATTACAGATAGAGTATTTGCATACAAATTAACTTTCCTTGAACCCATTGTCCGTGATAAGTAATTATTAAAAAAGTTTGGGAATTATATCATACTTATAGAACCAAAACAATACAATTTACGAAATATGTATGTGTTGCTTAGGGTAATTAGAGATATTGAATGAATAACCTAACAATATATTCCCGACTTACTGAAGAGTTGCACAAAAGAAATTTATTAACGTTTGATATTATGTCTTAACCTTATTTCAGCAATCGTAGGGCTATTTATAATTTTGTTTTGATGCTAACTCTGCAATATGTATTTTTGTTTTTACATAATATTATCATTACGTAGGTGGACCCGCCTCCTCACGAACGTATGATATAACTATAATTTATCTTGAATAGCTACAACGTAAATAACAAACTAATAATTTCCAATGTTAACACTATATTAGATTGCTGTAGGATATAAGATATATTTATTCATATTATTTCAATTCTCAATTTCACATACAAGTTAATTATTTCATTTCTGGCACAATGTAATTTTAAATCCCAATGATTTTATCCAACTGAAAATTTCAGGCGACCATGACGATTCCATAATTTCATGGGTATATATCATTTATCGATACAATCGATTCTTTTAGTTTACATACCTATCGTTGCGCATAATTAGCTCGCATCAATACGCATAGCGGGTGGTCACACAGTACAAGAACGGAGCTAACAAGAATGCAAATCGATATATCCATAATTTGCATATGTTTAAAACTTGTGTAACAGTTGGTTTATAATAGATTACTATTTTAGTTAATATCTCGAGATAATATTAGTCCAATTGTTTTACATTATATTTGTTATGTGTTTTGGGATAATCAAATAACTTATATGAGCACTTCAGGGATACCGATACGTTAAAGAACATAATATATTGATGCAAAACTTGAGCATGTTCATGGTATTTTAAACTAGAAGTCAACGCGGTTAGTGTATGCAAATCTTGCCCTAATTTACGAACGTATGAATAATTAAAGTTAACTAAGGCAAATAGAAATAACATTATCAGGGCATTTATATGCATTAGCAATCTCACTTGTCTGTTAAACAGACAGACTGCAAGGTAACATTAAGAATGTAACATATTGTAACACCATGGCAATACACGTAATAGAAACACATTGCGATCATAAGGAAAATTGTTGTTTCAAAGGTTTATATTTTAAAATCTATCAAGAATGTGATACATTGTCGTGAGCGAATGAACTTTAGTATTAACACTTGTTTGTTTATCCGCGTCATAAAAAGTGGGTGTGAGCATTAATATCCTGCCATAAAACGGATTTTATTTATGATGATAAACCATTGCTATTGATAATTTGGGTGTAAGGTTCAGAGATAAACACATTACTCAAATGTTTTAATACAAAAAAGTAGTTATTGATTGTGTAAGCATGACTATTGCCAGTTGTTTTGGGAAATGTCATTGTCTCCGTTTACACGTGGTTGTAGCAAGTTGTGTATATGTATATACGGGTGACAGCGTGGGCTGCCACAGTATTGTGAACCTTATTTAATCAAGGTCAGAATTTAGAATCAACCACCTACGAAAGTTTGTTTTTATATTGCTGCTAATGGTCTTTGAACATGCTGTGTTTGGGCGTTAACGAATTTAATCTGCATTGACAGGCTGTAATTGATTATTATCAATCTTCTCAATTATGATGACATGTCAATATAAATTATAACTCAATTACATTTCATTTGTCTGTTCGTCTATGGAACTAATAGAAAAGTTTAATTCAGTTTAATCAATGCACTATACATATATACCTACAGTTATGTGTCGTATAAATATCTGCAGATGATATCGGTTAAAGATAAATAGAGGTTTTTTCAATTTTATTATCTACTCTCATTTTTCACATGTTTAACATAAGTGATTAAAATATATAATGAAAATTATTACTTCAAATAACAGCAATCCCTTATGGGCTGTAAACAATGGCTAATTGCAAAAATAGCTAATTTAATAAACAAGGCGCAAACTTTCCTTATTATCATACTTGTTGTCTGACACTCACCTGACGTACTAATTTTCCCGGAAAATAGAGTCTTTTGATTAATTATATGTACTTTAATTATCAACAATTTCTCTCATTATTCCTGAAAACTTTGTTAAGCAAAGCCTTACCACAGATAATATAATACTACAGGCCTTACCATAATATTTAACAGTGTCTTTTGATCTAAAGGACATAAAAGGAACATCACAAGGTTGGTGGTTTGCTACTAGTATGTCCTAGAAATAAATTTTTAGTTTTATTACTATTAACATTTTTCGATATTATTTTCGAAGAGCATCACAATGTTTTATGACTTTACTACAGTATATGTATAACTGAGTTTTTATTTATCTAATAATGCACGAACGTAATCAATATAAGCTAGTTATTCCTATGCGTACAATGATGTTGTAAGTAGTAAGTGGCAAATTGGAAAGTACTACTATTTGATTTTAGAAATACATGTAAGCTTCGAAAACACAAAAGGTTTCTTTCTTTGATGGCGTCAAAGGTAGCGCCCGACAAAAGAAATCTTATAAATATTGGATTCATAAATTGAATTAGTATTTCGTATCTATGATTCCAAAGTAAGAAATTGCTTAGTTTTGGTCTATAGAAAATACCTCGTTCACTCTTTTTGTTATTAATGCTAAGTAGAAAACGAAGTATATATTATAATAAACAAGTTCAATAAAACATACACTATTGGCTTATGATTCATCCATTATAAATTCATTTTATAATAGTATTAATTGGAGCTTTATGAGCCATGACGTATGTGTTGAAATTTTATCAAGAAATATACATAGTTAAATAGTAACGATGGCTTTTAGTGATTACCAAATAAGCGAAATCGATATACACATAGCCTGCTACGGTATCAACCCACGTTGTTCATTTGCATACATGGATGCGACTAGAGCAATCCTGTCAATTTTGGAGCTACAAGACAATCCCTATTAATAGCAACACTGGATACATCCATACATATCTCTATTTGAGCCTAGGGAAATCAAACTCGCGCATCCATAAGCCAAATTGCTAAAGCAATCACACTTTGGTAGCTATCCAATATCAAAAAGATCGGTTTTCATATTAGGTATCTGGTTGTTAAGAATTTTCGATAACTTGTGGATCAGCTGATGACCTGGAGACCTCTCCTAATCTAATACCTAACCCCGTTGCCTAGCAACAAGATCGCCAAAAGCCTTTGTTTTATATGGAAATATAATTATTAAGTTTATTAGTTCTTTAGTCATATTATTTCTTACAATCAAAGTTGGTAATAGTGCAAAACCTTCATGTACAGTATTGACGTCATGACTTTAAAGTTATATCAGACATTATCGCCAGAACAATACAAGGTTACAATATATGAAGATGACTATTAAAAGACATTTACGGAATATTGCTGTTCTTAAATACATAAAGGTATTATGAACTTAAAGGTAATAAAATAAAATAAATCAGTTCAGAACGCTCTATGTTGTAGAAGTATAGCTCGTTGGGACTACTTTTAACTATTTAGATCATGAAGTTCTACCTATATTTTATATTTCCAAATAACAATAAGAGTTTTCTTTTATTACGATTCTACTTCTTTGATTGTAACTAAGAACTTGAAGTAGAGTAAGTCTTAAATATATAAAGATAATCTTGCAATTATATATCTATTAGCAACTATAACTTCTCTTTTGTATTTATGAGAAGATGGGATGAGGCAAGAGAGATTTGTCAGGATCATTCAAGGTTACGATTGATAGATAGCCGTTACAAAGTAGAGGCCTGGATGTATGTACACATGTATGTATCTAACTTCCTTGATGCTTGATACTCTCTTTCTTGCCTAGCTTACGAGTAGGTTACTAGCGCAAAATGCAACTAATTTTGCGATGGGTTAGAATTCCTGCGCTAAATATTACTACAATTCTAAAAGTTATATCAAAAGAGATAAAGGACACATATAGACTCCTCAAAAGAGATGGAAGTTAGTCGTATGTAAATGAAACGACCGCAAAAATATAATGTTTAAATACACCACACGGTATAAGCCATTCCCGCACCCACGTTTACACCATTTCATTTAAACACGCTGCACGATTGTGAGATGAAAAAAAAGTTTTATTTTCAGCTTGCACCTCTGAAATAAAATTGTTTCGACTTGATTAACCTGGTTATACGGGCTATCCGCTGCTTCAGAGCTTACTGTCAGGCGACCTTAAACGAATTATGAACGAAATTGGATGAACCGATGGTGTGGAACTGACTGCTCACAGATACACAAATACAAAAGTAACTATCACTATTGAACATAAGTTCAAACTCGTGTCACATCCATTTTTTAACTAACACAGACTAAAAAAATGGGATAGTTTTCTTAACAGCTGTTCATATGATTCATATATTCTTGAACGGATAGTTGTAAGAATTTACCATGTCATCGAAAGAAAAAGTATCTAAGAAAATACAGATTTGTGTAAATGCAAAACCAAAAAGCGGAGTAGTGACAACAAGACTCAGTTACGGAATAACCTCACCTCCTTTTATCCAACAGTATAAGTCTGTTTTGGTACAGATAGCAACATATCAAGGTATTTTATTTTGTTGTTTTAGTATTAATAACGTTATGGATCTGTGTGTGAACTTGTGTTTTAAAATGCAATATATTTGATAGGTATTAAAAAAAGTCAAAATATTTGAGCTACTAAGAACGTACTCGTATAGAAAAAATACGAACATACGAGGATATAGTATCCTCGAAGGACATTTAATGAAGGCAATATAATAGTCAGGAAACGAAATAACATTTAATAAAGAATTGCCAGCTGACCACACATACATATATTCACGCCTCTACGTCCCTAAGGGACTATCGATCGCCACCTGGAACGATCCTGACATATCTCCCTTGCTTTACTTCTAAATCCCTTAGTTGCCTCTTACATATTGACACCATCCTAGTTGCGTTCAATTACGAATCACAAAGAGGTGTTGTTAGATAAAGGTATGTTCACAAGAAAACGTCAAGTATTTGTTGACACGTGCACCCTTGCCTTGCGAGCGCTGTTCTCGTCGAAGTCTCGATGCTTCGTACCTTGTTAGTATTCCACTTGCGATCGCGGCTTGTTACAGATTATTTTAAACTCACACTAGAAGATAAGAGAGCCTGCGAGGAAGGGCTTCGAGGAATATCGAAACTTGGTCGCGTTGTCGCATACATTTTGTGTTCCTGAAATAAACTCAGGTGGAAAGCAGCTTTTGGTTTCGTAATGTTTATATATAAATAGTTGAATGTTCGATGCCTTCGTTTGTCACAAGTTTGTGGCAAGACGTGAATATATAAAGAAAAGTATGTGCTTACTTTTACATAAGAATATTGTGAAATACAATAAGTAAAACATATATTATACGAACTTAAAAATGTGCCTATAACTCAAATAAAATTAAAATTTAATTAATACGAATATATTTACAATCTATAATAGTACGTAGTAATTCTCTTTCGGATAGTATTATACTCGACAGCTACATGTCGAAAGTAAAGCTATTAATAATAATAATATTTGGACATTATTACACCAATTGAACTAGCCCCTTGGTAAGTACATTTAAGACTTGTGTTAAGGGTACTAGCCAACGTATATTTAAGATATGTGTACTTATTATATATAGATAAATACATATATAGCATATATAAATAATCAACGACCAGACTGGATAGTATTATACTCGACAGCTACATGATGTAAGTGGAACAATATTTCCAATAGGTTTAATGTCACGAGATAATCAATATTAATACAATCAGTGCGATATATCGGTCCAGGCCCTAGGGAAATTGAGCCACACACATCCATACGCCAAATTGATAAAGCAATCACTGGTAGATTGGCATATAATAAGGACAAGATAAGCTCGGTTTACTGTTCTTGTAAGTTATTTTAATAATATGAAGGATAACACTCATATAATGATGATTATATTTAAACTTAACGAGGTTAAGTTGAACTTGATATGTGTTTGTCATTTATATCATAATGGTAAAGCAAAATTCGTAGTGACTTATTAAAAGTAGTGTGCGGTGTAATTAGTGTATGTGAATGAGACTAGAGAGAGTTATGTCATGCAAAAGGCTGTTCATTGTCTTTATGTATTCCGATGGTACGTAGAATCGTGAATATACAACGTTTGTTTACGTTCAAAATTTTCATGTTTTACGTTACAACTGTTCCATTCCCAATATTACCGTTCCTCGATAGTAGTGATGCCATAAATATCGATAAGAGGCTGGATGACAGCTCTATTAATATGCCCCGGAGTAGAGTGCAGGCAATAAGCTTGTGTCTCGTAAGATGACATATTTGTCGACGCCACCGTCGTTCTATCAACGTCCCTTAATCTATCATATCATAGGTATAACTTAACACGAGTTGGAATAATCGAATACAAATCTTTTTAGTTCTTAATAGCCTGGATAATGCTACAGTATTTTCGTATAATCTGTTTCGGTACAAATATACAGATATTGTGATTACAAATAAAGCTTTACTTGATTCCACAAATTCTATTTTATGTAATCTATTTACAACAATAAAATTACAGTTTTTTTCCGATCCTGCAAAATGGAAGCAAGTGTTCCGTGTACTTTTAGTGTTTCAATTAAGGTATTTGTTTAGTAGCTGTTCCTATAATAACCATGCTAAGCCTCTCGTATATTACCTATCTTGGGGATACCGTTTAAAATTTCAGTAGCTAATAAATCTTCAGAGCTTTTGTTGTTGTAAATCAACTGGGCAAGCACCTCAACACTAATATTAAGGTTTCTCCGTCGTTCGTTGCCAAATTATTAACATAACTATGACTATTTAAACATCCCAAGAACGATCTGGATATTTTAGGTATTTCAAGAGATGTTTTTCATATTATATCTTATAAAAAACATTGTAATTACACATTTCATATTTTAAGTTTAGATTCACTGAATGATACTTAATGTCAAGATTTTTTTAAAACCGCTAAATATATATATTTTTTTAATTTATTTATCGTTTTTACAAAATAAATACAATTTAGGTATAATAATAGCTACAAAAAACCACTGAGGTTTAAGCCTGTGCTATTTAACAAGTCTAGTGTGGTACATACTCAAGTTTAGAAACATTACACCATTATTTATAGGTAGGTACTTATTATTATAAATATATAATAGAATATCTAGTTTATCTTATGCTATTTACGCTAAATTAAAGAAAGTACAGTACAACCGTTAAATGATATCTAGAAAGTATTGCTTTAATTTAGATTTAATATTTTTATTTGTTATACTATTACATACATTCGGATGTAGGCTGTTAATAAGTCTCGGTACAATAAAACCGGTAGTCCGCTCGCCGTACATATTATTGGCACGCTGTGTGCGAAGCCGATTCCCAGAAATAGCTCGAGTACGTACAGAATGTTCGACAATGTCTCTTAACGATTCATTAAAGAATTGTTCTTTTAATAATAAAAAGTGAGTTTGGGTATAAACAGGTAAAATTTTACAGTGCTTAAAGAGACCGATTTCATTATTACAAAACTGCTTTTTAATTTTTGGCGAAACTATTGTTTTTATAATTCTAACCTGAAGTTTATATATTTCTTCAATATAGCTTTTGTAAGTACGTCCATAACAACTAAGCCCATATTGAATGTAGGAGTCAGCCAATGAGTAATATAGCATGAGTTTTACTTTAAACGGTATACGATCCTTCAAAACATGTATCGTTGTCTGTAAAACAAGGAGACAAAAGTGAATTGTCAGGAGAGATATTAATCCATGACTTCCAGCTACCTTCTTCAAGGAGACCAGCGTATTTTGTATATATAAGTCTTTATATAATTCGTACATCTATGAAATAAAAATAATGAGACTCAATTGACAAAGTATACGCTGGTTAAAGCACTTTGTGACAAAAGATGGAGCTCCCGAAACTATGCAAAGCATATCAGGAAAGTAGTAAATTATTCGTCAGGTCGCGGCCGTGTTCTAGTGCTGATAGAGTCGACTTCTTTCCGTGTTAAATAATGTATAACAGTATTTGTGCTCGTCGTAAAAGCTACTTGAGTTTTATACTACTGAATGAATATGAGGTTGGTTTCATCGAAGTACCAAAGTTATGTTTCAGAGATCCTCGCTTGAGTTGCCTGGAAAGGACGTTATTGACTGCTTTTTAATAATTTTCTGCTGCAGTTTGAAGAAACAGTATAAGAGAATTTTTTTTAAAATAATAAGTATTTAATGCATTAGTTGTATCGATCAGAATAGTTTTAATATATATTAATTAAGTATAATCAAATTTTAAATTAACAAATAATAAATATTTCTATAAGTTTCACATAATTGTTTAATTATTGCAGCTAAATATTCGAATACCGAGTGTAAGAATTAAAACTAAAACAGATTTGATTCATCAAACTTCAGCTAAGATAACCAACCACATACCAATGATTTTTTTGTTTTTAAAGAGAAAATACGTTTGCTTTGCTAGAAAACAAAACTATCCATGTCATATTTCACGTTCGTCCATGCAAAATGGATTCTCTAAAATCCTCTCTTCTATTATTTTGTTCCAGTTTTGTCTACAAACGTGCCTGGATTTTTTATCGGCGTCCGGGATTGCGGATGCAAAACGATCTTCTCGATCTCTATATCTTTGTTACACTTTCGTTTATCCTATAAAATAATTTGATACGATTGTTCTTGATACAAACACAGGTAAATCAAACTAATACATAACCCTCTTACTACCTCGTATGGAATGACAGCTATGACGAGTATTTTTACATAATATGTGTATTTATCGTCTGTTTCTATTTTTGTACTCCTTTAGAAGTTTTAGTAGCAAAAAGTTTCAGCAAAAAAAGAGTATTCGTCATTCTAAAGCGCATAAATTGATTATGAATATGAGTGCATAAATTGATTGTAGATCATGGCAGATAACTTTAATAAATATATAATATTATATTAATAACTACAAATTTTAATGTCAACATTCGAGAGTTATATGCTTAACTAAAATAAGATAATTCTTGTATATATTATAATATTCATTCCTGTACTTTCCACTGAAATATAAAGCAGCTATTCTTTAGCACCACCTCATACCATATTTCAGTTTAGAGTAATGTCTGTGAGCCCGTTCAAGGTGATGATAAGGCACGACTAAGGAATAACCTACGACGGCGAGGAAAGTTTTAGTTTTACTCTATTATGGCGAGGTACAATATAATAGTTAATATGCATTTTAGACAAATTGACGTTTCAGTTAAGAATTAAAAAATTAAATGAATTAATTTTAAAACTATTTCATATCTCTCGACTACACGAGCTATGTATTTTATATGAGTATTTTCTGTATACTTTATTTCGATTATATACTTACATTTACGTTGTACTTTGGATTAAGTTGCCCTAGCCTGTATACGAAGTTTCAATGTTAGCGAATTGCTTATCATCTAGCTCTAGTGGCCATTTTTCTTATATAGTTCAAAGTTCCCAAAGCTGAAGTCTCAAAGAATTGAATGAAACAAGTTTCGCAATTTCTAACTTTCTCCTTCGATGTGTCCTTTTTTCGTAAAATGGTCACCACTTACACTTTGTGGACACAGAGTAAATTCTTAGCACACGAGTTATTTCTTGATTGTATAGTTCCTGTTAGGCCATATTCTACTTATGTATATCAAACAAACAAATTACAATCTTATCTCACGGTAAGGACTCTCAAACACTGTAATGAGTTGCAATAATTCATTGTCTTATGTATAGCTATACATATCGTAATTTCGATAGAAAAATATGGTCTTAGTAATTGAAAGATTGACCAAAAGTTTAAAAACACATTAGTTGTAAAATTTTCGTAAAAGCTGTAGACTGTGATTTTATTCTTGTATCTTGAAGTATTGATTGCTTTTTAATGAACTTCCGATGAGAATATCGTGCTTGATAGCTACTTTATCTAATATTCTCTCATAACGCTGAGCCAATGAAGAGGAAACACAATAAACCCGACTAAGCTTCTACTTAACCAGAAATAACAGAAAAATCATAAACTAAAAAGAAATGTATCTTAACAGGGTTTTATGCAAGCTAAGATAAGTGGTTCTGTGTTACAAAAATAATAAGTCGTCATACAGAAAGGAATAAAACGCTTTATTCAATGCATGTAAAACATTTACATAAACAAGAAAACAATATAGTATATATAGTTTTTGTAAAAGTACAAATAGATCTATAGCTGTTAAGCATACTCTTTATTTCTAGAGGTTCCATCATGAATGCTCAATTTTCCTTTTCCCTCAAGCCAAAAGAACAGAAGTGCGAATTTAATGTGTGTTACCAGGATATCGTCTAAATTAATTTTCTCCATAAATAAAAAGGCAATTTTGTGCAAAGTAAGGGTTTTGCGGGAAGCTCAGTCTAATCTTGTAAAATAAGGCTTCGAGAGCTGAACAACCGAAATGGATCTCTTTCCTACGTCACTACATTTCAATGAAAATGGTAATTTTAGGCTTTAAGGGCCCTTTTGGACTAAACCATCTACAGATTGTTGTGTGGGTGCAAACAACTAATACATCTACGAGTATTATAAAATTAGGTCATTGATCAATGCCATAATGCAATGTCATTCTAATAGGTCATATTCGGCATACATAGTACAGAGTCTGCAAATATGAATTTTCTTTATTAAATATATAAACCGAAGAAATTACCAAAACTTACAGGTCCTAGTTTAATTATTTTTCTTTAGAAATACTGATAGGGGGAAATCCTGAGATACTTACCACATAAATTGTCAATTAATTTAATTCTCGCAATATATAGTTTAGTTTAGTTAGTATACCAAATCTAATGCTAGTCTGAAACTTAAAAAGAATGCTAACTAGCTGCCGTTCTTCTCACCTTGTCGTAGGTGACTAAAGGTCTAGTGGTAAATAGAATCAATTGAGGGAAGGGCCATCAACCTGTATCACAACCCCAATATTCATGCTAAAAAGTGATCTAGACATTATATCTCCGAGGTTCAGTCGACCCCGAAAGAGATAAAGGACGTGAATGTACACATATTTATACATATGTATTTAAAGTGGTTGGAACGAAGTATGAAAGCCTGTGCGTAGGCTTCAATTACCTTACGAAGCCCGAACGTAGCACGCATCCGCACTTTTACGGTGACACGTGCGAAATAAAGTGCGCGTAAGCTCTAACCGTACTCTACGGAATTATGGTCTTGTACACTTTGAATTATTTAGTTCGGGTCACGTTTGATGATTATTGGGGGAAACAAAGTGTGGCGGTTTATTGTGACTGCTGGATGGTTATGGTAAGGGGAGGAGAAATAAAAACGGGATTGTGTCTATTTTGGTCACCTATTCTTATTGTGACTCTATTTACATATATATTATTGATATAAGCTTTTCACTTCAGGTATTTGTGTGTAAACCTCATCTAACCTAAAGGTATTGATTATTTTCTAGTTACCTTTTAAAGTGATTCTATTTTCATAGTTTTGTAACTACTATATAATAACGTTTTGCTCAAAACGAATCATATTTTTAATAAAATAAAGCATATTTACAACGTACTTATTTTTATCTTTTCAAAGCCCTGATTCA
The DNA here is from genome assembly GCA_030578115.1 of Leucoptera coffeella. Lineage (NCBI taxonomy): Eukaryota > Metazoa > Arthropoda > Insecta > Lepidoptera > Lyonetiidae > Leucoptera > Leucoptera coffeella. The sequence goes on along the minus strand of JAMBLF010000125.1, from coordinate 342,406 downwards.
TCAGTGAAACCTAAATGTTCATAGCCTAGTTATGATTAACGATGGTCATATAACCTATTTTGAGATCTTGGCATAATCACTGAATCTCGTCATTTCACAATGACGTCTTATCCAAGACAGTCGACGTCTTAGTTAATGTGTCGCATAACTAACTCAGCGTTTAATAGTCCACCGAAGTTTATTGTCCATACTCTATAAATCGGGGAATTATGCTCAATGTAAATGCTATGAGTAACGCAGTTTCTTCTATCTGCAGAAATTTAAATAATATACACAGGTCAAGAAGGATAATTAATGATCTTGAATGTTCCTGCAATGAACTTTGGTAAGAAGCTATGTGTAATTATTTATTTGTGTTGTAAAATAACATATTAGATATTTTCCAGGTTACGACTTTCAAGCAGTATACAAACTACTGATAGTTTGATGCAGGGAGTTAATTTATGAAAATGATTAATAAGCTGTACGTTTAAGTGATAATTAAAGGATCTGTCTATCTATATTAGAAGTCGTGCATTGAATATGTGATTTGTTGTCAAAATTATATTATGTATTAGTTTCGATAAAAAATAATCAAATGTTAGGTCGAAATTGTAGGTTTAAGTTAATCAATTAAATAAGGAGCATAAAAAAGAAAGAAAGAAAGAAAAGCATTTATTCACTGCTATACATACACCTTTTAACATAACACTATTTATACACACTTTGATACAACAACAATACTCGTACATATAAGGAGTAGGCACTTGATGCAGTGAAAAAGATAAAAAATACTATAAATAATGACGAAAATACGAATACAATTAATAAAAAAATAATGTTAAGAAGAATACTTCACGAGTAAAATATTATGCTGACAATGTATAGCAACATAAATAAATAACGTAAATTAACGTTAATTAAACGTATAGTAACGTAAGTTAACAATGTAATTTAAAAATCAATTAAAAGAAATGCTCTATTTAGATTCCAGAAACCAGTTGTTTGTCTAATATAATCTAAAGCGGATCATAACATAGTTACCGTCTCGTCTTCTTTAACCCACAAAACCGTTATGTGGTAGTTAAGATGCCCGGTGGAGCCAGAAGCATATTATAATAAAACTTTTATTGGGGACAAAAGGTTTAATGTGTTTATTCACGAGATTGAACCTATTTGCAAATTGATATGGTCTAAGTTTACTTGATATCATGCGAAAAATACATTATAATTTAGATATTTATAAAAACATCTAGCGCTTATCATCGTGAGTATTCGTCTTGTTATTTAAAGAAACAATCAGTGCTAATATCTACCATGCGATGAGCTATAGTTATAGCAAAGGTGAGCTGATAAAGTATGTCTTTATATGGAAACGTTATAAGGAAATAGACCTACACACATTCTGTTACGGGCAGTGGCTGTTTAAATAGAACGTTTTAGTCAGCAGTTTATGTAGTTGCGGAGTCTGCAAATTGTTTGGCGGAGGTCAAACTTTAAACAGTGATTTTGCTTTTTGTCACTTATTGTTAGGAAAGTTCGAGATCGTGGAGTTGTACAACAAGTTCTGCCTATTTAGGGAAAGTGAACGGCACTTTAAATGCCCACTCTCGTTTACAGTACAGCCGTTAACGAGAAGAGTTAGTGATATAAGGGGTTTTTATGAATTATTATTTATTTAAGTTGCTATATAATTAATCTACTATATTCATGTATAGCATCGTACTACTTTGTAAAAGTATAAGTACGTTATAATAGTAAAAGGATTCACTGAAAACATTTTGTCATTCAATATGAGAGAGTAATTAAAGAAAAAATACTCGTAGCAACAAGAAAAAAATTAAACAATTACATATTAAACATAAAGTCAATAAAGAAAGGGAAAGAATATTTTGATATGTATTATAAGTATTCACAATTCAAATTCTTATACATATTTTTTTTTACCATAAACACTACACCACGCATTCGTATACTCCCGTATAAAAAAAGTATAATCTTTTGTCTATTTCTGTTCAAAAATAGTTCATCGTGTGTTGCCTTCCGTAAGCTTAAAATAAAAGTTATGTTCTCCGGAACTTAGCGCTATTCCCGAGAGATTTAGTGGCGAATACAGCTCTTAGAAGTTATATAATTTTGTACTGTTGATTTAAGTTCAGAGGTATTGCGAACAAGCTGGGAGAAGACGTATTAATTGTTTCTAACAAATATGAAATATATTTCCACATGCTTTTCACGTATATGTTTTTTATGTATTTACTTAACTTTTCTATGCTACTATATGATATGTTTCCTCTTCATTTAAAATGGATAAATTAGACACATTTATCAGCGTGAAAGACGTAACTTATAGCTGTCTTGTTATAGTTAGCGTTTTATAGTGAACATTCCCTTTTTAACTGGTTTCGCTCAAGTTATTTCACCCAGACGATCCAACATTTATTCCACTAAAGCTATTATTCTCTCCGGCTAAACGACTGGAACCATTTTATCTAAACTGAGTCATTTTACTATCATGGTCGTGTTGAGTGAGAAAAAACTAACTGTAAAAATATTGCAGCTTGTTATACGAGTAAAAGGGCTTTCCGGTAAATTAACGCGATTGTTTGAAAAACAAATACTTTTTTTATTATAACACATGTGTCTATACTGCTTACACGTCATGATTTACTTCTATACAAGAAAGCGAAATAAATGTAACAATAACAAAGCAACTTGAAAAGGTTTACACTTTAAATTCAACATCATCTTGTCATGTTATCGTATGATATTAACTCTTACTTTCATCGGTTATATAATAAAGGCTCGATTCATCGATAAAACTATCATATTAATGCTAGCAAATGATAACAGGCACTGAGAACAATTAATCTATCACACTTATGAAGAGTTATTTGCTACAGTACTCAGGCCTGAACGAATTGGCTACGCGTTGAGTATACCAAGTAACAAGTACAAAGCTACAGATTTTCTGATGACCATAAATAACTCATTTGTTCAGCAAAAATGATCAACACGTCTCGAGATCTGAGGCTGCTATTAGAAATAAAAATGGTTTCAAATTTATTACGGTCAACCTATTATCTGTCTTGATCTATGATTATTATCATCTCGAATACTAAAATTTACTATGTAATGCTATGAAATTGTCATAAAATTTTTAGTTTGATGACTTGAATGGCAGCCAAGAAAGCTTTTATAGCAACCTTTCAATACAAGTAACGTCTGAGATGCCATTTGCTTCAGCAGAAGTGAGGCAGAAAAGATTCAGAACCATTTGGTTGTATGGAGCATTTTCGCGCTCATAAAACGATTGAACTCTTTTAAGTTATAATACGGATATACCAATAGAAACAAATAGAAATCCCTTTGGATGATAGGTAGATTTATGAAGTAAGTTAGTATTTATAATGCATGCAATGATCCTTTTTCGATCGTTGAATAAATAAAGTTTGAGTTATGAAGATGATTTATGAGTTTAGATCACGTATATGTCATATGCTATTTATTCTTCTTTTATTGATTTCGTGCTCTTGCTTGTATGCAAAGTCTTGTTAAATATTCTATCTCAAATGAAAACCTTAAGTTCTTCGTCAAATAATTGTTGTAAGTCAAGCCGTTCGTGTTGCAGTAAAAAATCTTTTAATGGATCTTAATTTGATTAATATTTTCGTCTCAGTAGCAACACCATATTTCAGCATGAAAACATGAACTTTTCCAATTATTTTAATCGAAGCTTATTTTTAACATTTTTAAGAAAGCTAGTATAACACTTACAATGTAACAAATGGTACGCGATTTGTCGATGAAAGTCTGCCGTCGAGTCGATGCCCGTATTTTTCAGAGCACCTAGACTTTCTTTGCTTTATTTAGCGCTTCCATTTGCATCGAAATTAGAGTTCAGATAATTTTGTTTGCAGAGAGAGTTTAATTTTCTTTTATTCCACATTTTATATTAACCGAGGCGTCTGGTATATTTTGACCAACAAAATATAAAAGATTATGAAATAAGGAATATCTTGACTTGTGCAGTTTTGGTTCAGCTAAGTTTTATTTCTGGTGATTAAATAAAAAACTAGTTTGTCTTAATTCCATTTATTGACTTTTATTTACATACATAATTATATCATCACAGGACAACCAATTCATTTGAAAACAAAACAAATGATGGACTCAATATAAAATAAATGGACTCAATATCAGTAGAGGTGATCACTGTTCATGGCATAGGTAATGCATGGCTCGGGAAAATACATATTATGTTACTTATGGCATGTTTGCTAAAGCATTTATGAATATATGCCAAGTTTTCTGAAAACCGAAAGGCTTGTCTTTTGAAAGAACCATACATTTTTGATATGAAAAAGTTTCAATAAAAATAACTTTACTAATTAATTTGTGTTTAATGTTTTACCCAAACAATGAAAACTTAATGGATTTTGTTCAAAATAAGAGGTATAATATTTTTAAGACCTAAATCACGTTTTAAATCCCCTTGGCTTTCTTTTCAATGAAAATGCTAATATTAAAGCTTCATTGAGGCTCTAATTTTAAGAGAAAAATATGCTAAGCATAATTTTCTTTTGGTTCTCGAGTGTTATGTTCTTTGCACATTGTATATAAAAAGTTTATATAGTTCGTTTAAAAAAACTGTATGTATTATTGAAATAAGTAAAAACCGCAAGCAAAGTCTTTATCCTAAATCACGTTGTTAACAAGCGTCAGCATTATGGCTTACAAAAAATAAATTGGCTCGCTGTTGATTTTCAGTAATGAGTATTTGACGAGCTGTTGAAAACAGTTTAGCGTATCAAAAAATGTTCCAATTCTAAACAATTGAAAGCACAACAGTTTGTTCGAGTACAATAAAGTATTTGTACAACTTTGTTGCGGACAGCCTCTCGAGAACGAAATCTCGAGTGATGGATCGTTCAATAACAGTGGCAGTAAATATGTCTAGAGTGAACCACACCAGTGCTTTATTGACTCACAAGGCTTTGAGGCTTAAGGCCGTGAGTGCTCACGTGCAAACACTAATAGTGTGCCGCGAATGTTTTTCCATGTACATTTCTGCGACTGCAGTTTTCAGAACTCAATTTCAGTTATGATGTGCGAGGAATTGCTTTTTATGAGACTGTCTGAAATTCATAAACTAACAAAATATTTTTAAACAAGGCTTGCCATTAAAGGCGACTAACAAGTGAATTGAATAATTGATCTAGGCTGGTTAAAGTTACCATTTTTTCTTTAAAACTTACAATAACGAAAATAACTCTATCACAATCGTACAGTATACAAAAAGTATGTAAAATTTATATTTTCATAATTACCAAAATATTTATGGCTGCAAGAACTTTAGATATGAATACACATTCTATCTAATCCTCGTGAAGCAAACTTATGCAAATCAGTTCCACGTGTTAGTATCGAGTAAGAGGGTTTATGTCTCACGAAGATAGTTATTCAGCTTTATGACGTCACAACAGACACGGCAATCAAGATTTCATTAATATTGTATTATGTCTTCCGTGGTGTATTTGAAACAATAATTAGTGTTTTTGGTTTCACAGATGTTATTTAATAGAGAAAAAATGTTTTCATAATTAAATATTACGGTTTTAACGTGGACTCTACGGAAGCTTCAATACAAGAGCTGTCTCTTTGAGCCCTGACCGTTGTCGAAAATCATATCTTCTATAATAATTTAGGTTTTATCTAAAATGAAGGTATATTATAAATAAATATATTTTAACACCATAATAATCGACCACCAAAGTAAAAGTACTCTAGACATGACCAGTATCAGAATTGGCCTAGAGAACGTGCATTTGATTTGAATTAGGGAAATTATTATAACTAACGCTATCTCGAATAGTATACATAGCACTGCGTTAACGACGATGACCTGTACTTCACTTCAAGCAACATAACCAACTTTTTCCAAAGGGTGCTTCTACCTATATTCCCGAATGGGTAAGTATCTTTAACTATGTTACAAAATTAGAAAGAAAAAGAATAAATTATATTTTAACAAAATAAGATTCAAAGTATTATTTTCGGAACAGCCCATACCTTTTTATAGTCTTTGAACAGCTATCCACTAATAAGTTAATAGAACCACATACTGGGCGCATGTTAGTTTTCAATGTACTTAAAACAACGGCTTTGAGCTACAAACTAGGATTTATCGTCGAAGTTGCTGGAGGCTCTTAGTCACGGTGGACTGGCTTCAACCACGTCCTCTGAAAGGACTTTTAAGTTTTTACATGAAACAAACGAGCTCTAGCCATACTCTAGTTGTGTTAGTCATTTATCACGGTTATGCAATGGTGAATGCACTCTATTTATCTACTACATAAGTTTAATAGTTTGACTAGTATAGGATTTGACTCCTTACATTTTAATAATTCACTGAACTACAGAAACTTATAAATTATTTAAAATGATAAGAAAAAAAAATCTTTTTGCAAAGTGAGTGCAAATCCAACAACCAGATTTAGTATAATTTTCATAGAAACCATATTTGTCAGTAATACTGCATAATAATATAGTATTATGTGAAAAAATCTTAAGCAGAATATAAATGTACAACAACAAAAAGATAGTTTAAGTCAAGAACGAGAGTTGAGATTTCGGATATTAATTTAAAACTGAATATGCAATCCTACAACACAAAGGCTTCATAGTTTCTGTATTTCACTCCGCCTATTCCATCACGGCAAAAACTGAGTTCAAATGTTCCAGTTCATTGAATTGCAAAGCAAGGCTGTCCCAATTCTGCATGATAATAAGAAACGCAAAGAGACCACATCTGAATTCCATTTCCAGCGGCTGATTCGTGAGGAGCTTCTCAATTTACGTTAGAGGAGCCGGGAATACCTTGATGAAGCTTTGTTGGTATATAGAAGGTATATTTGAAAGTGTCTTATATTATTAATGTTCAGTTTTCAAACTCTATTGGTTAAAAGCCTCTGAACAATTTGATCAATAACAAATTTATTGTTAGATTATTGAAATATAGCTAAGTAACATATTGTTTCACGTTTACATTTTCTTCCTGTTAATTATTCGCAAACAGTAAAATTAAATGTACCTTTTCGTAAATTCAGTAATAGTACATTATAAAACAAAGAAGCACTGTGCTTATAAAATAGTTACGAAAAAGCTAATTTAAGCAGTAGTCGAAAGAATGACCAATCCCTATCCCTTTTCTAAAGCCCGTAATACACTAGTGAGCGAGCTTTGTTACAAAATTCTTATTAAATGTGAGCACGTGATTTCGGAACCCAGTCTGAAAAGAGAGAATGGGATCCTCGGGCACTCAGTCCGCAGCTTTTGGGATTGTGCTCTTACGATTTCATTTTCTTTACAATTCAGATTTGGAATGAGTAGTTCTTACTTGTCATCTTTGTGTAGTGTGGTTAGATACTTTGGATTATAAGACGTATTGTATGTGTCTGAACTTTCAATCAATTATTTTAATAGTAGTTACCTAATGCTATACAACATACATAAGTACACATCCATTGCCTTAGAAATGGGTTTGCAGATAACACGGGTCCATATTCACAATAGAATATCAACACAAAAACTCAAACTTGAGTAAGATACCTAACTATACTTGTACTCTATAACTACTCTGTACTGTTTAATCTATCATAATACCGCCAAGATCAGGTGCTATTGTGTCAGTTCCCTAGTCAGCAGGGAATCAACTTTGATGAGAACAAACTGAATGTCAGTACATAGTGGTTAGCATTTATGTAGTAGACAGTAGTATATGTACATTTACACACTGCAGAGTACAATAATATAGTAAATGTATATTCCAATATGTGTTAACATGTATTTCTGCACAGAGCGTTAAAAGATTAGAATATATTTATCTTCATTTTGTGGATCCCTAATAATATATTCGGTGAAAGATAAACAAATGAGGAACATTTATAAAGCTTCATCACCCACGTTTTTAGGCAAAATGTATTAGAGGATAATATATTTTAGCGAAATATATGGTATAATCGACTTTATCAGTATGTATAACATCAAGTGTGGGTATTGCAGGCACTAAGTAACCGGTACCAATAATGGCTTACTTTGTGTATAACTGTTCCATATGAAATGACAACCCCAATATTTATGCTCATATACCACTTCACTATATTATAACTCTGAGGTTCTACAAAGAACGAGAATGTATTTTATGTTGTTGTGCAAATGTTGGTTCTCTCTTGCATTTATAAACTCTACCTTTAAATAGTGTATATACACAAAAACCCTGTTTAACTTATACAAATACACATGTATAACATGGAAATGGTGATGGACACGCGAACCTTAGACTACCTAAGTGATTAAACTTTAACAGCACAGACACTAGAACAATGCATATAATGTGTCACAGAGTTGAAATCTCAACTAAGTGTAGGAAAGTTGTTTGTTTTTATAGTTTATGAACGATAAAGCACAGACTACTATTAAAAGCCATTAAGAGCTCTAGTCTTGACGTCTGTGCCGAGTATAAAGAAGATGTTATCCACTTAAATAAGAATGAACTTGGTAACTATGTATGTGAAGTGTAAATGTTACCGTAAGAGTACGTTTTTGAACCTAGAATTTATCTTATAATCATTTAGTTTGATTTATATCGATGGATAAGGTTTCGTGTAAAAATAACTATATACAAACACATCACGCCTGTTTCCCTGCAGAGGTTTAGGCAGAGGTCACAGCCAATTTGTCTAGGTCCTGTAAAATAACTTTTCTTTCATTGGCATTTATACACCTGTTAAAGGTACTACAAACGTCTCTTTCAATATAATATAGTCTATCTGACTGTCATATGTCTAATTAAAATTAACTTATAAGTAGAATTTATAAATGCTCCATAACCATATTTTTCCAAGAACATATTTTTAATAAAGAATTAATTAACAAAGAACTTACGCCTTGTGAAATTTATTAATAAATTTGAGTGTAAGTTTTAATATGATACTATAAAACTAGATCCTTAATAACAATTGTGAATAAAATTGAGCTAAGAAACGTTATTCATAATTGCTATTTACAATGTAGTTACAATGTTGATATTGGAATGAACTATTTGACTTAAGGATATGACCGTGAATGTTGAACATATAGCGGTTTGTAAGCGAAAGTAAGAGTCATACTTTCATCGGTGAGTCCACATTATGCTATAGAAGAAGATGACAGTGTGTCTATATATATCAATTTTATTTCAAATAATGCCACACAACAGCCATTGTCGGAAATAATGTTCATGGCAATAGGAAAAACGTGTATGTATATACTTTAACAACTCTCTGCAGGGAAACAGGCGTGATGTGTATGTATGTTTAACATTGGAACTCACAAGAAAGGATATAATGGGAGCAAATTACTTGAGCCAACGCGATAAACTCACGAGTTTCTGTAACGAGACAGTCATTCAATCATTGTTAACAAAAAGCTACGCGAATCCATATTATAACAACCGACGACCTCGTTGGCGCGATTGGTTAACCACCTGAACACTACTCTTGAGGTCCCGGGTTCGATTTCCGGTGGCGTCAGGGTTATGAACTAAGCTTTTCTTCTCCTTTCCAGTCTGGTTGTTGATTATATATGCTATATATATATTTATCTATACATAATATGTATATATTTCTTAAACACACGTTAACTCTGAACACAAATCTTAAATAACATTACCAAGGGGCTAGTTGCAATAGTGTCCTAAATATTATTATTAACAAGGTAGCGATAAAAGATTGTAACAAAAACTCATGAATGTCTTATTCCGGATTAAATAAATGCTCACATTTCAGCTGAAGCGGTACGTTAGGTTTTATGGTGGCATTAAAAGTTCTTTAGAATAATTTTAAGATCAGCCTGATGGTACTAAAGACGGCAATTATGTTTGGGGCCTTCGCACAAGATAACTTTTTGGCATTTTAAATAATTATACTTGGCTTAATATCCTACTTTAAAATTGAACTTGTTCAAATGAAAGCGTGGTATTAAATAACCAAGATCATTAATTAATGACATTTTTTTTGTATCCTCTGTCAATTTGATCCGACCTGTTGTCTATGTCTATTCTATTATATCTATTGTTTAAATCTATAGTTTTTAAATTAATGACTTTATTATTACTTACACCGCGAAGGCGAACCTCTATGTACCCCGGATGGATAAGTCTTAATATGTATGTTAATTCCATGATGAATACGGATTTTATTGACTTGTAAGCTGAAGCTAACCTCAGTAAATGATTTCTATAGTTACGCTAAAATAATAAATAACTATTAGCAGAAACTTAAAAAAAGATAAGTTTTTCTTACGCCTTTTACAAAAGTACATTTAAAAGATAAACAGCTAGAACAAGTGTTATATCGCGTGAAGATTCTAGAACCAAATTAGAATCTCCTGACACCTGAGACCTCTCACCCCTAACCGTACAATTGCCTTTGCTCTAATTAATATATTAATTAAACCTCGTACTTTTTATCGCTACTTATTCCTAGGTAAAAGGTAACTATTGAGTTTTAGTCTGTTTATATACTGTCTAATAGATAATTTATTAATTTCCAGTAATGTGTTATGTTTGTTATTTTCTTTCGTACACATAAGTATATATTGACAATCAAAACTGTGAAGAAAATCATTAAGATCGTTTAGTCCAGTCTAATCGTTGAATTATTTATTCATCACTCCTTAAAGTTGTGTATACCTCGTAGACTACAGACCTATACCTCTATTAGGGTACCTAACCTAACAATTATGCATTTTAGCAGCTAAGGCATAATATTATCGCAAGTCCTTTAATTTTTATGCGACTCCATAGCACCAAAAGCCATATAAAGTAACTCAATACAAACACAGCGGCTCCTTAATGAATGAACTATTAATGATATGAGTAATCCAATTAATTTCATAGCACCGAAACCCATTGACATACGTAGTAAGAGATGTAGGTACGACTTTTCGTAGCCTCGTACACGTAGTCAGTTGGAGATAGGACGGTGACGCGAGCGGTTGACGCCACTGCTACGGGTCAGATAAAGTGTATTCGTAGTTCGAGAACAGTAAGCGAGTAATTCTTATGTCTTCCGTTGCTTTCTAAATACTTTGATGGCTAAGCTAAGAAAGGATAGCTTTGTTTCAAAAGAATAATCGGGAGGTAAGTTTTATAAGTATTGAATAAATTTAAATTAAATTTGGATAATAATTTATATTATTATTGTCAAATAAAACATATAGGATTACTGTTAATATTATTAGGGTTTTAGAAATACTTAATTGATAATATTGTTCGATAATATATTGTAACTGCACACTCACACTCTACATTATATTTGATTTGTAATACTATAAGTGTAGTTTGATATTGAAGTGTAGTTTTTTGTCTCACTTATTTATTACATTGCAATAAAACTAATAAGTTTCTGAGTTTCACACGAAATTAGAAAACATCGTTTATTAACAATTACCTTAATGGAATAGGTTACGAGTGTTTTGTAATTAATCGTATGAAAACAAGTAAATATTATTCTCTATCAAAGTGGGATATAGTTTGAAGTGTATTTAATTGCAAAATTGGCTTTCACTGATGGCTACTATAATGCCCGCTTATCCATGTATGATATTATTTATCTTTTACAACAACAAATGCTTCAGAACTTGTGTAATTTTTTATTACTCCTTTACTTAATGTGGCGGGGTAGTCAGATGATTGAGTGGCCGTATCTAAATTTTGAAGGCATGTTAGGTATGACCCACTCAAAGCCCACGTTTCACTAGATAGACAGCACCCATAGCGATAGGTACTTATCTTTTAATACAACTATAAGTCATACAAACACAAACCTATCTATTCTCCTTATAAAAACGAGTTTGAGGCAAAAATCATAACCCAACCCATAAAAGAAAGTGAATCAATATCGTCGAACGTCACGAATCCTTTGAGAATTAAGCTATAAAAACAATCTAGTGAGAGTGAGGCACAAGGTTTCCGGATTATGTTATAAGTATATGTAGGCATCGATATAGCGTTACGAATCGGATCACGTATTATGTAACAATGTTTATTCTGTATTTACAAATTAAACTCTTTTTTGAGATATATCAATAAAATTAAGTTCTATTATTAATTATTGCCTCTTGATACTAATGGTAATAATTCAATTTTCTTTAAATAAAAATATTTTTCTTCGTGTATAAATGTATATTTCGGACTATATTTTTAATTAATTGACCAATAGCTAATTAGCGTCGACCGTATCATAACAAAAGTAGACATGCTCGTGTAATATTAGATATTTACGAGTGTTGTTGAATGGTTAGAACATCGGCTTGCAATCGGAAATTTCCAAGGTGCCTTTTTTCCAATGAATTGGATCAGTAAAGTGTCGTAGTACTTTCGCCACGTTTTTCATTAACTGTTAAAAAAATATGAATCGGATTTTAGATATGTATATAGAAGCTGAAACTACTCAAGTCATAAGTATTAGTATTAATTTATGTGTATTAATTAATATTCATGTATGTATATTAAAAGTGAAGTTATTATGGTATAGTTAATTACTGTTATAACTTAAACGCTAGACTTAAAACGCTAGCATATAATTAAATTAGTAATTCGTTAATGTAAAAAAGGTAAAATAATACTTGTAGTGTTATTTTTTCGTAGGTTCACTCGTTCTTATTGTCGTTAATTGATATTAATTAGTAATGAAATTGTGTTGGCGTCCGTTATAGCTGTTATGAATTAAATTAGTTTTCCTGTGGGTAGTGTGGCAAGGAGATTGGTCATTCATCTTATAATAGCATGTACGAGTATTGAAGCTACTCCTATAACCATACATCCGAAATTTCGTTTAATTAGACTTCAATTAAAGATTTAATTAATAAATTATACCTTCTAAAATTATATGTTCCTTTGATTACGGGCTAGAGATTGAATTAAGGACTAAAAATTGGTTACATATTTAAGCCTTATGATACAACCATCGTTTTTATCTACTCACAACAAGGACAGAACCTTGGAGGACTTATTTGTCCGCGGTCACAATCAAGATATATGAAACAGCGCTTGTATTTATACAAACCATTGTAATAGGTTTCTACTCCATCGTCCAGTGGATTATTTTTACTGGTTTAAAAAAAAGAAAGAAAAATCTTAACTTTTCACTGCATATCAACACAAACAATGCACATTATAATAAAAAAACATATGAGAATGAATGAGATGAAAGAAACCTTAAAATAAAATGGAAACCTTGATGCAGTAAAAAGGTGTTGGCTCAGTATAGGCTGCATGTTCTCGTATATATAATTTACACGAATATTCCCGTATTAGTCGCCTTTTAAACATATCAGAAAGAAACGGAAACACACACTAACCCAGCACATAACTTGCATAGCTCGGTACATAAATCTTAATTCAGATATTTTACACTAATTTCATAAATGCAAACACATCTGGGTGGAATTGTGCTGCGGAGAAGCTGCATTCGTCTCCTGGCTCATTGTGGGAGCAGCTCGACGTTATTACGTTGTGGCAATTACACTCTTGTGCTAAATTGGTCGTGCGGATGGTGAGCCTGAATCTTCATTAATTTAGCCTTAGATCATTTAGATACATAAAATGTACTTATAAGGTACAAAAATGTAAGTGCAAAGCACGAACATAAGTCAAGTTTATATGCTTTTTCTTTTATGTTTTGGCACATATTATTCGCATCTATTAATCCCTTATGAGATGGAGTAGACCTTAGAGAGACAGGAAATTGCGGCAATTTGGCATTAATATCGGTATTTTAATAGCAATAACATAAATGAAAGTCTAAATGTGTCTAAGCTCAAGAGAATCAATTTACACATAGTCTGTTAATCGCTACCTACGATTTGCAGTAATGAAAGGCAGATAGTAGGCATTTTATTTACGTTTCATCCCAGCACGAGATCGTTAGACTAGCTTTACATTTTATCTTCAAGATATGCGATGTAATTTTGCTTAGCTGAGTCATTGATATCTCACACACGTTTTTTCTCGAGGTTTTGCCAGTGACATGTCGCTATGGGTTGATAGAATGCTTTATTACATGATTGATAGGAACCTACCCAAGTTTTAAATACCACCTTTGATATTGACATAAAAGCTATTGCAATAGTGACTAGTGTGATTATTAACTTTAGTGTTTGTTTACTCAACATTAATACAAAAAACATAGTAATGTTGGTAAGTTTAAGTTTATTTTATAAATTACATGTAATCACGCCAATATTTTATAATTAGATAGGCAAAGACTATCGAAAGCCTGCTTCGAAGATCCTGACAAATCTCTTTTTGTTTTACTTACATCCATCCACCTTCTCATGGATACCCTTTTATACTTTACATAATGCAGTGTAAAAAATATGAGACCCTGTAATTTAAAATATTTTTGCTGAGATAGTAACGCCATCTGCATATTAAATCTCCATTACCGAGAGTTGATGGACAATCATTATACGGCCGGAACGCGTTAATTTTCCGCTTGTTTCTTTTTAACGAGATGACACTAGCTTTTCTTCGCAAATCTAGGTTAAAATCAAGCACTTAGTCATAATATTATGGGACTACAATTTGCTCTGATTATGAGAAAACATTGTAGCTTTGGTTATACTCATTTTGAAGGATTAAAAATAGGATCATTATTATTAGTAAATTTTACAAAATAAATTAATTAACATCGATCGAAACCAAATTTATTGTTTAATTTCAAATACTTAGTTGTGTCAGTTATCCTATTTACTGTATGTTTCTCAACTTATCTTCGTAGCTGCCAGTATTTTAAAATGCCAAGACTATTAGCCTGCAAATACTTATGCAAAGAATAATGAGCGGTTTCGTTTAACTAGAGAGTTGAGTGTAGACGTAGAGGTACAATAATTAGACCAGTTGCAAACCCTTTTTCTAATGATCAACCTTTTCTTACTTTGTCTTAGAAGCACTGGCTACTTCAGTTAATTAAGGTCGAGTTTTACAAGCTCTTCTACATGTACATGAGTATACTTATAATTTAAAATGCAGGTAAAACTCAAATATAAAAAATTGTCACACGTTAGGCCACATATGAATATCTAGTAAGATAATTAAAAAATATTTTTTACTTTAAAACAATTATTAATATACGAGCATTATTAGACGATTAAATCTTAATATAACTAAACAGTTTAGAGTTATAAGTGCCAAAAGCATGTACTTAATTTTCAAAGACATCTTCGCTCCATTTAGATGGCAATCGCGATTATAACTTCAGTCTGTCTCAGGACCCGGAAGTTGGCGAAATATCTTTATGCAAATAGAACAACGGGGAGCAAGGGCCCATTAATCACCCTAATGATCGCGTTTCTTCAAAACTTCGACTCTAGGAAGCCACTAAACTCTTACGCTAGTAATTAAAGTTGATGTAGTAACGAAGAATTTACATATAATGCACGTTTCCTCGTCGGTCTCGTTCAAGGTGAAAAGACATGAAGAAAAATAAAATAAACCTAATTAATACAGTCACAATAGTTTTAGTTTTGGGGACAAATCCATCACCTAATAACTTCTTTGACTCCTAGTCCCATAGTCACCTTCTACAAAATGCTGGCAAGAACAAAAGTTAGTAAAAACCCTAGATATAAGTAAAGAAGCTTTTTTAGTCGCAAACTATAGTATGAAGGGTGGTAGGTATAAGTATGAAGGGTACTTTATAACCCTTTCATTTATGAATAGCAAGGAATTTACAGGGAATTTGAATAATAGAAAAAAAAGTCATTTAAATATTTCAATCACAAATTCTAAAGTATTTATTCAGTAAATTGGTGTCGAATTATGACATATTCATTACAAAGTATACTCACGTACAACAAAGGTTATGGAAATGATAATGATTTAATGTTTCATTAATATTCAAGCCGAGGATTTTGAATGTGATACTCAATACCAAGGGTCTATTGTTATCTGCTGTTATTGTCTTCATTATTCTCATTAAATGTTACGTCACTCCACATTGTTTGTTAGTAATAAAATTAATGTAAAAAGTTTTTGAGATATGTAAATAAATAATGTATTGGAATAAAGTAAGTAATGTAAGGATTTACTAAAATCGAATTTTATATTGCACATATATTATTAGATACATATCATGGTAAATAGGGATTTGTGATTTATGTACATCTCTGTGTAAAAATAGTCGTGAAATTTATGTATATTCAATATCCAAGACAGATATTTCGAAAATGAGGTGACTTCGGATCTATCTAAAGAATTCACGAGTCTGAGAATTTAAGAACGTTAGTCCTTGTACTTTGTATGCAGGAATATAAAATATCTCCATGATCGTCCAATTTCATTTCGTAGTAAATTTGAAACTAAATTTCAATTGTCTTCCAACCACAACTTTGTAGAGAATGGAATCCTTTACATAATCTACCGCAAGGGATAAACCAAAGGATTTCATCCTTTATTTCGCCTTTGTATTAGTATACAGCGCGCTTTTATACGAAAAGTTTTGGAGAGACAGCTCTCTCTGCATTTTAAAGTAGGAAAATAATACAATCCAGTGTATTTTTCAACTTTTGATTTTAAAAACTGTGATGATATCAGTCTGAAGATCTTGTAACAAGTACCAAAATATCACAACAAGAAAACCAGATCTTAGTGGAATTATGTTGAAATTTCATTTTTCTTCAATACATATATGAATTGATATTCAAGATCAATATACCAAACTGTAATTATAGTGAAAAACTTGTGATCACTTTTAATTTTTTTTTATATATGACTTACTTGACTTAATTCCTGTTATCCCTTAGCAGGGATATAGGGCTCGAAGAAGGTTTCTCCACCGTGGGCGATCTTGCGCAATCTCTTGCAGATCTCCCACTGCAGTTCCATGGACTTTGCCTCCTTCGCTGTCCTTCTCTTTCCGGTGGCATGCCAATCCAACGCTTGCTTCGGAGGATATGCATTGTCTCTCCGCAGTGTATGTCCAATCCATCTCCACTTTCTTGTCCGGATTTCTTCCTCTATAGTTTTTTGTCTTGTCAATCTCCACAGTTCGGTATTTGAAATAGTGCGTGGCCAGAAAATCCCTAGAATTCGTAGCAAGCATTTATACAATACAAATACAAAATTCTTTATTCAGTTTCTAAAACTTAATCTATAACTGTAACAAGTATCAGAGCCCCCATTTAAGAAGGGTACTTCCTGTGTTAGGGAGCTCCGCTCTTCCATTTTTAATTGCTAAGATTACACAAAACAAACAATACAGCATCAAATAAAACTATACATTGACAAACTTATTTACTACAAATCTGTTTAATTTTTAATTAGTGCGTGTATGTATGTATGTGTTCATGTGTATGTATATGTGTGTGCGTGTGTGTGTGATTGTCTTTGAGTTAGAGATTGTACCTGCCTATAGTTTGTGTGTAGTGTAGGTGAGTTTATACTAATATTTTTTCTGTTTCTTCGTAATCCAAATTTTTAATCCATTTGGAGATGGTATTTTTGAGCTCAAAGTAGTTCATGGGATGATAATGCAATTTCTCATTAAGTTTGTTATAGACATATGCAGATCTGATTTCATACTGACATTTAGAAAAATGTGTTTTGAACGTGCGAATTGGCGCCACTCTAGGTTTTATTCTTCTAGAAGATAAATTACGGTTGTATTTTATGGTTCTGTGCAATCTCAAGACAGTATGCACAATGTACAACTTCCTGACCGAGAGCAGGTCAACGAGCCTGTAGAGGTCTGTCGTTGGATATCTTCGTGGCTTAAAATACATTACTTTTAACAGAAATCTTTGCGATCTCTCTAGATCAATGAAACTCGTTTTAGAACCTCCTCCCCAGACAGGAATACAGTAAGTAAGCAGAGATTGGGCCAAGGCGATATATATCCGGTTTAGAAGCTTTTTATCAGCAACGTGTCTAAGAGACTTAAAAATCCATATTAGCTTTCTAATGCGAGTCGAGACCAGTTCAATGTGAGGCTGCCAGGAAAGCCTCTGATCCACCATCACCCCCAGGTACCTCACATAGCTAACTTTATTAATACAAGGACAGTCACATAAGGTTGAGGAACTGTTCACACAGCTATGGTTTCTGATTGTGAAATCGTCCGGCGGTTGATGTGATTTATATATAGAGAAACTGATGTAATTTGTTTTAGGAATATTAAGGGTAAGCAAATTATTATGAAGCCATTTAGAAACTTTGGATATCCCTACCTCAGCTTTTAAACGCACGTCTTCCCAAGTATCACCAAAAAACACTATTGCTGTGTCATCAGCGTACGAAAAAAGTTTCCCCGAATCAATGTGCATGGCGCAGAGTTCATTAATATAAATCAAGAACAGTGTCGGGCCAAGAACACTGCCTTGAGGAACCCCGTAAGTGACATATTCATCTCTACTAATAACATCATCAATTTTAACACGCTGTTTTCGCTGCTTAACATAGTCTGACAAAAGACTAAGTTGGGTTCCTCTAATACCGATTTTACCAAGCTTGCGCACAAGAGTAGGGATGGAAACCGTGTCAAAGGCCTTTTTCAAGTCTAAGAACACTGCCACTGTCTTTTTACCTTGGTCTACTTTGTTAGTAATGAGAGACGTGAGGGCCACCACAGCATCCTCTGTAGATTTGTCTTTTCGGAACCCGAATTGTGTAGGTGCAAGAATGTTATTTTTATTTAAGTATTGTACAATGCGTCTGTTAAGTGATTTTTCTAATATTTTCGACAGGGTAGATAAAACAGAAATTGGCCGATAATTACTAACATCACCACGATCACCACCCTTGTGAATAGGTGTAATTATCGCTCGTTTGAAGTCTGTAGGAAATATTCCGCTACGGAAACACAGATTGGCCAAGTGACTAATTATTGGAACAACTATCGACCTACAACGCCTCAAAAATGCCGTTGGAATATTGTCCCATCCCGGGGCACGACTGGTGCTCAAACCAATGAGAATGCGATCCACCTCCCCTGGGTCAGTATCATGCAGTACAAAAGATTTTGATGGCGAATGAGTGTCTGTGTCTGTAGAAAAATCTTCTAATTGAGAAGTGCCGGATTGAATATTCTCGGCCAAATTTTGAGCTACATGTACGAAATAGTCATTAACAAAGTTCACTGACGCTTCTGGAGTAGCAGCAATATCAAGAAGACTTTTGTTTGACGATTTAGTTGGCTTATATGAAGAGATTTTATTAATAGTTTTCCAGAGTTGTTTACTATTATTAATTGTCTGTGCTAGCTTTTCTCGTTCATATTTACGCTTCAGTGATTTAATTAGATTATTACAATAGTTTCTATATCTCAGGTAGGTTATCTTTAGAATTTCATTATCGGGGTCACCTTTTAACTTGTGTTGCATTTTATTTCTGTTTCGAATGCAGCGCAAAGCCCCACACGTAATCCAGGGCTTAATTATACGTCTACTATTTGGGATCGATACTGTTGTGGTATACTCCGATAAAGATTCAGATAAATTTTTAATTAATACACTAGTCAGGATATTTGGGTCAGTAAGAGTCAACAATTGATCCAAATTCTTATTTTTTAAGCTGTGAAAAGCATTCTCGTGATCAACAATTGTTCTAGTTTTATGTACGTGATTAAGTTTTGTCGTACTAGAAATGCTTAATAATATCATTAAGTGGTCGGTGATAGAGGTTTGTAGGACAGCTATAAATGCTTTTGCTTCAGTTTTGTTAATCTTAAGTAGAAAATGATCTAAACAGTTAGGCCCTCTAGTAGGAAATATGTGACCAGGAAGAAGACTATGAAATGCCATCACTGATTCGTAATGTTGTCTATTCCGGCGATCCAAGGATTTTTCAGTTGATTTTGATATGAGATTGATATTTAAGTCCCCTGTAAGAATTATTTGTTTTTTCGTTTTAATAGTTTCCAGGTGTGAATTAAGGGAGTCAATAAAGCGATCAGCACTTGTATTGGACGGTGAGCGATAAATTCCAAGAATAGTGAACTCAGCCATTGTGATTTGCAGACAGGAAGATTGATCAAGTATGATTTCCTTGACCTGAGCTTTTAAATCGTTCCTGATGTAAACAACGACTCCATCGTTTTGGTTTAGTGAGTTTTCTGTGTTAAATGAATTATAATTAGGAATACTTGGTATTGGTTTATGAGGGGTTATTCTACATTCGGACAAAACAATGATATCAATTTTAATTTTTAATGCAGTGAGAGTTATTAGAAAATCATCTATATTTGAGTAAATACTCCTAATGTTTTGCGAGATGATATTGAGTGTGGCATCTTTGATTTGGGTGTAATCACTTAGATTTTCAACGGAACACTCAACACTAGTTGAAATCTCCAAAGAGTCTATTTCATGCAAAGTAGTTAAAGAGGTACTCATTATTGGGCTTGAATAGAGATCTGGGACACACAGTATGAATGTATTTGACGCGAAAGTGGTATGACTGGATCATGTCAGATAGAGCCCTACAGCCTCCGCATAACCCTATTAGATGTCGACTTGACGTATATGCGTATGTTGTTTGCTTTATGGGTGTGGAAGAGTACCATACGTTCTTATGTTTAAACAAGATAGATATGTTTTTCATAATTTGTAGATATCTATGACATATCCGAAAAAAAATATTACGATTTACTTGTAAGCTATTTAAATAAAAAGAGTTTGCGAATGGTAAAAGTGGTCGTGAGAAAGATATGAAAGAGAATATGTAAAAGGTAGAGAGTTTTTTTTGTAAAATGTGTTTTTGTTTTATAAGACAAGTGTTTATCAAAGTTAAGCAAGTATTTGTGCACACGTGAAGAGGAGTTAAATGTATTTTGAATGTGTGAGTGTGAAATGTGAGAGTGTAAATTGAATTATGAATCACATGCACAATGTATATTTTTACAATATATTTACCTAGAATTTTGCAGAGACTCGACATGCAGATTAACTTTTCAGAGCGGAAAAGGGAAAGCAACACTCGAAAACATCGAAATAGTCACGCCTCCTGTAATAGCTTCTGCACTTGGGATTCACTTTTAATCAAAATTACAGGCGTATTATCCTCCCTGCGAACATAAACTTTGCCCATGGACGTCCAGCAGTATTTATATTTCTTCGTTTTGGTAAGGTCTCTTGCTAAGAAGTGCAGGCGTACACCTTTGGACGTTAAGAGTTCCGAAATATAGACAGGAGTGTCAACATTGAGTGGCAAGCCAAGATGTTTAGACCTTAGCTTATCCTTGGATGTTCGATTAAAATGTTTGCATTTTTTAATCAATTCGTTTTTCTTGACAACAGAATTAGTCTCAATGACGATGGAAGATGGAGTTTTTGCGTCAGTTTTTTTCTGTAAGCGATAAATGTCTCTAATATCTGACTTCTCGATTTCACAAGCCACACTTTTCCCCAAGGCACAAACTACGCCGATGAGATCATCCACTGTTTCCTTCGGTTGTCTTGGTACGTTTCTTAATTCGAGACATGTTTTACGACCATTTCGTTGAAGATCCTCGAGTCGGTCCTCGAGCAGTACAATATTTTCTCTATCTTTCTTAGCCTGTATTTCAAATTGGTCTAGTTTTTTCCTAAATTCTTCATTCTGGCTTGACAAGAAAGAAACAGACTTCTCTATATTAAGGTTTGATTGCTGTATGTCTCTCAATTTTTGATTGATAAGGTCCAGCTGAGTTTGGTGAGAAACGAGCAGAGACGAGATAAGCTCTTTAATTTCATCCTTAAAGTTTTCAAACTGTGTTCGGTTACTCACGTCATATCTCCGTCTACTCACGTTTACATTACACATTTGTTCTTCATCATTATCTAGACTCAACAATGGATCCGACCCAGATCGCTGCTTAGTGATGGCAGGTTTAGTGACTGGGGTGGTTTTTGTCGGAGTACGCCGTGTTTTGGACATCCTTGCCAATTATTAATTATTATTATTAACAATTTAAGAATTTATGTAGTGGAATAATTCGTCAATCAATTAATCAAATAACAGAAACCAGAATCAGTATAGGTGTCAAAGTTACCAATAGTTATCCATAGATGGCGTCACATACAATTTTAAACTCGCTGTTGGTTGATTTAGCTTCATTTGATTCACAAACAGATGTCACTACTTATCACTTTAAAGTTGTATTAGGAAAAAAATTGTTGTTTGAAGTTATCTATAGCAAATAAATTATTACACTACTTAAAACACGTCTGCTCGCAATGAGATCCGGAGGGAAGAGGATTTATTTTCATTTATTTATTGACAAAAACTTGGAGCCTTTGGATTAAATCCTTTCTGACAAACCACGTTTCACGCCCATACATCAAGACTGATTTGACGTTAGATTGAAAAATCCTTACCTTGGTTCGACGGGTTATTATGTTGGACTTCCACACAGGTGTTAGCTGGGCAAAAGCTGACCTCGCCTTGTTAATGTGAGAATCCATGTCCAGATCTGCTCCTCCTTCCGGGCTCACTACTCCACCGAGGTAAGTGAATTTGTAGACCCGTTCAATGGGCTCATCACTGATTAAGAGAAGCTGCGCATCTACGGTATGGAGACGCATTTTCTTGGTTTTGGAACAGTTGATGCGTAGTCCTTCCAGCGCTGCTTCTTTGACGAGATCACTGGTCTTTGATTGTAAGTCTTAAGTTAAAGTTTTGATATATGACTACTAGATTAAAATATGGCATTCATATATTCAACATATAAAAATAGGATTCCTTTACTAACTCGTTTGTATTTCTGCAAAACTTTAGCAAAATATGATTACAATATGAAACTTGAGAATAATTTATATTTCCTCAAATACAGTAAAATAAATTTAAAAATCCTGACGAAATTATGCAGCAGTAATAAATAATCTAAACTAGCATAAAGAAGAAACCAAGCAAAGAGGTCGTAAGCTGGGCATTACCAGTCCTGGTGATTAAAGTAGTATCCCCATTATCACGTTGTGCCATCTAGGAGCCGCAGTGATTTAAGGCTTTGATTAGAATCCTCTCCGATTACTCCGACCGAAGGCATTAAGGGAAACGCCCGTTAAGGACTTCTAAATCAATTTGCAGCCTCTCGCACGCAATGTAGAAAGTTCAGAACATACCGATTGAAGAATCAACTAATTGAAATATTAATTACGAGTTTCAAATTTAGAATTTGTGTATTTTTTAATGGATTTGATTATTCACTCCTGTATTTCGGTATTTGCATACCTTCTGGGTGGAGGATTTCTATAATATTCATAGCACTAGTTCGATAGTAAATTATATTTACACACCCTTTTCTTCCGAACGTTGTAATAAAATGGTTAACAGATTATAGTTTGGAGAGGTTTATACCATGCAAATTATTTTCTCTAAAGTTACCAGTCTACCGTGTAATTGCTTTTGTGGAATGTTAAGCTTGGGCGGTTCTAAAAAAGCGACACAATTTAGTGTCAAATTAAAACATACGAGAATGCGTCGTGAGGATATTTTATGAGGAATTCTTTAGAGAGTTTTTCTTGTAAGTAAAATTTATATTAAGTCGAAGACGTAACACTAATAATGAATTATTTCTCACTCTTATAGTTTAGTGCAAAATCTAAATAATACAGTTCCTTGCGTACTAAGGCAAAACAGCATTGAAAATGTATTTACATAGACACCGAATTGCATGTCTACAAACTCTGGCGACTTTTACAAAGAAAACTTCCTTCATGAATCTTTAATAGGCTACTTTTGAGTCTAGTGCAATCTCGAATCTCCCGATATTTGACAGATGGATGCCAATCTTTTATAGGTACCTTATAAACATGACTTATTTCATGCTTTTCACGTAATCTGATCAAAAAATTCACTCGTGTTCCTGTATCTATTTTAATCTATATTAATTATTCTCTAACATTAGCAATAATATGCCATTTAATAGAAGAGTAAGTGATCTATTCTATAATCTTTATCTGAATCAGTTATCCTCTAACATTAACAATAATATGACATTTAATAGAACAGCCATTGATCTATCTATAACCTGCATACGTACATATGTGGTTCGTTCAGTCAGCATCTGGGTCAGTCTGCGACAATCAGATAAAGGTCACCCAACGCAAGACTTCACAAACGCATAAAGTGGGATTGTAGGTTTTAAATCGAATACGACTCTATTACTTATTTAAGTACAACTGTTTTGTGAAATAAACTCTGAATCGCTGGAAAAGAACCTTTGAAACTGCTCACGTTGGTTTTACGAGCATGATTATTTCCAATCTCCGATTGAAATGTACGTGTGTATTGAATAGTTTCAGTTTACTCTTTGTTGTATTTCTTAGTTTATCTTAAGTATGCATCAGTACTTTGATTTATTTTGAGATACAGTTAGAAGTATAATATTTTCAATAGGTGTACCATGAAACCAATTATTAGGATAAACTTATTATGAACACTTTTTGGAGTAAAAGGTTATCTACTATAATATGTTGCATTATTTACCAATTATGAATCTGTAGCTCGACCAGGAAATAAACGCATAACGGGTAAATACCGTAATGGTATATAACGTATGTGTATTTAAGTTCGAAAAGGGTTTAGACGTTATTTTGTATTCAGCTGATCCGATCCGTAAACGGTTTTTGTGTCGAGAAACCATTTTCCGCGAAATATCATCCACTGAGTTTGGACAAAACACTCGCTCGGCGCTGGTTCACTCGGAACAGTCACTAAACAACTTGTGAAACTCCGCCCGACCAAAATTGGTTTGGTTCCTCGATAACGTTGAAAAATATTACATTTCAGGAAGCATTTATCTGCAGAAATTTCGCTTTGAAGTTACGCGAACAGTGAATCTAAAAGGTCTCTGTTTTAGACATTGAGAATGACATTGACCTCGTAAATATGCTTAAAAAACTGTTCTGTAAATTAAATATAAGTTAACATTTAATAATTTTATTATAATTATTGTTATTTGTAGTTTGTGGTTAGCACTAAACTAAAAGACATTCAATAGTTACGTCTGAATGGTTTTACTAATGTAAAATAGAAGTAAATAATTCATGCAATGAAATGGTACTGTAAAGAATAATAATTTAAGTCTCAACTTTATAAATGATATAATTTGTTCAAGATACAGCTACGCAAATAATGTATTCGTTGTGATGATTCCCCGTCATAATATCGTTAGCGTAATGATACTCTCTCTTTTAATATTTCAAACAGTTCACTCGTTTAGAAACAGTTCCCATTAGTCAAGTTTTTCTATAAAAGTAACAAAGATTTATTTCTACTGCTGATTTGTATAAATAAATCGATGTCTTTTACGGAAAACTCGGCATTTCGTAAAAAGGACTAGAGTGTTAGACCCAAACATTTTCACCTCTATTGTTAAACATATTACTCCAATAGTAATGTGATAATGGATGTCATAGTGAAAGTGAAAATGTCATAAACACGGCCAAGTTTATCACACCTGGCTTTTGCATATAACGTTACTATTGCAATTTTAGGAGTACCGAGAGTTAGTATAATGAGTAGTAATATGACACAATTTTAAAATGTTATTCTACTGGCGTGAAAAGTATTTAAGTACAATTTAACACTCGTATTTTTTCCTTAAAATGAGATAAGCTATGTTTGTCCCGGCAGTAAATATCCGTTGGCGGAAAGCTATATATTAACGCTTAATTAAACTGTAGCAGTGATTTATCTCAACTTGTTAAAGTTATTTACTTTTAAAACTAGTTACGTTAACCTATTTTAACTATATTTAAACGTTTGGTATGAACCAGCATATTTCTAACCCACGAGTATATACTGGCTAAGAAATTAACTATACGTTTCTTAATAGATTTTTTGCGTGTGTCATGCACTAAACTCATGTTCCGTAAGTAACATTTTCCTGTTTCCTATACCAAAGAAAAGGTTCAATATCGGGGTTGATAGACTCAAAAATTAGTCGTTAGTCGTATGAAATTAGACAGCAAATTTCAATTCAACAGTGCAAGGTATCGATTGAGCTAAGAGAAATTATTCAAATTGTCCAAAGTTAGAGAAACTGCTTCGATAGAACAGGTTCTGAACACAGAAGCAACTTTGAATGAGAACATCACAACTAACGTGGAATAAATCTCAGTTCTAAGAATTGTTCAGGAGGTAACAACTGTTCAATAATTGATCGTTTGAGCAGACACTTCGAGGAGAAATTGTTAATCTTGATATCGAAGAACTTTTGCCTACGACTACGATTTTCATTTGTTTTTTATACAAAGTTGTGCACAATTTCATAAAGTATGACTAATTATTCTAGTGTCACACGTAAATATAATGCTAACTAGCTGTCGTTCTTCTCGGCAGGTTTTAGGAGACGCGGAAAAACTATCAATCTATTGGGCTACGGATCACATATCCACATCCTCAAAAGACGCTAAAAGTAATAAATGATGCACTAGTATTAATACTCCTAGGGTCAGTCCCTCCCAAATAGGACGCAAATGTATATGTACATTATATAAATCTAGTATGCCTAGGCAATATATGTAATGTAGGGTACAAAAGGGTCTTATCCTGATTCATGACTAGCATACGTCCACATGACAAATATCTTGTTTGCCGAGTAACTGAGGGTCAGAAAAGGCACTTTTTTATTCAAATACAGCCTCACATAGGACTCGTGAGTAAATAGTGATATTTATTTTGACTATATTCAATCAAGCCCTTTATGTCTTTTAATATAAATGTGAAATATATACGAATACATCATTGGATTATTTATTCAAATAAACCTTATATGGCAAATTAAAATTTTGAGGTACCAGTTATAAAGTTGTTTAGTAATTGTATTTTAAACCAAAAATGTGCGAAAATTAACCTCGATGCCTTGGGGAAATCTCGGTCATAATAAAAGTTTTAACTAATTCACGGGCACATCGTACCCTGGTGGACGTCAAAATGTGTTGCGTGCCTCCATAAACGCATGAATGTTTAACGCACAAAAAGAACCTTGCTTACATTATGTTTGACGGGTAAGGAAAATATTTATTTCTTAGTCTGCTTTTGTCATTATTCCATGGTTTTACAGCGAGTCAGTGAAATTAGTAAATCCTTCTTCCTTCCCTTAAGGAGTATGTGTAAATGTAAATTTATTATAAATAATAATATCAATATCGCATATTAAAACTCATCAATCATATAAGTCACTTTTGTAAGTTATAATTTGGTCCGACAGAGTTTGATAATGTACTATGTTAATGGAATTACTAATGTGCTTGTAATATAAATGCGAATCACATAGTGCGTGAACACACACCGTTAGGAAACCTGCCAATGCTTTGAAATAATGAATAGCCAGTGCCACCAGCTCTCACGTTAGCTGCAGGCTATCTCGTAAAACATGGCTTTTAGTTACATAAATATCTATATATACCCCGAAAGGTTTAACGGTCGTGAAGCATATGTTATGAAAGAGACGCTTTACTCTCTCCAAACTACTAGAACATGTCCCCAAACACTGCGTGGTTATTATTGCTCTCGTTCTCCCGTATTAATATGAGTAAAAGGCTCGTGTCAAGTGAAATTGGATCTGCACTTGATAAAAGCTTCTTTTATTTTCTACCGCTCTCTGTAGATGCTTAATTGCATTTCTTTAACTAAGAGACACGGTTAACTATTGAAAACACGGCCTAACTTCACTAACAAAATACTCTTTTGCATACATATGTATACATTCACGTTATTAAATCCACCTAAAAACATTTTTAGATTAAGTATTGTAATTGGTAGACTGACCAATAAAAACAGCAAGTGTGACATCGATAATTCTTACTATCATAAAACTATCCTAAACCAAGAAGCCTTGAGGGGTATTTAAAAGGTTAACTAAGTCTCAGTAACTTTCATATACTTACAAGTACGCATTAGTTCTAAGGACCCTGCCATGTACCTGTAGGTTACGGATATAATTCCCATACTTAACCCTTGATTACCACAGTTACATGATAAAGCTTTCAGGGAACACCATTGCTTGTTCCCGTAGTCGCCTTTTACGTTACCCACGAGTCCATTTACACAAGGTATTCTTGTGTAATATGGTTTAAGATTTGAAGATCTTGTAGTGTAGTGATAGATTTAAGTAACATAATTTCCACTTAATATGTATATTAAGTGCATTTACTAAGATAATATAGGTACTTAGATAATGTAAACTTATATTTATTATTGAGATTAATATATTAATATAATAATAATAATAATTATAATAATCAGGAACCACACAAACGATTACCAATCTATATTTTGTATTATAAAGCTGCTCTTCACTTATACAAAGTTATACATAGACTAGTTGTCTTTATACATACAAGTCCATCACGTCCGCTAATAACAGAAGGGGTTGGCAGAGCTCATGAGTTCTTATTTTCTTTCATATTGTGTTTGAAAAGCCGCTTGTACCAAAGGGCGGTATTCTGAAAAAACAATTTAATGAACACAATTTATGTTTCAAAGAAAACAAATACTACAATCAAGAGTAAATAGATTGAACAATCTGTTTATTTACGTAAATGAGAAATTTTATATTCACATTAACCTACTCGTATTTTACTTTCTTCATTGTCTTTTGTGACACGATTTTAGGTTTACACGGTTGTTTGAACCCCGATAACGTTGGGTGCTGACTATTGGAGAAAAGTGGGGTTTGAATAGCACAATAATAATACTTTCGTAGATATCAATTCAGTTAATCAACTGACTGCCCCGGAAGAGTTAATAGATGTCTGATGTATGAAGTTTTGATGAATCATCTAGCAATAAGTTATACATTGTTCGAAGAGTTATTCAAACGGTTATTTTTCTCTTTTAGCAACGAATATACATTTCAACAACCCCTAAGTGACAATATTACGAACTAAAATAACCAACTGTGTTTCTAAATGATAACTTGTCACGAAACACTGTATTCTTACGTAATACGTCGTTTACGTATTTTACTAAATAATGAATGTTGCTTACGGTACATTTCATATTAATTTCTCTTTTGTCTAGACTGTTGTTTGGAAGAAAGATAAAAAATGGAATAATATTAATGGTGACCATTCATTTGACCTAAAAGTAACAAAACAACAATGGTTTACCCAGGGAGTATAAATTTAAATGAGGTTAATGCTATTGCAGCTACTTGTTGAGACTCCAGAATTTTTAATCAACCGACAGTTTACAAGAAAAACTTTTCTTCGTCGCTTGAGAGCTCTGGCAACAAACAAACTCAAAGTTTCACTAATTAACCTAGCACAGCATCACCGTCATAAAATTATACGTATTATGATATTTACAAAATAGAGAAGTAAAGACGAATTTTCATCTACTTAATTTCAAAATTTATTTTTAAATGGCTTATTAAACGCATTTAAGTTAACTGTTTTTAAAATTATATAATATTCATACGTAACACATGGTAGTTATTACAACTTACAGCCCTTATGTTACGAGTACTAAGAATAAGAAGGGAAAGGTACGAATCAAAGTGGGCAAGGTCTCGTATCAAATTTATGAGGGTCCTGCCTTCCAGGGTGACATGTCAATGAGGAGAACGTATGACGCAAGTGCTCTGGACAGAGTCTATTTGATTCCGAATAAAGCGATGGGCTTGTCGCGTTTGGGATATTGAGTCGGAGCCGTCAAATAGACAGTTTTGTAGCAAAAAGTATTTTTACCCTATTCTTTCTTCTTTGTTGTTTACAAATATACATTTGGGAATATGCTTTTTACTTACTTTTATGGTTAAAAACAACAGAAATTGTACCATTTGTGCATTATTTCAATCATAGTTACCCCTCGTCAAAGTTTTACAAAAAATAGCAGATATCCTTTTGTTACTTTAAAGGTGAGGGAAAACATCGTGAGGAAACCTGCCTATCCCTCAGGATAGGTAATAGTTAGTGCCTATATACGGCGCTACGGTTCACTACCTATCACGTTGGGTGCTGTCTATCTAGTGATACGCGGGCTTCGAATGACCCATACATAACATGCCTTCGAAATTTCGGAGATGGACATTCAAGCCTTTGACTACCCCGCCATAATAAAAAAGGGAATGTGTATACACAAGTCGTGAAGCGTATGTTATGTTATGTTTGTTACTTAGGTTTTTTTTTGATAGTGTTGCAGTCATAGTGCTAAATAGTGTGCATCTGTTACAGGGCCCAAGTTTTTTTAACTTACCACTTTTGTTTCAAGTTTAAAATATTTAAGAATAAATGCTATAGGTTTTACTAATTCCGTAAATGCTCTGTAAGTTTCATTTCAAATGTCCAATATTTGAAAAACGGGCCCTCAATCCAGATGCACACTGCTATACATACTTAGCTTACATATTTAAATGAGGATCTAAAACCTTCACTACCCTATTTATTGGGATTAATTTGGGTTAGCCGTTCATTCGAACCTTCAAAATGAACATCGAACCCAACTTAATCCCAATTACTAGTTTCAATGAAATAGTTATACAACATGAATATACTGTTACAGCTGACCTTTATCTGATATCGTGGAAGTGACCCAGATGAAGTCACTTAACCACAACTGTAATACAAGCCCTAGTGCAGGTATCATTTGTTCGTTTCAAGGGTTACGTTTCACTATATATTTTGCTAAGAATAGGACAGTTGTAGAAATAAATATAAAAGTCTACGATACAAATAATGGTATACTCTATAGTTTGCATTAAATTGTTGTTTACGGAGCATTCTTCAATTTTATCATTATTGAGTGATCAGACTGATTCAATGAGAATTTACTACGTATATGTCTTCTGTATTACTTAAATTACACACACACACGTATTAAATGTCTTAATATATATATACGTTTATCAAATGCCCTTACTCATTATTTATTATATAATATTTTTAAATATTTTTATATAATTTTAGTGTAATTAAGACCGGCAAAAGAAAAACAAAATAATTAAAACTAAAAAACGGGCACTTGAGTCAAGAGGAAAACATTAAATTCAGAAGAAGGTTTCTCCGTGGAAATTTTAATTGAGATAAAGTGCGAAGCCTGCCTGGAAGCCAGGAAGAGTCTTTATGTAAATTTCTTGACCAAGAGTGGATTTGCATTCATTACCTTAAATGCTGTAGTTTCTAAGAGTTTGGAGTTCAAGGCTCCGTTACCAGAGGCATTTCATGAATATTCCTTTTTCAAAATATTGATGTTATACGTGTCAACTTTAAAATTGAAGAAATAAATAATTGGCAATGTTAAAGGAAGTTCTAATTATTATATTTTTCTCTTCGTAGTTTGTATTGTGTTTATTAAGAACTTATCCTTTAACTTCTAAAAGTAGAATAAACAGTAATTTAAAACATTTATACCTTTAACAATATAAACAAATTCGTCTAGCTAAACAAAAGTACCCATGCTTTGTATACAAAAGTTTTATTTAGTATACTTATTTCAAACTGCCGTATAGTTAGTTCCAAAAATGCAGTGCTTCTCAAAAGCGAGTCCCATTGCCGTCTGCCTATTATTTCCACTTGGATAGTTCAGCAATAGCTCTGCGCCAGATGCTCAGGAAGTTAATATTGAACTTAGAAACTCACACTACATTACCTTGAATTTCGAGATTAAATTTATTTGTATGCTGATTTACTAGTCTATAGAATACATGAAAAAATGTTTTGTAAGTCTAAATATGTATTTGTCTTTATGTCTATGTAACGAATTTTAGGATTATGTATCGAGTTACATAGATACGTTTATTTAAAGTAGTTATTCAGAAATCCCTAAATTATATAAATAAGTAAAAGGTTTAAAATTACGTTGTTAAGAAGTTTTATTTTTAAAATTGCTTTTATCTATGGTATTTTTAGAAAGCTATTATTACCTGCTTTTTTAGTCTCTCAATTACTAAAGATGAAAAAGATAATAGTCGCTTTATACACCCATTGCATTAAGAATTTATAAAAAGCTAACTGACTCAGCGATATTCAAATCCATTGAAATACATCAAAAGTATGGCTATTAATATTTCTATATTAATAAAAACTAACAGTTCAACATACTTTTGTCAAATCACGCGAACGCGTTTTCATTAACATAAATTACTATTACTACTCTTAACTGCCCTCACTTAAATTATGAAATAAAAAAGCAATCAAGATAGGTATACAAACAATTATCATCAATAAAACGTAGCCATATAAATGTACCCGACAGTTCATGAACTTTCTGCATGAAAAAAGATTTTCATGAACCAACATTTGTAGGTAAAGAATGTTGGTGTTTGACTATTGGAATATTGCCATGTTTTATCCAATACAGAAGGTCAAAAGATTTCTTATTTATTGCGACGCTTTGTTGTTATTGACCAGCCTTATGTTAGCTATGAATATTGTTGGTTAAAGTTCGTAAATAATAACAAATGATTCTTAATAGAAACAAGCCATACATATGTGTTTGTATGTTACAAGTTTTATTTCTTTAAATAATAAGTACAAACTTGAAACTTTTTTGTCGGATTGTGCTAGGAAACGGAACTAGGGAGAAATAGATTTTTAAGTGAAGGTTCTACAAAAATTTCACCAATATTTTTCATAAACATAGAATGAAATATATAAAGTAAATATTTACGTACGTACGTATATATAGTAAATAGTTACATACTGGCAGTTCTTATACTTACATATTTAGTGACGTAGAAATTCATTCACAAAACCTTTTGCCCCCGAATGAACGAAATCCTTGAATTCCTCGAGGTAAACGAAGCAGAAAACGTGACCGAAGCTGTAACAATTCATTTTCCAGAAGAACAAATTGATTTTACCCGAAGTAGTCGATTCACACCTTTTCTTCGTGTTAATTGGAAAAAAAACGGTCACGTTGTCAAGGGCACGGAAACCTGTTTTATTTTAGTTGTACTGGAAAGGTGTGGATCAGTTTTGATTGAAGACTAAAACGAGAGTTTCTTTTAATTACAACATTGACCATCTCCCTACAGAGAGATGGTAGATTTTGTTGAAACATATCATTTTATTAATTATATCAAATAGCATAGTAAATACAATCACGTCCTTTAATCCCTTTAGGAGAAAGACAGGACCTCAGATATACAATATCTCCTAGGTCACTTTTTACCATAATTACTAAGATTGCAATGTCATAATGGAACATCGATGACAGGTTGCTAACCTATCGCCAAGCGGATTCCATTGACCCCTAATCGCATTGGCACCTCCTACAACATGCCGGGAGGAACAGCAGCAAGTTTGTATTCTTTTGCGTCCCAGACTAGCACGGGACTATATGTTCCAATAACATCATAACCCAAATATTCATGCTAAAAAGTTACCTTAGAGATATTATCGTCTCCAAGGTACCCCGAAAGGGTAGTAATAATAAGGTAGTATAGTAAGTAGGTATTAATAAGGTATGGTAGTAATAAAGGTATTAAATTAGATGTTTATTTACTTCTGCATTTTAATATCTATTACTAAATGCTTAAACACTGTGAAAGGGGTGAAAAAGTGAGCATGTCTCGTTATCGAAAAATGCGATTGCTAAAGGGGCGTCACCATTCATATCAACGTGAAAAGTGTTTTCATTGATTTGTTCGTGTTACATCGAATTGATAGGTTTTTAATGAGCTTTTGATAGCATTCTTGCTCTTGTTGAGATGTTTTCGAGTAATATTTTACAAATGTTGGCAATTTATCGTTTTTCCTGTGAAAGTGAAAATATAACTGAAATTTAGAAGTAGTCCCGTGCTGGTAAAAACAAAAAATACAAACGCGTTCACGAACATTAACCCTAGCGGGGTAGTCAAAGGTTCAGGTGCCTTCTCCGCAATTGCGAAGGTAGTAATTCTATGGCCACCTCGAGCCCTCGTGTTAATCCGATAGTTAGCACTCAATGTGACAGGTGGTAAGCCATGTCGCCATTTACAAGCCTGGTAAAGATTGAATATAATAGATTCACTGCGTACACAACAACTATACTCCTCTTTTAATTTATACAATTAAAACATGTTATCAACAATTACCCGAAAACACAGAATCAGTTAATGATTTGAAAAGTTACCAAGTTATTGCAAATTCATTACCAAGATATTAATACAACCATAAATATTAATTGTTTTCTGAAATCACAGAAGTTCAGCACGTACAACTGATATGAATTTTGTTCCGAACTTACTCGAGGACAGTCATTTGGATCTAAATAAACATACAAATACAAAACTGGTACATTCGTTGTTTTCATATTGAAATAACTTCAGCAATGGCAGATTAATTTCTGTGTAAAGTTGCAATGATGATAAATTTTTTGAGTTATATGTTTAAAACATTGTAAAGGACATATTAACAAGTAACAATATCAATTTCATATTATGATAGCATTTTGTTATTATTTCGGTAAACGTATTGTGAAAAACAGAAGAGCATGTATGAGAAGTGTAAGAGGTGTGAGTGAAGCAAGATATATTTGTCAGGATTGTTCCAGGTGGCGCTCAGTAGCCTCTGCCTATCCCGTTGGGGACATAGAGGCGTGAATATATGTATGTATGTAATTGCTACCGTAGCATATATGGAAATATAATCAATAAATTACACAATGAGCTAATTACGTATTTAAATTTGACTATTCTCTATTCTGGTAACTTATTGAACAATCGTAGCAGCATTCGTAGCCATTACCTTGTCGTTGAATGTTAGTAGCCAGTTAATGAAAAGCGTAGGCTTCGCGGAAGTGTCGTAATCCTTTATAACAAGACATTTCGTAGTCAATTTATAACACAGCCTCGTTGACTATGAAATCCGGAAGTGCAGTAATTATTCTGACATATTATTACTCACATACATGAATACTGTATGGAGTATGATTTTGATACGAACGAATTAGATCAAGGCTACAAGAAATTAGCTTTATATATTTTAACTGTATTTTAAGAATATTCTTTTCGTATTATCGAACTTGAAAATATAATGTTTCGAGATATACATTTCACTACTTCATTTGAGTTTATATAGGGCAAGTACAATGTTCATAGAGAGTTTGATAATTATTTCATAAAAGTTTATTTATCCATTTATTTGCAAATAATTAAGATGCTACCTGTCTCTATATTTTGTTAAAAATTAATGTTCACTCCAAAATTAACATCCGCTAAATATGAAATTCAGAACCGTTTCGCTAACTCGAGATACGTAGTGGACGTAAATTGAAATAATTTGCTATTTCCCAAATAATTAAGTAACCTACCTAATACATGTTTACGTTGGTACATATTTAAATAAATAGTAACGTAATATGCAATCAAGGTGCTTGTGATTAGAATAAGTTCCTGTGTAATGTGCTTATTATTCACCCTCGTTTACTTAATAGCGCTTACAAATGCTTCCTGCTTTGTAAATATACATTTAGCCAAGGCAAATGCATATACTACTACTACTAAATGTAATCGCGTTTTATTACTTATTTACCAAGGGGTATATGCATATAAGTATCACATACCATTTTGTAGCGCTATAGCAATGTATGCATGTATTTACCTTCAGTATACTCGTTTCTGTTTCGTATTCAACACTCGTAATTAAGAAATAAATTAATATAACTATAAGCTTAAATCTGTAACGATTTTGCCATACAAACTTAGTCGTATGCTCCTGACCCAAGTCGTGAAGAGCGATAGCTAGTTAGCATTATTGTTACGTTACAGGTGCTAGGGTCAAATATGTATAGTACACGGGATAACAAACTAAGTATTCTTATTACACAGTTTATTTATATTTCACTGGATAACCAATACGCATTTATATTAGGAAAACACTGATACGTAAGGGACTCTTTTATTACGAAGGGATAGACCATAATCCTTTCGCAGCCGCAAAGAATATACGTGGGAGGTTGGGTGAAATTCATATACCATTAACTCTACGGTATAGGTTTCTCTCGGTTAGTATTAGTACTACCTATTTATCCGAACCCGCATCAAGAAATACGATCTTGATAGATAATGCTCATGGCTAGGGTACACGCCGTTCATCCAGTATGTAGTAAAGATGAAGATATGGAAGCCAGGATAATCTAACTCACGTCGCCGTTGTCAAATGTGCCTTTGTGA
The DNA here is from genome assembly GCA_030578115.1 of Leucoptera coffeella. NCBI lineage: Eukaryota > Metazoa > Arthropoda > Insecta > Lepidoptera > Lyonetiidae > Leucoptera > Leucoptera coffeella. The sequence continues at coordinate 306,305 of JAMBLF010000125.1, read as the reverse complement.
ATTGGGTTGCCGCCATTATAGCGTGCGGAAGTCAGTTTAAGTTAGTAGACACTTGCGAATAGTTTCTTCCAAACTGTTAATACTCGTACGTAAACTGAACTGCCATGAGGTGAGAATGGATAAAGCGTTCACTTTATTAATAACCGTAAAGTGTGATATCCCTGGTTGTTTATTCTTTAACTAGCTGCCGTTCTTTGTGGATGGGCGAAGGAAAAAGAAGAGAAAACTGCTTGATGAGCTAGGAACCTGTCGCCAATGTTATAGATTAATGCGATTACATTCCATACGAATATATTATATCTCCAAGGGTCTCTCCGACCCTAGAGACTATAAGACATGTTGTCATTTAATTATAAAAACTAAAAAGATTAAATTATTATACCATTTTGTCTCTCGAAATATAGGTATGTATCTGAAGAAATAGAAATAACACGGTTTCTAAATGGCAATGTTAACAGATTTTCCGTTTTTAAAAATTGTGTCTTGGGTAAACAAAAACCGCGTTATCTATGGTTTGGGTGCAGTGCAAAGTCATGTTATGATGACGGCATGTCTCCGCTGATATGTTAGGTGTTGGCTTACGCAGATCGATCTTCGGACAACGACATCGGTTCGCTATCAGCTAATGGGTTCGACCACTTCCGACATTCAGTAAAGTCTAGGGTTTTAGACTTTATATATAATGCTATATAAACTTTATTGTTATAAATTATGTACTTATTTAGCTCTAAATGTACGACATTTCATCACTTTTGATGTGGATTATACTTGATCTGGAACTTGGGTCCTTGTTGTGATATCGGGGGATATGAATATCGGGGTAGTGATGGCATTAATATGGAACATCGAGGAATGGTTTCTAACTAATTCTAAATCCCATTACATATCGGAAAATAGACAGATACTTAGTATTCTGAAGCATAATTAATTGCTATTATAAATTCAAACCACTTATAGCCACCAAAGGGTCAACAAATAAGGGAAATTGATACAGTACTTTAAATAAGTATATGGTTAACAAGGCTATGTGAGGTCACAAGGCTGATTATATCATTTAACCACGTCATAAATATAACACATATATGAAACAAAGGCTAGTAGCGGCTACCTTCGTCAAAACGATAACAATGTATGAAGTGGGTTAATTAGAATTTATTTAGCTAAAAATGCGCTAGACTTTTGTTCCACTTAATTTACTTTGTATGTTGTTTCCTAATTGATTACGTACCCTGATTACACCTTTAGTCGCATCTAGTTCGTTGTTGGGATTAGTAATGGAAGAAATAGTATATGGCTAATATTTTAATAATTAATTACACACAAACAGTGAGAAAATACGTCAATTTCTTATTTTAATGTAGGTGTAGTTAAATAATACTAATATAAATGACTGATAGGTGATTAAACATAGAAGAGATGGAATGGTATGGAAAGGTATAACGTGGTATAATAATAAATAATATGAGTGATAAATCTGTTTACCCCACAAAAGAACATACACGTTAACATTTTTACGTATGCATTTTTATGTATGGGTTACAAATAAAGAAAGGACAAGCCATAACACAATAACGTTTCAAAAACTGAAACGGAATGGAATTTCAGGACAGAAATTTATACATGCAAACCAAAGTGAACACAGAAACCAGGGATTAACTGACTTTAGAGTTCTTAACTTGCTCACGAGTGAGGTTTGTTTTTCCTCAAAATGTCTGGTTCTCGGGACCTTGGTATCGTGAATTTAGGATTTAGAAAACCAATTTATAACATTGATATCGATATTACACAGTACCAAAGAAATAATCATTTAGGACTCAGTTCCTGTGAACGTAGTTTCATGCATTTATTATTGGATAAAAAGTCGTTTGAAAATCATTTTGGCAGCTTTTGTCCACACTGATTAATTTTATTATTTGTACTTACTAAATAATAGGAAACAATGTTATATATATTTATAAAATAATTAGTCAAAATCAAATTATATTTACAATTCCTTTATTTGTTTACAGGTACAATACTGACGTACAACCGATCATGAAAACAGATGAAATATGAAACGAAAAAAACACACCCAATCCCGATCATATACAATATAGAGTACAATTCACCAAATACAATATGTGCTTCCAAGCTACAATACCGTATGAAAGTGCATTATTAAACATAATGTTTGTGTCGTCGTAAAATAATAATTGTGCGTTCGCGTGTAAGAAAAATGTTACTGTGACTAGTGAAGGGTGCTAAGCAATATGTTGCCGGTGCCACAGGATCGAATCACGGGCAGAAGGAGCAGCTCAATCGTCAGTCGAACTTTCTTGGGGAGACGAGCTTCTATTTATGTCACCAGCAACCATCAGGATCCAGCCAAGGTATTGATATTATTTTCTAACATTGATATCAGTTTCTAAGCATAAAACATACGAAACTTGGTCGTAAATTCCTTACGTGTTACGTTAAAAGTAACTAAAATAGAAGATTGGGTAATTTATAAAAGACTCTCGGATAGATTCTCATCAACAAACGAGAGATATCACTATCTGTACTGAGAAAAAATTGGACTTATGATAGCTATTATGTACGAGTTCAGTAATTAAAGCAAGAAACGTCAATCATTTTTCAGTTACACAATAGCATTCATGGATTTTTGTATAAAAGCTCTGTTCTTTACCAACCCAATAAACATAATGTGACAAACATCCTTATTCACTCGTAAGCAAAGCGCGCATAAGCGAAACATAACACCGCTGCTTATCCGCTAAAAGTGCTTCGAATGGATCAAGACATATATCCGGATAATACTTTTCATTCGTCAAATGCTCCGGCTCCTCGTTATTTCAGAGGAAGACGAATCTCTGTTTTATGTTTGCCCTCGTAAAAGGACCCATAAACATATTTTAAAGTTCAAGATACCCGTATAAAAGAATAAAAGGCTTGTTATATGGTAGTCATAACATCTCGGAGATTTATCAGCATTATTCATTATTTGCTTTCATACGGATTCTCGTGTTATAGATACTTTAAAATTTTGGTATTAGCAATAAAACTACAAACATATATTATTATATATTTTGTTTCTCTCCTTCAGGCGTTCCTAACTTATTTCACCAAACTCAAAGCGACCAAGCTTTAAAAGACGTGAATATTATTGTAGGTTTATTTCCTGAAGAACTCGTAGTTTATCAGTATTTTATTAATAATAAATGTTTTATTTTACGAAATATTATATCAAGAACAATGTTATATACAAAAGCACATAACGTAATAATAACGTGCCCCATCAGTAGCATGTAAATGAAAGTTTCCACACACACCGGCTTTTATTACTTCATTCTGGATGAAGCTCAGTTCGCCGAAAAGCAACGCGGAATGAGTATATTTCAAAAACATTTGCTCTCATCTCGAATAGCCGTGCAGCTCCATGGCTCTATTATATAAAATGCGAAGGTAAGTGCATTTTAGCATTTCTGCTCGGCGGAATGTTAAAACGGAGTGACTAATATCTGATGCTGTTTGCACATTATTCAAATAACCGAGGCGTCTGGGACTACGTTATTATCCTTGACAGATGGGAAAACGCTTCCGACATTTCCATGTATATTTTAGCAATCTCTGAGTTATAGTATTTATCGTTTACATCACTATTCAAATTGTTGTATGGATGATAAATCTTTTTCGGACATAGATACTTAAACTTACATCCTTCGATTCCTTCCGAGGTGAAAAGAAAAGAATTAGGTTAGCATTGTTACCGAGTATATTATATATGTTTATGATTCTATAGCATTAATACGGGTAAGCTTTGGTCCTTGTAAGTGAGAACGTAAAAGTGTTATCGTGAAACGTACTGTATATAACTGTATATATGTATGTACGAAGAGAAATAAAGTAAATTTAAAACAATGTGGATAAAAGTTTACTTTCAAAACGATCGTTTCTTATAATTAGCATCATACACTCAAAAGAGATACAAAAACTCAAATGGTGACGAAGTAAAAACTTTGAATTGAATGCGCCGAGATTTGTCTGACACAACACAGGCGAGCGCGAGATGAATGGCATTCTGTCAAAAACTTAATCAAAAGTTGGGGGAGTCCTTTAAGTTGCGTTCGTCAGAACAATGCCGCTGAGTTTGTGGTGTGTTGAACTTAGATCCTCTCTCACTATTTAATCCGTCACTTTCGCAGACATTATTCACTAAGTAAGAGAAGATAACAAATAAAAAATAAATAACAATGACAGAAAAACCTAAATGGTTCACGAAAAGTCATTAAATGCTCGTCATGGTAATTAATTGTTATGTCGCAGACGAGACAAGTTATAAATGATAGCGAAGTGTCAAGCCAAGCATACGCATTGCAAAAACGCTGACTCAAAGGTTCAAGAAACATTATTCAGTTTGTGCCAAGAACACGTCCAAACTGATATCTGTAACCTTCGCCCTTATAGAGGGGGCATCATATCGATGCGTGGAGGAAACTTTTCTCAAGGTAGGGCTACACTGATGAAATCCATAGACATTTACTACATATTTTTGAGAGCTTCTGCTATATTTTGTAAGCTTAAATGGTTTTTGTCATGTATCAGATATGTTTCACAAATGTATTAATTATTATTATATGAAACACATTTAATTGGAACTCATCGAGCATAAACCTGTGTAAAATTACCTTTGTTATTCCTACATATAGTAGTGCTATTCACATGAACGGATCGGTACCTTTACAGTTGGGTTGTGCTTGAGGTAATTAAATGTAAATTGCACATAACATATAACACAAAGAAGGAAAAACTATTTCAACTTATTTTAACTATTTTATTATTTTATTTCTACGAAGCTCATTTGTTTGGGTTTCGATTCTGTATCAGTGTGTATAGGGCATGAGCATTATCAATGGAAATGAAGTTTAGTGAATTTCTATGTACATTTTCATAATAAAAATACATTTACGAAATGACTTCGAATACTACGGTGTGGGAAAATATCGTGAGAAAACCTACCTGTTCCACGAACAGGTAATAGTTACTGACAAATTGAAAACTAACTATCTGGTCAACACGTCAGTATATCATAGTATTACTATCTTCGCAATTGCGGAGATAGAAACGTGAACCTCTGTCTATCCCGCAAGGGTTAATAGTCCGGAACGCTCGTAGTTTATCTTTTTTGTTATATTCCTATTGATAGCGTATAAAGAAAACAGCAAAAGTGTACACACGCCCTAAGGTCGTTTATCGATTGGAATAGCGGAAATATGCATGTGTCGCAAGCGACTTACATTTTCCATTCAAGCTCATCTCGTTAGGATTTAATCGCCAGATAAGAAAGCGTTCACTTCACTCGTCTGCGGAATGTTACACACTGTTACTGTCGTTAACCTAGTAAACATGCATGCGAGATAACGTCAGTGTTCCCTAAGGGAGTGGAGAAGACTGGGTACTTAATAACCCTTCAGCTATCGTTGGTTATCATCTATATAAATGTTTCACGGTACGGTTCTATGATTTTATGTATTTTCTAGTAATATACGTATGGGATAACATTCATGAAGCGATGGAAAACATTTGATCTTAAAATCCTTCAGTTGGTTTTGGTTACAGTCTATTTAAATGCTCCAACGTTCTAGAAGAATCTTTTTCAAGCTCTACATTCCAGTGCACGTATTACATTACGCGTGAAGTGTATATGTGAGGAAAGCTGTTTGTTTTACTCTACTAACAAAATGGCAGTACGTTCTCCCTCGATGTGGTTTTTTAATCTTTTAAGTAAATAATAGGCCCCCACATATTTGAACTTTGTGAATTCATTACATTTCATGAAACACAATCTGGTTGTACGAAATGAGAAAACGGCAACTTCGCTGTCATAGCCAACTCCATTACGAACAATACACAACTTTATTATGAACCAAATGAGACCAATTTACCTTTTAAGTGTTTGTATGTGCTGCCACTCGTAATGAAATTATTCTGCTATTCTTGATTTTAAGAACACACTTTTGGTTAAAGTGTTAATTACCACTTTCAAATAAAACTAATTAATGAGATCTTTTCGAACAAGCTTAACTTCTAATAAATAATTAAAAAAGTGCCAAAATCAAACTACGATTCAACAGGAAGATAAACTCAAATAAAGGTTGACTGTTAAACTTATAACAACCTATATTCGTTACTGGGAAGGAGAACTAAGAAAATAGTATAGTCTCTTGCGCCCTCTATGAATTTTCTTTCTGAACGTTTCAGCAACCCTCCGTCAATAAAGCTACGTTCGCTCCCGCCCTCCACTGAAACATTTAGTTCCAGCATCGTAATGTAGATGGTGCTGTTAAATGTATGATTATTTAATACATCTAATTTTCACATAGTGCTTTTGTAATACACATCCACTAAAGTATACCTACGAGGAAACCACACAACATAAACAGAATAAATTCTTTTGAAATGCAGCATATATTGTAAATATTTTCATTCTTTTATTACTTTTCAAAAAAGCTCACTAGTCGAGGTCAGTACAGTTCAATAATCGAAAAAATATGCTAGAGGTTATGACATTAATACTTTGTGTGACCAAATGCGTGCTTTGCAAGAATGCAAGTTACTTATTATTGAGTTATGGGCTTGCAAATCTGATTTGATAAGGTTCTGCGTCCCAGCAGTAAATCAAAACTGATTTAGAAGTTTAATATTGCTAGTTCGAGTCGAGTTTTTGTAATAGCTCTCTTACTTTATTTCTATTGGTATTCATTCTTGAGGTTCTTGGTAAAATTATTACGTATTATTATTATTTTTGTAAGTGTAATGTAAACCGTTTCACACATGCTAAAAACCTTCGTTAAAGATCCAATTGTTCCTAAAATTTCACTTAATAATAACGTCTTTCAAAAATAGTAAACAATCAGAATTCAAATAATTTAAAAAAAAAAAAACTAGAAGTAATCTCTCACTGCCACGTTAAAGTGATTTTTAATTTGTACAATTGATCGTCTCATTTGTTTTAACTTCGTACAATTATAAGTAAAATCTCTGTTAATAAACGATTCATTTGCAAATTTGGTAGTGCGCAGTCAATCATAAATTTTTAATGATGCTGGTCACGTTGGGGCATTTGATTAATATTAGCATGTTTTACTGGTTCAATAATTTTCACATTATATTTCTATTACACTCAAATTGTAGCAATAACAACTGAATTATCGTTTATTAAATTCATTTTGTAATAAGAACATTCCTCTGAAATATATGTATCTTTTAACTAGTGGCTTTTTTATTTTATTAATCACAAGTACGTAGATAATCTAGGAACTACATTAAACATTAAGGCTCCCACACACCGTTAATAAACAGTACTTCCGAGTAAAACACACCAAATCCGTACACAATTAATATGTCATGACACACTCCTAAAGTGACCTTTACACAATACGCATTTGGCTTCACGTGATGCACGTAACGATTACAGCGGCTGAATATTAACAAGTTTCTCAGACTGACGTTCACTAATTAATCAAATCTAAAATGCTTGCTAGCGTGACGTAACTAATAAGCTTAGCCTTTGTTGACTGGTAACTATACAACATTAATAACGCGTTTCTTTATTTCTCTTTTAATTTTTACCAGAGTCAGTGAGAAAATTCAGTCAGCGTAGCCTTTTTCCGTTTCGGGTCACGAATTTAATTGATTTCCGTTGCCATTGTGGAGGATTTTAGATACAATTACTATTCAATAATAATAAATATTACATATGTATGCTTCTTATTTGAATATCTACTTTATTCACATGTGTTTTTTTAGATTATTGCGTATCCAGTCACCAACTGTACGTAAAACTTTCACCAATTTTTATTCTTTTTTATTTTAAAACAATTCAGTTTAAAATGACTACGTTTATATGTGTATGATTATAAACTTTATACGTAGATGCAGAATTACGGTCCAGTGGATGCAAACCCATTTGGTAGTGAATTGATTTGTGCCTCTTGTTTCATTTGCTCAAGTTGATTGACCAAGCAGGTCATTCCACATCGGTGGTCTGGACGACAATACTCTTTGCTTTCGACCTATGGCAACCCAGTATAATCGATTACATTCAGCTATTGTTCAGTCGCTCATGAAAGATCGGAATATTTAGTAAGATCGTTGCTAGTTTACTAGTTCCCTCATAACTGGTGTCTACTGAAGCGTGGGCTTGTTATCGCTTACTCGCGATTCAAGAATGTTGTATTTGAAATATCATCTGCATATAAACATCCTATTGCGACAAAGATATTTCTCCGCGAATCTAATTTTTAAATATCATCTGGTGGTTTGGTAAATAAGCAGAATCTAACCAGTATCCCATACACATGTGCGAAAGATACTTTAACGGATTCCTAGGTTTATATGTATATACTAAGTCAAAAAAGAGCTTTTATATGTGACTAAGGAGTAATTTGGCGCTAACTAATTATTAAAATTTATTTATATATATAATAGACATAAAGGCTGAAACCAGTATTACATAAAATACCCTATAAACAGAACCGAGTACACGTGAAATGAGCAAGACGTTTTTTATTGTACCAATTAATATCGCATTTCATTTGTTTGTTCAACTTCTTCAATGCTATTTGATCACCTCGGTCGCCTAATTGGGTCGTAAACAATCTGTAGCGAAGGACATTAGCTTTAAGAGCCTTGGAAATTTTGTTTGAGAGGCTTTACGAGATCACTTTTACTAGGCGCCCACAGAATTTCCAGCTATGAACGTAATACTTAACTTAATAACTACAAATAACTTACCAACATCCTAAAAGGACACTTTGTGATAAATAACTTATATTAAATCACTTACAAAACTCTATACCCCACGAAAATCTATAAAAAGATTGATTAACACATAGTATAATACACTATTTACAATTAACTGCAACCTCTGATTCCGGAACGTCTTAAGTAAACAAACGCCCTACATTTAGGCTTATAATTAACCCTCTCGATTAGTACCCGGGGCCTTAACGCGATGCTTGTGACGTCATTTCCTTTAAATGCTCGACTTAGGAAGCTAACGAGCGCTGATGGGATGACTGAGTCAGAAGAGATTTATGCCTCACTCGAGCGTGTCTTCGTAATTGATATCGGCGGAATGATTGTCAATCTAGAGCTTTTAGTATTGGAAAATTGATTTCTATTTGCTTGCCTTTAAATACAACAGCAATTGTGCTTTTCAACGTCTTTATAAAATATCATAAAGCTGGTTAACTGTTACGCAATATATTTAATTATTTCTCAGTTATATACATATATCAACTTCGCTATGATAACTTAAACTAAATAAGATTCAAACTACCATATGAATATGCATTTTAATCTAAATTTAATTAATTTCGAAGCCTGTCAGGTTAAAATAAAATAATGTTTAAGTGCTGCCATTCTTTCTTATATGACATCAAGGGACTGTATTAGACGTTGGGCTAATAACCTGTCTCCAATCTTTCATGTGAATATATATATGTGTTGTGTTGGTACTTTATAATTCACATGAACTTGCACGGTCGAAGTTCAAGGAGTGAATTTATTCATCCAACGTGACAGGTAGTGAGCCACAACTCCGTTATTGCATGTGCATTTGACATGTAAAGGATTGTAATATTCAAAGTATTTGCCGTACTGAAATCTTACTATGAATCTATTTTAAGAATGAAAAATATTCAGCGATCTCTATATATCATATCCGATCAATATATTTTATGGGAGCATGAGAACAAATAACTACGATGTTATTTTCCATTTTAGCTTAGTGATACTTGATAAGCTTTGGTGGACAAAAAACACAAAGGTAATAAATAAAAAACTAATTCACATATCATCATACCAAATTACATAATGTAATAAAGATTTATTATTTATATACATTTCAAAGTACATTTCCATCAAGCGTATAGCTGGAATAGTAAATCAATAGAGGCACTCCTTACTACAATGAGATTTAAAAACGTCGTTTGCCTCCTCCGGCGACATAGAAACCTTTTAAAATGCCCTGAAGTAGCAAGTTTAAATCTTGTTTTGAAACTACTTCCATTTTTCAAAAGTTCACTAGAAACTTAGAATTCCATGGTTCATTTTATTTAAAATCGAATGCGTATTTAAAACCAAAAACTCAATATGATTTAAAACAACATTACTGCTTAAATAATATTGGCGTTTTAGTTTTCATTATAAAATACCCGTAGGACGATGTACATATAACATCCTTCTACCATATAACCTTTAAAAAAACAAAGGTGCTATAATGGTAAATACTGTTTAATATATTGTCTATAAATAGTCTTTCGAAAGATATTGTAACATATTCTGCAATAGTGTGGTATAAGGGTCATTCCACACCAGTGGTCGTCCCGGCGCAGCGCTATTTGCATGTAATCTATACCTCCACGGAGTATTACCATTTTATGTCTTTGTTCGAATATAGCAAGTTTAACACCAACTTTAGCTCTATGTCTATTTTAGGTACGAATTATTTTAACTACTTAAAATGTTTAACTTATTATGAAGCTTAATATAAATACAGGTAAGTAGTATAACTAAATGATAATGTATTCAAATATGTTGTAGCTTTAAGAAGCTATGTAACTACAGGCAATTAGCACCTTTTGTTTAGTGCTGAAATTACATATACTTATTTATTATTGCTCGTAATTGCACCAAAGGTATCGGCCCGTTCCTTTGTTAAAGAAGCTTTAGGAAGCATTAATTGCTTTCCTTTATAGTTGAAGCAGGCAACAACTCATTCAATCATTCAATCATTTCATTTGCTCCTTTTTTTCAAAGTTGCGTTAAAATATATATATATATACAACCTTCATTATCGATTATTTGTAAACAATTGAATACAAGTAGGTTATATAAATTATCTGTCTAGTATTAATATTTGTAGTACTGGCAAAATAAAATAGAATGCGAATGAAAATTTATAATGTAATAAAAGGAATTTTTCTTTCCTTTATTTATTTTGATTAATTTTGTAAATAATTTAAGTTTCAATATACATATATAACATATCTATACACATATAACATATATTACATAAAGCATTCTCTTGCTTAACATTTTATTTCATAATAATCTTGTTACATATTTTCGAAAGGGTTTTCACACCTGCAGAAAGTTTTAATTTGAAAATATGAAGTTATATTACAAGAAAATATTAATAAGAAATCATTTATTAAACCAAATAAAAGTGACATAATTGAGGTTAAGTAATTGCATTCTCGTATATGTAGGTTCCATTTCCTACGACACAAGACAAATATAGCAATTAATTTCGCCAGCGTTATTGTTGAAGATTCTCTTACTGTAATAAAAATAACAGCAGTGACATCTTGACAACATTGTGTAACTCTTCGGCAAGTATGTTGTTTGAATTACTCATAGTAAACATATTGAAATAAAATATATAATAGTGTAAGATATAATACATGTATGTATTTTATGTCATATTTTGTATTGAATGCCTATAAGCATTCTTCAGTTTTAACGTTACTTTTTTATAATATTTTCTTTTTAATAAAAAAGGAATATATTTCATTATAGAACAGAATTTTGTATATTAGCTTTTCTCTCAAAAGTTGAATTTAATACCGTAAATACTCGTAAAAGTTCGTAGTAATCGGTGCACCGCTTAGTAATTTCGTAAACATATAGTGAAATATTCATCAATTTAGATAAATAATCGGTAGCTAAGTGATCTTTCTTCATATCTATCAACATATTCGTATAAATGTCACAAACGAATTTTTCCGGACACATTCCTTCACCATACGGACTGTTTTTATACTGCGTATAACTTTTATTCTATACAAAGTCTTGATATTATCCATATATGAATATAATGCACCATATTTATAAAATGGAAAAAAGGCTTCGAAGCGTCCTGGTTAGAGCGGAAACGGAATTTCCCCAACGTTTTAATTAAGGGCTCTGTTAGCCGCGTAATTGCATTAAGTGTCCGTGACTTTTGCTCAGTGACGAGGGATAGGTAATCTCATCAGGACGACTTAGTTCTATTGGAATACGGAAAACAACGGATTTAATGCATGGGAAAAAATAAAAACATAAAAGATTGAGCTGGGATTATCCAGGAATAGAAACAAGATATAATTACCAATGTGCAGAATCATATAGATGTAAGAAAAAAGATAATCTGTTTCACGTTTAAACCTTTTATTGTAATTTATGTGTGGTGATCTAAACTCAAATGACAATGACGAGCGACACTCACTGTATATTATATTTATTATGAAATGCATCATCCCTGAAGAAATTGTTTCATACAATCGTTTTGTCACTTTAGCGATAATAAAATGACATATTTAAGTTATTGTTAAAAGCTTGCTATCTCATCTCTTAATGACAAACTGAGTGACGCTGAATTCTTTGAAATTCCTCTTTTTTAGATATTTGTTGTATACGTTGCAACTATACCCTTTTGAAACTCTTTACGCTTTGCCTACGATTTATAATATTTATTTATATTATATGACAAGAACTGAAAAAATTATATATTATGACGTGGTATAGGGAATCTAATCAGGTCGAATTCTACGAGTATGATATTGTAAGTAATGTTCAAGGCAATCAAAAATCTTGTATCATTGAAATATATTAAACCAAATCTTCCCCTATTCTTAGTTTTATATCAAAATATTTTCACAACTAGATCGATTTCATTTATTTGTGTGTATATTTAATAAATTTGTGTCTAATTAGTATACTGAAACTATTTTCTTCTCTTTTCGAAAATAATAGAAGATCTATAAATCTCATGACTCAAGTCTTTATCTTAGCAACAAATCAATTGATCCGGGATATAATAAAACTTATGAGATTTTTCTGAAAGGACAGTGTTGCGTTTATTTTGTTTACAATAAATGTCAACGGTATAGAAACTATTGATGGAAAAGCGATGATTGATGTTTGGTTTTAACAAATATCCATTAGGTGTTCGATGAAAACCTGCATTTTTCTATAGGATTGATTTATTGTCAAGATAACAGCTGTCCGTGCCATCAGAATAAATATCACAATATTTCATTTATATACATACATATATTCATCCCTATACGTCCAATCAAAATTTCTATCAATTGTTATCTCGGATGATTAAGTTTTTTGCTATGAAGCTGAGCTTTAGTGCACAAATGGTTCTAAACTACTTCTTATAATTTAATAACTTAATAATAAAACTATTTTGTTCTGTCACTTTTTATATATAACAAGAATGTTTATCAAGATTTACTGTTGAATGAACTATACAGTTAATCTCTGTAAAAAATCATACAATATTCACGTTGCACCGAAACCCATTCGCTACAATTCTCTGAAATATCGGATATACATAACAATAACTCCTTTGATTGGGCCCCATTTTTCACAATGAATTTTCTGGCAAAAGTATTTGCTCATGTTTCACGGAATTTTCAAAATCCGTCAGTGTAATATTGAATTGCATTTTTCATATGTATGTCATTCAAGTCACATCCAAAGAATTGATCTAAGCCCTTTTCGTCCTAGAACTAGTTCATCCACAGTTTCACTCCCTTATAGCACTATTTTAGTACACTATGTATTCTTAGGTTTCAGTACCAAAACAATTTCTAAGCCAACCCTACGTATAATATCTTCCTCTTTCTTTTGGTCTTTAGAAAATCTACAAGTCAGCCAAAATAATTAAGGGCAATTAACGCATTGTATACTTTTTGTACTATTTTCGTAAATGTAGATACTTTTAACTATTTTAAACAGATACCTATTACGTAATAATAGTATTAAATGTAGGATACTAAGCTTGTAAAGTTTTTCTTATTTCAGCAACTTCAAAGATACTAATTATTATAAAGTATAGAAAAACTTGACAATGTTCAGTAATGTAAAAGCTGGTTGTAAAAGCTTTATTAGCCTCCAATAACAAAATGGCGGCGATGGAAGGGTCGCTTCGAATTTAATTAATTTATTACGGTTGACCAAATTTGACAATTATTCGAAAACGTGTTTACTTTGTTACAATATGGTTTTGATGATGTAAATAACAAGCGAATAAGGTTTACTTCATATTACTGTGTCGATTTATGATAAAATAAAATGAATGAGAAATGCTAATGAGTCAAACTAAAACTCAAGTCAAAAAAAGTGTGTGGAAGCCTGTTGATAAGGTATTAAAATAGAAACAACTTGCGGGATAATCAAACATTCGCGTGTCCATATCCCCAATTGCAGAAAGAGTGATTTATGGACACAATAAACTCAACTTTCACGGGATAGTCAGTACTTGTGTGCTGTATTGCTGTAGATATATTGTAAAAATCTAAAGTTGTAGGGTAACCTAACCCTAAACGTGAAACTCAATCATTATTCCTAGTAAATGAACCATAGGTAAGTATACTCCCTACGAGTTACTACGAAATAGTTTTTTTATATTACTTATATACATATATTCACGCATCTACGTCCCCAATGGGATAGGCCGCGTAGAATTTAGATCAAATTGAAGATATTCTTCACAATGCCGGTGTACGTAGTAAAGAACAGAAGACCATGTATGAGAAGGTTAATGGGTGTGACTGAACCAAGAGAGATTTGTCAGGATCGTTCCAGGTGGCGATCGATAGTCTGCCTATAATGTTGGGGACGTAGAGGCATGAATATATGTATGGGTACGATGAGTTATTCAAACAATTTAATTTGATCTGTATAAGTTCTACGCGGCCTAAGCCGTCCAACTCTACCTTCCTTTTTGTTTTTATTTTCATATTGAAAGTTGTTATCGCAATAAACGTTATATTATTAGACTAGCAGTGGTGTTTTCTTGCTTTTTAACGGCCACAATATCAACATATCTAATATTCAATCATTGTCTATCAATCATTTCCGACATGTGCGTAAATATTGACTCACAATCCTTTTACGGTAATATAACGAAGCACAATGTCTAACCGTAACCGTGGGCTTTAGTTATCTTGTTTAACCTAATTATCTTACCTGTCTTACGCTTCCGTCATTATATTGTCTCTTATTTTTTGTATAATAGGGTACATACCAGTATTTTTATATAATTGGACATTGAAAATTATGTGTTTCTGCATGAATCTGCGATGTGCTGATCGAAGTTGCGAATAGAATTACCTCGCACTACTTGGCATTGTGTTGTGTATGTTTTATTTTAAATCTAATGTCACGCTTAGGACAGCTAAAGTTTTAGAGTAAAAAGAATACCATAAAAAAAAACGAAAATCTTCGATCAAGTTTTTTATTAAATGGTATAAAATAAAAACTCTACTACTAAATATACATACATACACATAAAGTTTAATTTGATTTAACGCTGCCCGAATCCCTGGTTAGTAAAGCTTGGCTCAATGGCCTTCAAGCAACAGTTTATTACAAGAGAACGCCCCAGTTTAAACGTGTATGAGTTGGCGTATATGTGGTTTTGTTGGCAACAGGTGGAACATTTGCACCCACCGACCAAGTTTTCTACAGATCTTTGCAGTCTAAGCTTTATTTCTTAGTATAAGGTTGCCTACATTTTTCCTACATTTCATTGTATAGAACTGAATTTTAACTGATTTAATTTTGAATAAAATAAATCGCGGTTTCGTAACAAATAACTTGAATTACTAGAACATTATTTTAAACTATTTATGAGCTACCTAGATTACATTTAATGTTACGTATAATTCACTATTTAACTAAATCGCGTATTTACGCAACTTATACGATAAGTTTCATCCGGTAACCGTATCAAATTAGGGTCGAACAGCCTTAATTTGCCGGCTCACTTGGAGGTTTTTTCTGTAAATACACATTTTCATTTGGTTTCAGTGTATGATGTTTTCGTAACGTATTTGTTTAGGGCAATCTCACCTATATTTGCTGCGGTGTGCGTGTGTGCCGCAACCTACGGGCACCGACTCAGGCTATGCGGCAGTCGGCTCGCCGCCTTCGCACAAACGCAGCCTGCTCTGTGTTCCAACTTAAAACTTTCACGATCGCACCGATATTCAATTCACAATCAATCATTTTCAATCTTACATTTATTTCCTGGCGTACAGTAGTGGTTATGAGTATGGATAAAATTGAATAGTAGTATTTTTTTGTTGCTTTAGCTGAAACACATTTTCTACGAGTGTAGTTGTTGTGTTTTTGTTTTCTAATGTTTTGTGCCCATAAAATTGTAATAGTTTATAAGCTGTTTGTAATTTAAAAAGTTCGTGATGCGATTAAAACAAAGAAAAGTTATGCACTTAATTTGAATCATATCAATATTAGTGAAAAAAAACGTTGTTTAGAAAAAGCTTTCTTTAGCTTCATTGAAGTGTAAAAGCTAAAAGAAGCTCAACTTATTTTAACACAATATTGTATAACTCTTCGAACACAACATTTCCATCGTAGATCTCTGATTTTAATTGTCAAATTTATCAATGAAGTGAAAGTTCTGCATGTTCTTTATATAGCGATTAAAATTGTAATTAAAGTGATAATGTGAATAAAATTCATTAATGATCTAAGAACAAATTAAACATAGGTGAAATATTTAATTGTGTGCTAGATTAATCTCTAATAAACAATCTAAAAGTTAAACATCTAATAGAATTATAATTTTATTCCTTCTAATACAGAAATATTAAATAATCAAAATATTCACAGCACAATATCCCTAATGTAGTAAATGTACCTTTGTGATACCTGTCAAGTAATTTGAGGAATAACATTGAAATGCATAATACAGTGAAGTGGTTGTGTAAGAAGTGAATAGTTACCATGAAAACTAAACGAAGAATCAAGCGTGTATAAAACAGGATGGCTGGATCCATTCGCCTGCACCATCTCTCCATACACCATGAACCTGAGTCCCCTCAAACACCCCAAGCAGTAAGCATATGCTAACTAAGCATTTTCTAGATTTATGAATTTTATTTGTTAATTATTCAAAAAACTTCACAAACACATCCTAGTTTGCCTAGTATCCATAAACCTCATAAATGTTTGAACGTGTGAGGTTAATAAATATATTACATAGTATAGGATACTTGTAGTAAGTAGTAAGATAGCTTACGTAATAAATGCATCAATTACTCCTGTACAGCTTATTTTCGTTAATTTGCTTAAAGGAGACATAAAACAAAATTATCTACAACTGATCTAAGCGTTAAATTTTAATTGTTAAATTACTTTTAAACAAAAAGTTGAAATTTTATTAAAGGTTCTTCATTTAATGGACAATTTTAAATGTTTCCTGTGCTACTATGTTGTTAAAGAACTGAATAGTAGAATAATGTCTGTACAATATAATGATTTTATATACATTAAATAACACAACCTTAGCCAAAACATAAGTTCTGACAGCTCCCAAACTGGAGTGAGAAATGAATTGAACATAATAAAGTACCCTTCTTCACTACATTAAATGAAGAGCTTTTAGAGATTACGATTTCCAGAAATCTCTTTCGTTGCTATATCTTTAATATATCGACTGATAAATTATACAATAAACGAGTAGGCATAGTTGCAGCAGTTTGTTATACTTAATTAGCGTACAGCAATATCTTATAATTAAAATGCGTTTTTCTAGCTCCTACGTTTATGATCTTTAGTGTCATTAAAATTTTTTAAACAGAAATAGCAAGACAACAATTTATATGATAATATACATATGTATATGTGTATCTCTATTATTCCGTGCCGTACAATCCAAGGTCCATGTGTCTGAGAAATAACGGGAAAAATAGTGCATGGTACACAATAGAGCAGGTGGTTAACAATGTTATTGTGTATATCTTAAAGAATGGGCAAGCTTTCTTGTGATGTTTATTAACCCTGCAAAATCAACAATCGTCAGTGTATAAATACGAAATAAACACTTAAATGTAGAGTTTAATCCAATTATTTTAACAAATACGGGAAGCAAACAAACAGGTGTTCTAAAAATACTCGTGCCTTTCTCGGCTTGTTGCCGCGCTTTCTCTGTCATTATGAAAAAGGAGTAAACATTCACTTGTTTACCTTTGCCTCACTGTTTCTTCAGTTTTTATGCATAGGAAAGTTCCATACTAGTTTGCAAGAACTTCAATTAGAATACAAACTGTTTATTTATTATTTGGGATAGAAATGGGTATTCATGATATCTGCCTCTAAGAAAACAGGCGTAACGTTTATGTATGTATAATTATTATTATTGACAGAAATATGTATAATTGAGTCAGTGAGTCAATCGTCACAAGTAAATCACTAGTTAGTTGATCAGTATAATAGACAAATGGAATACGTATATAATTTTGTTATATAATAATTTTACGTAAAAAAATAATTTTGTTAGTTATTTTGTTTTTGCATATAATATAAGCGTCTAGGAAAACGTATATATAATAGTTATATATGAGTGAATGACATGAATATGTGGCAAAAACTGGACTCTTAGTAACCAAACAATCTACTACCATTAAAAAGAAGTATAACTGATCTCTTTAACCTCTCTTTTTATGATGCGAGTTTCTTGATGTTAGACAGAAATACTCACCTGAAAACGTATCCATTAGCAGGTTTTATTTTGATAGCAATTCTCTGCGAGTGCTCTCTATTCTGTATCAAATAAATAAATCGACGCTTCGTTAGTTTGTTTACCATTGAATTCTACCTGGTATATCTTTGCCTGATGGTCTTGTATTCTGAATTTATGTAAAAGTAATCTATATGGATAATATCTTCAGCTGTTTTTTTTAATAACATTGTAATGCAGAGTTTTAAAATGATTCCGTTTTTAAAGATAAATATCTGATAGGGCAGAACGCATGTTTTTTTCTTACGTTACGTTTATTACAGCGTGTGTGTGGAATTTGCATGTATAATATATTGGTTTAAACGAAACCAATATTACGTATATCTTGAAGTTCTAGCGCCATAACTAATTGTATTAGTCGTATCGTACCACATTGGTCGTCTTATTCCTATCGTATCATATATGTAGGTGTATCAAAAAAATACTACACTAAAATTACAATGATTTTAGGGAAAATAGTCGTGAATGGGTAGTATGTTATATCATATTATTATATGTATTGTTTACATGTACTTCAAACACTCGTGTCATACGTTCGTCAAACGTGTAGGCAAATCATTTAAATAAAATGGAATGTTTCAGGCACTGATATAGGGTTAACAGCCCACCACTCTAGAGAAACTTTAATTATCTTGCAGCCTTCAGTTTCCTTTTACGACTGTGCGGGAATAAAGTGACCCTGGGCACAAACAACCTATCAAAGTTGCAAACCAACAGGGGTAATAAATGTCCCATAGTAATCAAAATTATTAAAAGTGCACTTTAGCATAAAATAACTATATAGTTTGTTTAATTTTACATAATCTTTACCTTGCACTTTGCTCAATTAATTCACATTTTTGATATTACGGTAACGAAATGCTTTACCCTGTTACTAAAACAATAATAATAATATATATGTATGATGAAAACTATGAAAACTATTATAGCTAGTAAAATATCACGATGTTAATGTATGATAAAGTTCCTAGGTTTAATTTTAAAAACTATGTTATTATTTAATAACATAGTTTTTAAAATTAAACCTAACTATGAAATTAAACCTAGGAACGTTATCATACATTAACATCGTGATATTTTACTAACTATAATAGTTTTCATTTATCCAGTAAACATCTGTTCCTCGTGATATGTTAGCCGCGTGCCGAAAGAAATAAAAATTCTTGTAACGAAAGTTGAACTGGGGTGGCGTGACCTTAACACTTCATACGTGCGCCGTACCTTGCTTACAAATCATTTTATTAAAAACTTATGTTACTAACTCTATTAATAAATTTCAAATAGATTAGTTAGAACACTCTATAGCATACTGTAATTTGTTATTATATTAATACTATCGTCATATTTATTGTTTTTTTTTTTTATTCCTGATTGAAATTTCTCAAAGCGGTAGAGAAATTTCAATCGGAAGCGGTAAGACATCTAAGAAACGTTCTTGTTTACTGAAGAAATTCAGAGAATTGTATAACCAAAGCAAAGATTCCAAGAATGTGTAGGAATTCATTAAAAAGAGTTTAATTGTGCTAACAACATTTTAAACAAAGACTGATCAGGGCAAACACAAATATTTGATTTCCTTTCTAAGTTCTACAGATTCCTTTTTGTTCTTAGGAAAACATAAATGTTTTAACAAGGATTATTTGGAATAATAATAAGGAATTTAATATTTCTGATAGACTAATTTTACGGTTATTTTTCTATATTCATACAAGCTAAGACCAAGTAGATCTTTAAA
Source organism: Leucoptera coffeella (assembly GCA_030578115.1). Taxonomy (NCBI): domain Eukaryota; kingdom Metazoa; phylum Arthropoda; class Insecta; order Lepidoptera; family Lyonetiidae; genus Leucoptera; species Leucoptera coffeella. The sequence goes on along the minus strand of JAMBLF010000125.1, from coordinate 285,984 downwards.
TAAACACTAAATTGATTATGGAACGAAAATGTAGTGCAAATAAATTATATATCTGTCAATATAAAAAGGATTCTATAATATGTTTCTTGATTTATGACATCGTTGCTTCAGGCATATAACATTCTTAAAGGGTATATTTGTATGAGAATATTTGCTATCCGTATATTATTTAATATGAAACATATTATTACTGGGACTTAATTTTAAGTCTTGCTTATCAATTTATAAGGTTAAAAATTAAATAAATTTAAATAAATGATTAACAATGCTTCAACTACCCTATATATATATATATATGAATACGATGTAACGTGGCTTCGTAGTTAGGAACTGGATCAACTAAGAAGTTGCAGTTACAAACCATCTGTGCCCAAGTTTCTGAATATCTACTGCATTGTTTACCTAAGTAGTCACCAGACACAATAGCAAACAGCTCTTGAAACTTTCCAATCAAAATCTATTTTATTGTATTGCGATACAAACTTCATTCCTCACCGAAAATAGAAAGCACAATAACCACATTTGTTACTGTCCCAATACGTTAATTAAGGAAGATTTAATTAATATAAAAACTTTTTAAAGAGGTTTCTTAAGATCGGGTCAGATGGGGACCCTCGATCTCTGCCTAGCCCACTATATGGAAACGAGCGTGATGTGTTTGTATGTAAAAACAATTTTTCAATAACTTTTATTTAATTTTAGAATAGTAGTTACGAAGGAAATCAATTATACATAGATATTCAATCACAAATGAGTTGAAAAATGTAACTTTAATTCACTACGTACCAAAATAGCATTTTAATCTTATCTCTATTTCTATATTTTCAAATCCATTGTAATTTCTATACCGTACTGTATGTATATTGTACGATTTCGCTAAACCATAAGCCTTCGATTTTCACTAAGTCGATAAGATTCAAGATAATTCGTAGCTTTTAATGTAATTCGTAGCATAGTTACAGCTCCTTTGTGTTGCTAATAATGTTTGGGTTGAGTTAATAAAATTAATTCATAGAATTAGAAACGTTAACGTAACAAGATTAATGTATTGAGTGTTTTTGTCCGTACACTCATATATGACTGCTATCCTTTTCGGGGTAGTCTTAGTTTAAATTCTTAACCTCAACGAAGCAAAACGCAAAAAAAGCAGTCACTTTTTACCACATAGTCAGTAACGAACGTAATTTGTAGAAGAACATTTTTACTTTATACAAATAAACCTATTTTAAAGTTTAGGCAGGTTTCCTTACAATGTGTTGCATCACTGATGTAAGATGATGACCCATCTAGACACTGCTCACGGTTCTTGTATTTCACTTCGGTGATCCAACTAAAACGGTGTGTTAACGTGGATACTGCCGTAGCTTTTGTTAGCAAACATCAAATTCACAATCTAAACATAATGTATTTGTTTTCATGTAATTTAAATATAATCAAACTTCATCTCTTCAAAAAACCCTTTTCGTGTTAATTAGCTGGCGTTATATTAGACAAAAGAACTTGTTAACGATTCTTGCTTGAAAATTTTAATTGGAAAAAAATCTGGATCTCTTTTGTGTTTGTTTTGTTTAACAAATTTTTGATTTTGTTATAAAGATGACTCATAGAAAGATTCTTATTAATTATTAGACTAAAAATCATAAGTAGTTGTTATTTATAGGGCAATGACCAAAAAACTTAAACACAAATCTAGAAAACATCTTAATATACATAACCCTCGTAACTAAGTAATGAAACGGAAATCACACATGTAATATCAGCTAAACGTTATGGTATTGATATAGAATATTGGATAACTAGCTGCTAGCTCATCGCCTTACCATTGTCTCTTAGTCGACATGGCGTGAAGGCAATCTCGTTAGCATTCTATTTATGTACCAATCATAAGATAGTTTTAGTTCAATATATAGTATATGATTAAAAATATTAATACTATGTTATTTCTTTATATCCTTAGCTCATCACAGAAATCAACGTCCAACTGGCATTATTCAGAGACCACCTAATTCACATCGGGCAACCCCACGACTGTCCGGAGCTCAGGGAAAGAATAAGGAGGTTGCGACGAGCCTGTGTGGAAGCCACGAAGCAGACTAGTCAACTCATTCTTCCTAATGCTAAAAAGTGAGTACATACATGTACGTTGACGCCCTTTAATCCCTTTGGGTTTGACAGAACCTTGGAGATAATATCTCCTAGGTCACTTATCCGCATGAATATTGGGGTTGCGATGTCATATAGGAACATTGTTGACAGGTTCCTAGCCCAACACCTAATACATTCTATTTACCCCTAGTCCTTAGTGCCTTAGTCGCCTCCTACGACATTTCGGGAGGAATTACAGCTAGTTAGCATTCTTTTTACGTCCAAGAAAAAAATTGTCTATTAAGTTATATATGGAAGTATTTCATTACTATGATTCTTTCTATTGTTATGAAGAAGTAGTTAATTTAGTTATATGCCTTTATTCGTATATTTGACCGAAACACTTTAATTTCATAAATATATATATATATATATATATATGTGTGTGTGAGGGATTATATATAGTTACATGTTTCTATACCTTTCGTGGTGATGCGATACTGGCTAGGTTAGTCTCCTGAGTCTTCATTACCATTAAGATTTAGGTCGAGATGGCAATATTATGGCTATTGGAAGATTGTATCACCAAATAGAGTAAATTAACATCAAAGGTCCCTTATTCGTGTCCCTTCGATATGGTGAAAAGAAAGTTATATTTACGTCACAGTCTAAAATTGGAATGTAATATATTTAGGAGTTCACATTATTCAAATAAGTACAGAGTAATACGTGCCAAACACATCAAAAACAAAGAGACACTTTATGATGGTTGACACATTAGTAAGAATTGAATCTAAATATATAGTACTTCAAAGTACGAGTAATTAAGTGGAATACAGATTAGCATTTCAAAAGAAAGGAGAGGCTTTCATCAGCTAATGCTAATTCAAAGACACTACGTAGACCGTCAAATACATGCTTATTAAACGACCCTTTAAAAGAATTTATTACAATGGTGTGTAGGTATATATTTTATACACAAATAAGTTACAAATATGTAAAGATAATGCTAACTAGCTGCTGTTCCCGGCATGTCGTAAAAGGTGAATAAGGGAGTAAGGGTATATGAGATATATTGGGCAATGGACTATTAACCAGTCGCCAATTTTCCATACTGCACCACAGCAACAATATTAAGCTAATAAATGACCAAAGAGATGTTTTCGTGTCTTCAAGGTTTTGTCCATCCGAAAGAGATTGACGGGCAGAGATATATAAAACACTTTTTTCGTGAATATGTGAGAATATTCCTAGAAAACTACGTTTACGCATGAATAATGATGTCGTTTATCTCCGTTCGTTTTCATTAAGAGGGCGTACCTACGAAATATAAGCGTGTTAAAAGCTCAGATGGTTAAATTATAGTTCCAATATGTTTCTTGCGAACACTAATTAACGGTGAATACGGCGTTCGATTTATCAACTGTACCAAACAAGGGTCATAGATTTATAACCTACACGGGAAAGTCAATGAAGGTCGATAAACAAACAACAAAGTACAAAATTAGTTATGTCGAGTATGTATTAGTTTCATGACTATAATCACACACGAGGTGTAGATTAATTTTTTACATCCTAAAAATGATAGATGTTTTTCAGGCCTAAAATGCCATTTGGCCGCTGAATACATGATTTGTGTATTGGTTTCCTAACTTTATTCACAGCCCTACTTCACTGCAGGATATGCAAAAACTATCGGTCTTCATCTTCAATAGTACTTACGTATCCGTCTTCTACGTTACGTCTGCAGGTTATATGCACCACTAAACCACCATACATGTTTCACAATAAAATATAATAATAAATTGGTAAGCATTTAATAGTATTATTGTAGTAAAGATAAATAAATATCTTTTTTCTACAGGCCGTTGAGCGAAGATACAAGCGAGCAATCTCATCAGGTGCTTCTCTACTTCATGGGGCAATTGTTGCTGAGGGAGCTTGCCAAATGCCACAGGCTGGTCCAACTAGTGCCTATGGATATGAGCTCGTACTACGGTTTGTACTATACTCGTACTCATATATGTATTAGCTATACATTTCTCTACTATACATTTTCTTTTATCATATTAATAATAAAACATTAATATACCTAAAAGTTCGGATTGCTTAATTTGTTGTTGAATATGCAGAAGTAAATGCGTTCAAAACAACAACCTTGACAATAAGACTATATTATCATTTTATTTACGGAAAGTATACACAAGTTATAATTATAATGGCTTTTTAATGTAACATAAAAAATAATACTCTTTCGCATATATATATAAATCCCATATTTTAAATCCCAAAAGTGTAGACAAAACAGTGACGATATGAATTTTTAGTTGCATTATGTTCTCGTGTAGTGTAGTTGATACTCTTTATGTCTAAAATGACTACAATTTATTTTATAAAACATAACTTTTAAAATAAACTCTAGTAACATTTAGATTTACCATACTTGTAAGAGGCAAACAACTTACTTAAGTACCATTCCCTTCATAGGTTTTTTTCACCCCTTCAAGTAAACGTAAATTGCTCAATAAATAAACATAGCGAAGAGGAAACGGGTCCCAATGTTTATCAAGGGTCGCCTTGAATTATTGATAATGCATAATGAAACCTGACGAAATAATTTATGTGAACAAAAAGGTCGCGTGTACCTTTTTGTGTATTTCTATCTTTAATGTGAATTTTGAACAACCATAAAATAATAGTTTTTGATAAAGGTTTTTTATTGGAAATTCTGTTATGAATTTGGTTACAACTAGTAGATGTAGACAGTAGTCCAATATTGTAATGATTTATATAATGTAATGAAGTTTCAATTACGCAATGTTTTGTTTTTTGTGGCGTTACCTTGGGGAGGCCTACGTCCAGCAGTGGACTATCATAGGCTGATTGATTGAATGTTTTGATGATTTCTAATGAACTTTGGCAAATAGATGCGTTATCTCTGCGCACCCTTCTGTATGGAAACGGATGTCTGAAACTGTGTGTTTCATCGCACGTGAAGTATGAAATAGTGTAATTACTTATATTTGACCATTCTTAATACATTGCAGAAAATCGTGCCGGACCATCAAATTTCGGAAACGTGATAAGCCAAATATTGTTGTGTAAGCAAATCACTCCAGATTTTAATCAAGAAGAACTGTGCAGTATTGCAAAGGATACACAAGAAATAACAAAAATTGTAGAAGAAATTCAGCAATTACTTCCGCAACATGAAAATCTAAGTCAGCTAGGTAAGTTATGGTGGTTACTGTTGTTGCTGCCCTGAATAGCACTTTTGGGCCAATCTCCTAACACATTTGTGTTCATTTAAAAATGAAGCTATGGCCACTTTGCTAGGCTGAATCATATTCATCGTAGTTTCTGTCTAGCATCAGTACAATATTTTTGTTTTATTTCGGTTAGAAAACTTAACAGAACTTAAATATACAACGATATAGACAACCTTGTGTAATCACATAACATGAGATAACATGAGTTTAACATATTTTAACTTAATTCAAACATTATATTGATAATACCTATTTACTTTCATTTTTATACAAGTTTTGTTAGTAATACTTTAAAAATAAATTAATTGATTTGTATTTAATTTATTTTAGTTAATATAGATTTTGTATTTATTTCATGGTTCGAGCACGAGTTATATTAAAATCTAACTATACTATTCTCTGTAAATTCATAATCCTACACGTTTATTACGAAATGACCTCCAGTTTCCAGAACTGCCGCAGTGTCCAGCCAATCTGTACCCTCTTACTTTAGTTCAAATTCAGTGCACATACTGACCGGATTACACTTGCTATTGTTACAGAAAGCAATATAGCCCTGAAAGGAGACGAAGTGAATGGCTTATGGAGAAACAAACGAAGGGGCTCTCTCTACAAGAGCATGGGAGTACTGTGCTGCATGTCGAGGCCCAACTACCTCTGAGGGTAACACACAATGCCCTCAGTCAGGGCTACCAGCACTGGGAATTGACCTATCTTTAGTACCCAAGTTACAAGTAATAAACTAGTCTATGTCTAAGTAGACAATACAATTGTACATTGTGTAGAATAGTGCTACGAACTGAACCATGGAGCAACGTAACGTTCACCATTAGAACTGACGTGTCTTAATTCGGCCCTTTTCAACTGGTCGGAAGTGAGCTCAAAAGTGTTCAAACTGTACATAGAAGCATAGTGATCAAATTAGACTTTTATTGATAAATTTGTGTATATTTTGATAAGAAGGGTCCACTAGAAGAATATTAGAGTAAATTTTCTTATAACATAGTTACCTAGTGATAGAAATGGACCGTTAGAGCACATTGTCGGAATTTAGAAGAATTGATTATATTAGTTTTATGGTAAGTACAGTTACATATTGTCATTTTAGTTTCTAGTATAATTTAGTACAGAGAAAAGAATATATTGTATAAAATCGGATTAATAAATCGATAATAATAGGATAAATAAATATGATTATTGCCTGGAATGGGATCAAGTTCGATAAGTAGAACCTATTAGAAGATATATACCATCTTGTTTAAAATGCAACAGTGAGTAAAACTGTAATGAACAGATTGACATTATGATATTTAGATATCAATTTAGGCATTGTAGTTAGTTACCCTAATAGACCGTTTATTTTAAACTTAAAAAGCGATGCCAGAAAATTGAGCACTTTGATATAATATTTTTTATGTATAAAACATATACTGATATGTTCAACTTGGAAGTAAATCATGTTAGTTTAAATTAAATAAATTATTACTGAACTTACAAAAACATACAGTATACAATCTAACTGTCAAACAGTAATATATAAAATGTAAAGATGTAATTTCCCATCCTATATGATAAAGTTTGTTTTTCACTGAATATAAAAAAAAGTTGTTATATATTGAGGCCTACATACGTTAATATTAATATATGGTCTAGTCAATTATTATACCCGAATAATTATACCAATAGTAAGTCACGTAGGAATTACTATCATAAATTCATTGTGTTTGAAGATAAAATTACATAGTGACATTTTATATTTTCTAGTCACTATTGTATATGAGGAGATATATGTAAATGTAGCGGAAGAAGTTTCTCAAGAACGGGACAAATTGAGATGAGTGATCTTACCTACCCCTCTGCATGGAAGCTAGCGTGATGTGTATGTATGTGTGTTAATAGTGACTTAACTTATGTTTAGATATTTTTTTCTGTTGATAATTCGGAAATTAATTTTCGAATTTCACGTCTTTGTTACCAAATAACTTATTCTCATGCTCTAGTAGTGAATAAGTCGACAACTGAAACATTTGAGAAACTGTACTCAGAAGTCTAGATATTTTTTACGTATAAAACATCAAAAATATTGTTAATAAATTACTTATTTTATTAAATTTAGTATTGGCTGCCACACAGTGTACTTAGTGTAGAGAATTAAAATCTAGCAATTAACTATTATCATGAGACATTGTAGTGAGCACATCCTGTATATTTGTCAAATAGATGTTTAATAAAAGTAGATATAGATTGATATTATAAAGCACTTTATCATTATAGATTGACTTTTTTACTTCGTATTTACCATAGCTAATTATTTGCTTAATTCATGAAATGTATTGTCAAATATTATGTGAAAAGTTGTACCGATTTTCGATAAATCACAAAATTGTATGCATGTAAATACGAGTAAATATGATATCGTTTACACATTCCTTAATATTTACGTAAACTGATGTTTTGTGATGTATCGTTAACAATAAATAACAGTACATTGTCTAGTGCTGGTCACATTAAAGAACATTATTGTAATGACTGTGATATACTCCAATTATGCATTAAAAATAAATTATTTGAATCTCAAAGGATTTTTTTATTATTTCCATTTACACATAAACATTAAAGTAAAGCGAAGATAGTCTAGTGCCAAAAATGTATGATTCTAGTTCCCTGTCTATCGCTCTATAGAGAAACAATATGCAATGTTCACAAATGTTAATTTTTAAATAATATGAATTGTAAGGTGACAACGTGGGTTTATTCACCTCAACTTATGTATATATACATAGTTGTTCCAGTTTAGTTTCTCAACTCGACTCATCGAAGTGATTCGAGTGATCTAAGCAACACCGGCCGCTTTGACAAACTACACTTGGCTACTCGACAATGCAGTGCAGCAACTGGATTAGTAGGGACAAATACTTACTGTATACAACACATTGAACGTACCTTTTGAATTAAACGTAGGCGATTATAGTCTAAAACAGAATGTCAGTGATTAAAGTCAAATATAGTTTTTGGCATACATTAATCGACGTCCTTTATTCCCTTTAGGGGTGGATGAAAAATTACATCTTCTTAGCTACTTTTAGCATAGTATCGATGTTGTGACGATATTAATATGGAACAAGATATGTGTGACAAGATCCTGGTCGCTGACCCTTACGCCCCTTAATCTCTTAGTCGCCTCCTATGACTTGAGAGCACGACAGCTAGACAAACAAAAAACAAACGCGTTCAGGTATTCTATCACCGTAATCACGGAGGTAGTAATTATATTGTCGAACCCACGTGTTGACGAGATTGTCAGTACTTAATGTGGCAGGTGGTAAGCCATGTCGCCATTTACAAGCACTAATTGTTCGGAGAACACGTAGGTTTTTTCAAGATGTTTTCCCAACCGTAGTATTCTATTTAACGGCAGCTAGTTAGTATTCTGTTTTATCCTAGACTTAGAGGGAAGAATAACATTATACTTACATACTGAAATTCATGTCTTATGTCAATGATAAAAGTCAAAGATTATTTAAGAGTTCTAAGTAAAGAGAATATATAAATGACGTCAAGAAAAAGGCAGGATATGTCTCTAGCAGTCCGAGTTCTCATTCTTTAATGAGACTGCTGCGCTCAAAGTTTATAAACTATTCTGAAAGCAGCTTTCAGAGTAAGTAGTAAAAATTATATCACACTAAATTATACTTAAGATCTTCAGTTCTGTGTTGTTATTAACTGTTAAATAAAAGTTCAAATATCAATTTAATAGGAACGTAATAATAGGTAGTATATAACATACATTTTAATATACATATAATCTATTTAATATTTGAATATCCATCAGAAAATCCTAATGAAAAACGCAGACTTTTGACTAAACAATGCCAAAAGCAGCTAACAGACGTTATGATTAATCTTCAAAGTTTCTAAAGTGGCAGACATTTTTAAAATGTCTCTGCTTAAATACACCCACTTTGCAGACATTTGTAAGACATAATTAATTAGTTAAAACTTTCTGGATTTACAATGAAGGTTTAATAAATTGTAAAAGAGAGGATTTCAAAGCTTCTCATTCAGTTTTTAATTGTGAAATGATAAGAATGCGAGGTCATGGCACTGAATTAATGGAAACGAGACTTTACAAATTATTATTATTTACAGAATTTACGTGTACGTTTTAAAACTGTACTTCTAAATATAAAATTTCTATTAGAGCAACGCCTAAAACGCAAAATAGATTAACATATTAGGCATATATATCAAATATATTACATATTTGACAATGTTTTTGTCAATGTGGTTAGAAAGACATAAACATTTACAACCATCAATTTTTGCGGTGAAAGCAGAGATGCGAGTTTCGAACTCTTTAACTGATAAATTTGTGATTCTACAGTCACCTCGAGTCACATGTTAACTAAATAGTATAATAGCACTTTACCTCTGCTGCGGAATGATTACGGTTGGCCACAATGTTTTCCTTCACCAATGAACAGCTTTGTTTTGCAATTAATATGTACATAGAAATGTAGAAATTCATTTTTAGAGCTAATGAATGACCGACACTTCCAATTTCGTAGTAGTTAATCTAAAAAAGTTTTAAAACCACAACCCTCTCTTTGTCCGCCGCAAACCTTTCCATTTAGACGCTGGCCCTTTTTAGATAGTCACGCAACAAGCTTAATAACCATTACGTTTGTTTAATAGTAGTGTTCTATTAGTAATTTTGCGATAAAGCGACAAAAATTCTTTAAGCTCTACCACATATAACAATAAATATCGCACACAAATGACCGATAACTTTGTATTTAAAATTTGTTACTCTGTAAATATTTTATTGTTGCGTGATGGGCGATTCAATCTATGTAAACCCAATAGATGGCGTGACCAACTACACCACCTTCGCACACATGGGTTTCAATCAGTCACCCTTTAATCGCTAAACTATAAAACGTATGTTATCAGTTTCGTTCATCGGAATTTTAATTGTTTATTTAAGGCGGGCAATTGAGTATTTTTTTATTTACATTCTTTTGTATGTATTTATTTTCAATATTAATAAAATCAAGTATTCTGTCGTTATCACCATAAAATACACATAGAATAGGTCACAGCTAATTACTTGAGAGGAATAGCTGATCATTAAGTCACTGTAGATTTACAATTTACGTAAAATTGGCGTGCGAAGAACAGAAGACCATGTATGAGAAGGTTAATGGGTGTGATTTGCCAAGATCGATAGTCTCTGCCTATTCCGATGGAGCCGTAGAGGTGTGAATAGTATATAATAGTATATAGGTGTGTATGTAGATTTACAAATATATATCTGACAGAACATTATTTTTTCGTATCACTGGAAATCAGTTTTTTCTAATTATTATCACAGAATATTTAAATTATAAATCAAAAGAATATATTCATTCCGACACAGTCCATGTTTAATGCATTAACTTGAAGTCCTAACATAAGTTCATATGATTTCTATGCTATGTCAAAATGACAAGGAACATCTCTAGAGGGAACAATATCCGCTAAGTTTCATTGAAACTCATTGCTTGATATTACACTCACAGCATTGTGTTTGTTATTATTTGCTATTGTTCAGAAAGCAATATAGCTCTGGAAGGGCTAAAGTAAAAGAAAAGAGTAGAAACAGAAAAGGTTCTAGTATACACACATAGAAATGCTAGGAATGTATTTCAGCAAAGGTATTTTTCTTATAATGTATGAGCTGACAAATACAACTAAAGAAGTAATACCATAAGTAAACCAATGAAGAAATAATAGTTACCCATGAAATATAAGGTATCCTAGACATCCGAGATGTTCTGTCCTCCCATTGAAAGATTAAAATATGTGAATTTCTATGCCTTTAATATCAAAACTTGGCTTTATTCATTGTAAGGATTATGGATCAATTAAAAAAAGAGACGATTAAGTTACATTTTGTATACAGTTTCAGGGACTATACATTTGATTTGTAAATTTATTTATGCTCTTATTATATAGTTTTGCTTCGATTTACAAAACCATGTCGCACATTTATTGGTCAAGTCTGATACTCATATACTTGTGGACGTACAAATTTTCAACGTCAATCAGCATTTGCTGATGGTGTTAGCGGTTGTAGCATTAACGAGGATGTAATTGCAATCAGGACACATTGATGGTTGGAACTCAAATTAAGGGTCATTTGTGTCCCTATGACCTATACAAATAATTTATATAATTTACACAGATAAATAATTCTCCACCAACTCTGTGTCATCGAGCCTTAGATTCGGCTCGGTTATTAAGTTCTGTTATATGTATTTAACAAACATCTTAATTCAACTGAATAAATTACCACACAACTGGAATATCACGATATCAATGTTTTGCACAAATCTACTATTAACTATTCTATGACGACTTTTAAGATCAATTCACATATACTAGTAATACGTCAAAAACATAAATTTATAATTTAAGTTAACATTTTGAATCAGCATTTATTATCATTGATATTACTTTAGTTTTAATTCATAATAATCTTTTATGTATACTACCTATTTAAAGAGACAGGCAGGTTTCATACTCGTATACATATTGTTTACTATTTCATACAAAAACGAAATCAAAGTATTAAATTAATCGCTATTCCCAGCCTGTCTACGTAATCCTTAGAATGCATGGCTTATCTAGAATAAAAAAAGGCACACATCACGTTCATATTTCTGTTCGTTAAATTGCGACCTCCAATTCAGTTTTGAACGCACGGATGCCATTGAAATTCACCGTGTGTTCAATCGGTGCTACCACAGCGCACGTGATTCTGAATGGCGCTTTTATATTTCAAATTGATAAAATATGAGCCAAAAATAATGGAGATTATATTATTTTTGTATTGAACAGATAAATAAATCTAAGAAAAAATGATATTCATTGAATATTGACATTTCTTTACACATTTTTATGATTATTGAATAAAACTATCAAACGTAATGGATTGTTTCTAAGAGTTTATTTTGCGTAGGGCAGTCTACTAACCTGTACGAATGTAAGGAAACGAAAATTTCGGCCTGAACATAATTTTCTACACTAAAGTTGTGTAGCTTTTTGTAAATTTAAATGTTTAGCTTATTCCCTTTTAAATAATCAATATAATTAATTGTTAATTTCGCACGTGGTTTTCTCATTATGTTAGATCTAATTAACATATCTCCAGAGAGTATATTCATAAACTTGAACTCCTTCAAGAATTTTAAAATCATATTATTTTTGTAAATTGGATAAAATCGCTTCGTTTTACATCGTCCAATTAAGGAAGACAAATACATATCCTGTGTAACAGACTACGTCTTATCATTCTTGCGTCAAGAATATTTAATATTAATGGAAGTGGAATGATTCGCTCGCAAGCTGGATAATAGAATACCATTAAGACCTATTTATAATTGAGCGTTCAATTTACGATTTAAGTAATATAAGAATCCTTCACATTCCATCCACCCAAGATCATGGCCATAGCACTCCGTGAATACTAATTACTATGTATGTTAAAGTATTATACATCAATCACAGAAGTTAAGCAACTCTAAACATTGTAAATGTCTGGAGGGGTGACGAAACCGGTGAATATGTACTGTTTCGATGAGGGAAATGATAGAAAGAAAACCAACTAGGTATAGGTGAATAGCATTAGACTCACGACATGTCATGTTGATTACTAACTTACGATTGTTTAAAGATCTTTATAATGATGCCAACCCCGAAAGGATTAACGATCGTGAAGCGTATGTACGTACCATTAAGTCAACTACACCAAGGAGTTTGATAGCAGTAGGTTTTGCGTGCGTGGACTAGATCGCATGTTTCCAAGCCTAGACCGCATGTCACGTATCCAATAAAATCGCTGGAAATGTTCTAGACTAGTGTTGTGAGAGGCCATTTTCTTTTCCGCAAAGTACTCTCCATTAAGTAATAATAAACCCACGTTACGTTGTGGTAACAAGTTTAAGTATTTATACACGCAATAAATTTAGACCCACTTTAGCTTTCCTTAATTTTTATATAAAAAACAATTATAAAAAACAATAAAAAACAATCATTCAAATTTTACGTTTTTAGACAAAGCTTTCAAAAGTGCAGGTAGGGGCGAATTTTCCATTACAGTAAAGTAAAATACGAAAACAGGTGATGTTTCCTAACGTTTTGAATGAAAACAATAATACATAAAATTACTTACGAGATTTTATTTCAATCAAAATTTGGGTTAATTGAAACAAGTCATTCATTAAGTACCTATTTAAATTTATATATTAATACAAGAAGAATTCGCTAACATTGTTTCAAAAGTACTTATCTAGTTGAGCTATCGTTCAGGTGCATATAATTCATCCTGCTTATGATGAGGTGGACAGTGTCCTACTGCACAAAGACAGGTCAGTTTGTATTCCTGAAAAACAAAAGAACCTTTTTAAATGTTGTAGTTAACAAACTATAAATAGATTAAGATTTATTTAGCAAAATCTCTAAAAAATCAGTGCAATAAAATTTAAACTTTATAGTTAACAAACTATAAACAGATTAAGATTTATTTAGCAAAATCTCTAAATTTTCAGTGATCAAATTAAAAATCTAAATTAAAAATTAATTATTTAAGTTGCCATTATTTCCGATATCACATTGCACGACACTTATCCAGCACATTGGGCAGAAAGAATGAAAACTTTGCCTCTAGATGTCTATTTCAATGATATTTTAAGTCACTTACCACATTCAACATGTGCCTTACTACCGCCAATGCGTGTTGGTAATTATTATGAGCTGGATATCTGCGACGATCCATCAAGGCGCCTGTTGCTGTGGCCAAAACGTGCATATCATCCAGCAGCCCTGGTCCAAACGGAGGCAAATCTAATACGTATACATCAGGTGCCTTTACCTCTGCCATCTTGCTCGTATTTTCAATATTTCATATAAACTTTCTACTCCAATGCGACATTTCAGTCGCGTTCTTCTCTAACTAACGAAGAACAGTAACTAACCCGGAAAGAGTAGTGTAAATTACAAAGGACAGCCCTTCTCAACAACAATTGGGAGATAACAGTTGTGAGTCATATTGTTTTGGGCAAAAAATACTAAATGTCCAGGTAGTTGGCACACAAATGTACATTAATGGCGAAGAACAAAAGAACAGTTACAATATGCTCCTTAGTGAATGAATTTCTAAAAAAAATTACTATATAATGTCATTTGTTACACACAATCATCAAACAAACATCAATACTCATTAGGATCATAATTAATCATTAATAAATGAGCATAGAAAGATAACACACATCAAGTAAACAATAACAATTTGTATTTGTGAACACTGGGCCAAAGATTATGAATTAATATATAATTTTAAAAATCATAATATTGTTAGTTCTTTTTGCCGTGAAAATTCAATACACGGTGGCTCTATGATAATTATGCATAAAAGTATTAAAAATAAGGTTCGCAATGATATAATCTCAGAAAGTGTAGAAAAAATAATAGAAATGTCCTGTGTGGAGGCAGATGCATTCATTGTTTGTTGTTTATATAGGCCACCTAATGGCGACTTCTGTGTCTTATTTTGGAAATGGTATTGCTTAAACTGTATAAATCTAATAAGACCATAATCTTTTGTGGTGATTTCAATGTTGATCTTTTGGAGTCCTCGACACGGGCTACTAGACTTCTAAATTTGTTTTGGTCTTTTGGGTTGGATAGAATATTTGAAAGCCCAACAAGGGTGACCAGCCATTCTGCTACATGTATTGATAATATATTCAGTAATGAGAAGCCAAACAGCAGCAAAATTATTAATGTTTTGAGGTCTGATCACAGTGGCCTGTTAGCTTCATTTAATAAAAATATATATTCTATTAATTCTCAGCTTATAACTTGTATTCCGGTAACTGAACGGCGGCTGGAGCGTTTTAGAGAACAAATTAACAACAAATCAAGATTGTTTAATGTTCACAGTAGCTGTCCTAACAAAATGTTCCAAACAGTTTTTGATCTAATTAATCGGGAACATAAATCTGTTTTTATTCCAAAAACTTTAAATATAAATTCAAGGAAAAAGTTTAGTGATTGGGCAACACCGGGTATCCATGTTAGTAGGGACAAAATTGTATCAATTGTATGAAGCAAAAACAACAAACTTTAGTGTAGCTTTTAGAAACTATGTAAAATTGTATTCAAAGATATTCAAAAACGTTTGTGTCCAGGGTAAGTCGCTGTATATTAGGAATAAAATACTCAAATCTAAAAATATAATCAAGGAAACGTGGGATGTCATTAGATCTGAAACTGGTAGAGTTAAAACTTATAATCAAAATAATCTAAAGCTGAAACTTAATAATAAAATTGTATGTGGCGAAGCAGATGTTGCTTCATGTTTTGAAGAATATTTTGGAAACCTCCCTTTGATGACATCTAGCTCACTAAACAGTTGCGCTGAGAAGGCTTGCGATCTGCTTGCGTTGTCGGCCCCGTGTTGTGATGGTGAGTTCCGTTTTAGCCTACAACTCCATTAGAAATAATAAAAAACATTCAAAACTTTTAGTAAGAAAAAAACTGTGGATTTGTTTGGACACTCGGTCAAGACAATTAGTGTTATTATTGACTTGTTGGCACCTTATCTGGCATCGGTTTTCAATGCCTCGATAGAATCAGGTTCGTACCCTGATTTAATGAAACTAAGTAGAGTAACACCGATATATAAATCTGGTAGTACCTTGGACCCATCTAATTACCGTCCAATATCCGTGCTACCAGCATTAAGTAAAGTATTCGAGAAAATCTTGTTAAATCAGATGTTGTACCATTTTAATTTGAACGGACTACTACATTCTAAACAATTCGGCTTCACAAAAGGTTTGTCCACCACTGATGCTGGTGTAGAACTAATAAAAGGTATTTTTGATGCCTGGGAACGGTCACAGGATGCATTTGGTATCTTCTGTGACCTTTCTAAAGCGTTCAATTGTGTCCGACATGATATAATAATAAGAAAATTAGAGTATTATGGAGTTAAAAATAATTCACTAAATGTAATAAAATCATATTTAAGTAATAGAGTACAAAAAGTAACTATTGGTGTGGAGCAGTCGTCGGGTCGTACAGTCCAGATGGGGGTGCCCTCAAGGTTCAATATTAGGTCCGTTTCTTTTCCTAGTATACATAAATGACTTACCTTTTGTAACTAAAGATAGGTGCAGGACGGTCCTTTTTGCTGATGACACATCCCTAATCTTTAAAATTAGCAGGAAGATTGATGAGTCGCAAGCAATAAACTCGGTGATAGGAGATGTAGTTCAATGGTTTCAATATAACAATTTAGTTCTTAATAATAATAAAACAAAATGTATTAAATTTACTTTGCCAAATGTTAATGGTGTCGAAACCAATCTAATAATAAATAATGACAAAATAGATAAAATAAATACTACTGTCTTCTTAGGAATAACTTTAGATTCAAAGCTGCAGTGGGGAGACCACATTTACGTTTTATCTAAAAAACTTAGTTCCGCGGCATATGCTGTTAAACGGATTCGGGAATATACGGACGAGTACACGGCTAGGATTGTTTATTTCAGCTACTTTCATAGCATTATGTCTTATGGCATCTTGCTGTGGGGTTGTGCTGCTGACATAAACACAATATTCGTTTTGCAGAAAAGGGCTGTTCGCTGCATTTACAGAATGGGCCCCAGAGAGTCACTTCGCGAAAAATTTAAAGAAATTGATATTTTGACGGTTTTTGCTCAGTACATATATGAGTGTGTCATTTATGTACATAAAAATATAAATATTTTTAGAAGAAACTGTGATTTTCATAAAATTAATACTAGGAACAAACATAAGCTGTATGTGGCGCCCTCGAGGCTTCAAAAGGTCAAGAAATCTTTTGTTGGAAATTGCGTGCGTTTTTATAATCATTTACCGGACTGGATTACGCGATTGTCCTTACCTAAATTTAAGACTATAGTTAGAGGCCGACTAGTCCGGGGGCGCTTACTACGCGGTCGGGGACTACCTCGCCGATGCTCAGGGTTGGCAATGAGTGCATCTAAGCTATATGTGCAAAGATAATTTATGTTAATAAGTGTATGTATAAATTTTATGTTTCTTTATACATAATTTGTTTTTGTAACTGGCACTGGGCAAAAAATCCTGAAAGCCGGAGTTTCTTGTTGGTTCTTCTCCGAGCCAGGGCTTCCGAACCAACGGTAGAATTTCAATGCCAAGAGACAACCAGTGTCAGGCAAATGTTTTGACTTTCAATGAATGTACTGTACTTGTACTTATATTGAATAAAAACATTTGACTTTGACTTTGAAACAAATATAACTTTATAGGCTGGTCTACACGATCAGTCCTGTGTTTTAAGAATGCAAATATCTTTCTTTATAATCTTATATAAATAGAAGATGAAACAAAAAAGGCACATAATAATTGCAATAGCAAGCATGTATTTAAATTAAGACGGAACACTGAAACCTGAACCTCTGACTACCCCCCAAGGGTTAATCGTAGTGAACGTGTTTGTCTTGTTTTGTTTTTTTTTGTTTTAAAACCCTGAAACTCTCAATTACATACGGTGTTTTAAATTTAGCTTTGAAAGAAACTAACAGGGTATTTTTTTGTAATCTGAATAAATATATAGAGGCACGCGAACCTCTGACTACCGCGCAAGGGTTATTAGACGTGAAAGTGTTTGTCTTTTGTCTGAATCCAGTATAAATATTTCTTAACAAAAGAATGTTATGAAAAAACTTGTATTAGCTCTATTGTGTGTTTACGTTCACAGCTATGACAATTAATTTGAGAGCGAAACAGGAGCAAACTTGTTTAAACATTATTTTATGAAAATATCTATGTACTGTACTCTCTACTCAAATCAAAGTTTATCGAGGTTAGTTTTAAATATGCATTACACGTCACTATCTTTCTTGATAACAGATTCTAATAAATATTAAAATATCACCTTGCTAGTATTGCACACATGTTACTATACGAGTACATTCAAGTTTTTTCAACAATATTTTATTAAATCAATATTTACATGACGGAATAAATCTAAAAAATAAGATTAAATTAATAAAGATTAAAATAACTACTAATTTATAAAATAAAATCTTAAAACTAATTAAAACAAATAAAATATATCTGCCAAATCACTGGCAGTGGTAGGAACACAGCTATGCTGATGTGCTGGACAAAATAAATAAATAAACACAAAGTTTATTCCCATGCGTAGTTTTAGTTCATCATATTTCACACGATAGCTCACAGGTTTTTCAATACAACGACTGCAACAGATTAAAAAGTAACGAGCACACCTCAATAGTTTTCCATTTCCAGACAGTAGGCAATTTGTCTGGCCGTGAAGGAACATTAATCTTCTCGTCGTGATGCTCTCGCGAGGGTGATTTCCAATCCCCAGACCTGTTAAAATGAGATACAAAATATTGAATAACTTACGACACACCGCAAACTTTCGCTTCACAAAATGAGAAACTTTAAGTGACACGAATACTTTGCGGGAATAATAATTCTTGACTAATAGTATGAGAACTTAATAAGAATGTAAACAGCTTCTTTCAAGCGATTTACAAACTTAGGGTGTGGTAAGGTTTTTTTAGGCGATATGGTATGTCGACCACTATTCACATTATAAAAATTATAGACTATGGTAATGAGAATACTTGCCAAAATATGACGTCTTTATTATTATACTAGTAATTATTAAGCCTTATCCCCACACAGTGTGAATTATCCATTTAAAAATAATTACGGAAACTCTGATAGCTCCGATAGTTGACTTTTAAGAGTTTCATGCGTAACATGCACATAAAAGGTAAACAAAAGAACACCAAAATAGCCAAACAGCTACAAAAAGTTTGGTCCCCTCAGGGAATTAAATACAAAACCTCTATTTAAGGTTCCCCTACCAATACATCACTGTGACTTCTAACTTAAAGCGATAAAAATAACCACCTACACCAATTTATCTTTTCATATGTAAAAAGATCTTATAGATGATGGTTAGTAACACCGTACAGGACCTGCAAAAGTTTAAACTGAATTTCAGATGTTGTTCAGCTGATATTAAAATATCAATCAAACGCAAATTGCGGACTTAATGACACATAAACTCATAAATCCAGCAGATTAATTTACAGCTGTATCTCCAAATACATTTTATAGGTGATATTAATTTGGCCAATTAAATGAAGCGCTTAGTTTCGATCATCGCGAGACAGGTGGCGTTGGGCTCACATGGCGCCTCGTCTAAATCATTTCGCTCTCATTAAGCCCAATGAATGAGAGCTTATTTGGGATTAAGCTCGTTCGCGTTTTTGTTAGGACAAACAGAAATGTATTTTCATACAGGATTATTAATATCATATTTCTGTGTTTGATATAATTGTACCGATTGTACGTTTTTTGGAGGTAGTCTAATTAGAATGTATATAGATATTATTTTCGTCTATTTACAGTTTTACACACCATACTTGTAAGTTTTTTTTTCATGAATTATTAAAACAGTAGCCATAGTCAATTTGCTCGTATATAACATATTTAATCAATTAAAAACTATGAAATATAGTTTTTTATTACATATTAATTGGAATTCTTAACTAACTGTCCAAGATATTTAGGATTTGGCTAATAACCATGATGATTTTCAACCTCAGCAAGCGATGACTGATGCCTCTGATTAACTTGAAATTTCTATGACCTGATTTATATCTAGATATTATTGCTCTTGTCTGTCATAATGGTTAGCTGTGCAGGTCTGTAATTTCTGCCAACACTTCTATAGGCAATCGGTCATTTCGTGTATGTATGTATGCAAGTAGATACCTACCTGTTTTACCATGCAAAACGGAAGCAATTCATAAAGCGGAACTTCGGTTCATATATTGCTCCGTTCGCCTCTTCATATGGTAATTCGAAATTGGATTCCTAATTTGCAATGTCGATTAATAAATACATTAATAAATTATATCTTACACCTTATGGTATATGAAGTGAAAAACAAGCAGAAGAAAAGTTTGAGACTCTGTACCAATTCCTTTAATGTGCGTTTGTAAAACTTATAGAAAACAAAAAAAAATGTTTTTCCCAAATGTTTGTTCTGTATCAAACAGATTTTGAAAAAGTTTCACCTGTAACTTTAGATAGTAACTAAGCGGCGGTTTTCTTGGTCGACTGGTCATGTTCAACGAAGATCAAATTCGTATGAAAGCTATGTTTCGTTAATAATTAGGGTACCTTACCAGTTAAGGCTTTTAATGGTCTTTTCATTTTACGTTCGGTCTCGAATCAACGTTTGTGATCCAAGGATTTGGAAAATATGAAAAGCAACTCATTCAAAAGGCTACTTAGCTTTTATCTCAAGTGATTTTGAAGTGCCTTTATGTTTTCTGAATCATTTATCAGATAGCCGAAATACTTTTAACGTATAATATTGAAAACGATTGAGAGCGATTCAAGCTTTAAGTAAGAGTCTAAAAACGTAATATCAAGGTTATGAGATCTCATAGTATTTTTTTTACAATTACCATTTCAAATGTAGTTTACTTGGAAAATTAAACAAGCAAATTAATAATTTTAAATATGTGATAGATAGTCAATACGGACAACAACTATAAATTATAGCAAGTCCTATCAACTATCAATTATATCCTTTTAGGTTGTCATGCATATTACATAAAACACACACTCTTTCGAGCTGAATTGTTATTTGATAATTACAATGTAAGAACGCCATGATAATCATATTTTATATTCACAATAAAATTCTATAAAGTTTTTATCCTAACATTATTCTAAATTATGATAAACATAAACTGGTTAAATATAAATTTACTATGTCCAAAGAAATATAAATTTAACTTGTTAAGATAAAGCTTCAATAAAGTTAACAAGTAACTTTAATTGCATGACCTTTTCATTATTAACGCACGGGTACTCTTAATTAAAAAGGAATTCGCGAAAGAATTTTGTTTTTTTTAATCACTTTGCGTATACAATAATTTATAATAAATTTATCGTATTTATTTATAGAAAAGTATGATTTTAGCACATAGTCTGAGATATAATACGAACAAATTAAAATATTTTAACACGTGCATCGACTTCAGTTCAATAAATATTTTAGTCGTAAACGAATGTGTTTCTTGAAGGAAACTATTAGAATATCTAAAGGCAGCGGTGCATCCATTCAAAGATATATCTCGAAAGAACTTGACATTTATTAAGTGAGTTTACCAGCATATACGAGTGTATTTTGCTTTCATTATTATAGATTCTGTGCCGTAAATGTAATTAATGAAACTGCTAATTTACAAAAAGAGCCGTTCAGACCACGGCATAATGTTTAAAGGCAACAAAGTAATTACAAAATGAGATTTACAATAAAATTGCGCAGAAAAACGAACCAGATCCAAGTTAAATCGATTTTTGTTTGTTCAACGCAATGTTTTTGTTTTTCCAACATTCCACGTTGGAAAACTAACAACATGTTGCATGTAGAGATGCTTTGATGAAAAACAAGGTCTCAGGTGGACAGGGAATTAGGATAGTTTTTGCAAACAGTGTTTATAGCATAATGAGAAAAACGAACCAAATCAAATATTCAAAATCAGAAACGTTCATATCTGTAAGTGCTTTGCAAATTTTATATACTTAATTATATGACACAAATAAATCAAGGTTCATTTTGAAAGGTAGGTTAATGTTTCCATAGACACCTGTAAACAAAATGCTAAAATACCTTTCATTTCAATGCACGTATAATCTTTCAAACGGGTACACTGAATAAAACAGTTCCAATAATTCCCGGAATAAACCCAGTCCTTTTCAAATGCAAATTAAGTAGTACGAATTTCAGATTTACAGTTCTCATTAAATTGTAATGTAAACTAGATAGTTTAACAATGTTTCTCTTTGTGTTTAGTCTGTGGAGCTCTGTATTATTTATTAAATGAATGCAAAGTACAGCTTAGCAACAGAGCAAGCATCCATTTCTAATAATTATTCTAACGACACTCGCTAGTCGCCCCGTGCTAGCCTGGATTGTAAAACGGAATGTTAAGTAGCTGCCGTTCTTCTCAGCATGTCGTAGAAGGGACGAACGAACGAACAAAATAGTGTATCATAGTAACCGTTTGTACAATGTTATGCTACTAAATAAGTTTATCCAGTAGTCTGAGGCTTGAGGTACCTCTGTCGTCAAGGTGGAGATATTTGACAACAAACTTTTTATTTTTGAAGTCAGTTCCCAATTACATATATAATGAATCCACTATCATTAACATGATATTAATAAAGATATTAATAATAAAGTAGTATTTTTTTTGGCAATATGTATAATAATATTAGTTACCTTTAAAACAGCATTGTCATTTTTATAATATAATACACACAATGAAGTACTAGAACCTTCTCAACTCCGAGTAAGTTTGAACAAGATTCAAACTTCATACATTAATCGGCAGTTAATTTCTCATTCGGGCTGGTATAACTAATTCAACGCGTACAGTGGGATTTGTTCAATGAGGGGGCCTTTCTCAATTTGTATTCTGGCTAAAGGCCATTGGGCGATTTGTCTGGTTGCGAGGGAACATTAATCTTCACAACAGATACTTCTCCCAAGGGCGATCTTCAATTCGCACGCAATTTGGTGTTCGGTCACTCATCAATATTAGACTTATAGGTTCCAATTAAAATCTCTTCTACTATGGATAGTTTAAGTTATTATTATAGGTGCAATATCAAATTATGATTTCGTATTTGCCTCGATCTACAAGGTTGAGACAAAATGGAGATCCGTGATCTCTGCATACCTAAAGACAAATAAAGATAAACGCGTTCACGACCATTAACCCTAGCGGGGTAGTCAGAGGTTCAGGTGTCCATCTCCGCAATTGCGCAGGTAGTAATTGTAGGGCCACCTCGAACCCACTACCCCTTTGTAGAAAAACGGGTTCGATGAGTACGTATGTACAGTTGCACTTTTTTAATAATGTGATTAAGGTGAATTTGTACGTGTCAAGGTCTTAATTTATATTTTTAGTATTAATCTACTAAATACTAATAAAAAGCGATCCCTTGGGAGTCTTTTGGAGATTGGATGAAAATGTTAATGCGTTGTGCCTCGGAGACCATGAAAATGATTGAGTGTAGAGGAAGGTTTTTAAATGAAATATTTTTTACGTATACCGGTCAATATCTCTTCTGAGGTACTCAGTTGCGATACCTGTTTAAATTATTAGCTAGATTAAGCTTAAATTACTAATTGTTTATTAGTCTTTAATACCAAGATTGCTCCGTTGAATCAATCAACCATTTCATGACTTGACACGTAATTGGTATGTAATTTTTTTATACTGTTGTTTCTTACCTCAAAAAATAATCACATAAAATAAATATTTACATAGGATACTATTGTTTGAAGATTATTCTGAGCATAAATAAACGTTTACAAAAAACAACCATATAGAGATATGTTCTCGTGTTTCTGCAAGACTGAATTTCACTTTGTACCTTTCATGTTAGCTTTGGCACTTTTGACAAGGGTATAATGTGTTTCACCATTTAATTTCATATTTATTTCGTTTTGCTGGAAAGCGCGTTTATTTGCTGCCTCTCAATAGATTCAATGATTTTATTTGCTTTTGAGCCTGCTTTCAGGCAGGACAAATAATGCCGGTTCTAAAATATTATCTGTTAATGAAGGATTTATGTGTCAAATGAACTGAAATATTACAAATAGCAAATATATTATATTTTTGAAATAATAGATATATTTGTGTAACAGTGCTTAGCTATTACTAGCTCTTTATACATTTTTACCAAATTTCTTACCTTATGTCTTTTTTATTCATGTGTTCATATAGAAAAAAAAACAATTAACAAGTAAACAGAAATTTTAAGAAACCTTTCAGTTCATGTAGTAAACGTAAAAAATACTTGATATACAAAGTTACAGATAATAACTATTCCGAAGCATGTAGCTGAAATAATACATCATTCACGAGATGAAGATACCTTAATAACCTGCTGGCAAACGAATACGTAACAGTAATTATGACGTGGGTTGCGAGAGGCTTTGAATTTGACAAGAAACATCTAATGCTAGTTTATTCGTAGTATGAATGTTGTTA
Source organism: Leucoptera coffeella (assembly GCA_030578115.1). NCBI lineage: Eukaryota > Metazoa > Arthropoda > Insecta > Lepidoptera > Lyonetiidae > Leucoptera > Leucoptera coffeella. The sequence goes on along the minus strand of JAMBLF010000125.1, from coordinate 261,446 downwards.
ATTATTAAGAAACGTTACTAAAATAAATAGTAATCGACGTAACTCAGTAAAAATTTTATTATAAAACATTATTAACGTTGTTTTAATAACAATAATACTCGTATATTTAAAGTAATTTTTAATCCGCTTAAATCATCTCTATTCCTTAACATAATGAATATGACAGTTAAAAGGCTTACAACTTACGAAAACTCAAGTATTTGGGTTTGGATAAACAATCGACTTAGACAAAGCGAAACTACTTTATAATTCCCAATAATTATAAGCAAAATGTCAAGAAGTAATGCTTATTGATATTAGAAATTATTGAGGCTGTGCGAAGCCAATAAATGTGCACGTTTACGTTAACAAATTGCTTCCGTTGCAGGCTAATAGGTTAGTGGAGTTCAATTTCCTGTTTCACCTTAGCAAATTTATTCCCACTTTAATGAATATGGGCGTTTAGCTTCGACACATTTGATCGAAGCAGAGCACTATTAGGTCTTCCGAAATACATGCATAGGTGTAGATGTACACCTATGCATGTAGTTCGGAAGATCTAATAGTGCTACATTCAATTAAACTTACCTTAGATTTACTCAGCTAATATATGTGGCAAAGCTTCAGAGGTGCAGAGTATAAAATAATTAAAACTAAAAAGTGATAGGCTCAGGTGACATATATCTTCTTTCAATAATCAAAGTGCTGTTTTGTAATGTGACTAGACACTTTAGTATCCAATCGTCAATAATTTATCTGAGTCATCATCCCTTGGTCATTTCTCTTAATGGATGCTTTTCAAGAACATTTTACTCACATCTGTTCGACCACTCGATTATTCCAGTAGTTTTTGCCACTCGTAGTCGTTGTCAAGAAGTCTTATCTCTTATACAGGTGACATCACACACGATAGTTGATAATATTCTACACGCACCCTTAACCTGCGTGTCATTGTTTGTTCAGGATGGAAATAGTTAACATGGGCTCGGACTCATACAGGATATAACCATAACTCCTTTGCTAATTTAAATATTATGAACATATACCTAAACTTATCAACAGTCTCACTTCATATACTCTTACTTTATTCGAACTCTAAAAGTTCTGTGACTTTCCTCATTGGCTGACTGACTGAATTATCAGGTTAAAACATGAGTTCATCACTTTTTCCGCAGTTGCGGATGTAGATATGTCAACCTCTGACTATCGTGCCAAGGTTATAATGTCCTGAAAGTATGTATTTAGTAACAATATTAAAATTATTTTTTAACCATTTAATCTCCAATTGTGACATACCAATTTGAAACCCAGCTATTTACATTCTATTCAATTTGCATATGTCTAAGCGGTGAGTAAACAACTGCGATCTAACAAGATAAGATCTTATCCCAATTATGTATCGCAATGTAAACATAATAATTAACTAAAATTCACGCCGTTTACTTTCAGAGAAAATACACCAGCGTCTGACAAGCAAATGTATTCGGCTGTTTGTTAGAGAATTACATGTACTGTGCTAGTAAACTTGTTTCGGTCCCCATAATTAATTCAGCGCAGAACAATGGCCTTTGCTTATTAAGCAGACCTTTATCAATTTATATCCTAGTTGGGAGCTAGTAAGCAATTTGTCTGCTTTTGAGGGAACATTAATCTTTGACGGAACCACATCACTCAAAAGGTTCCAGTTAGGGAAAATCATAATAAACCCTACTACGGTTTAATTAGTAAACTCAACTACGACTACAATTTTAAAGATGCCCAAAACAGTAAATAAGATTTAAAACTATGTTTGCTTAATCGTCGGCACTCTCATATTATAAAGATAACATCGATATTGTTCCCATTTTCATACAAAAAGCTTAAAGTTACATTTTTCATTCACTGCTTTTAATCACATGGTACGAGCCCCTAAATTTGAACCAATTAGAAAAAGAAAAGCTACAGCCCGACTTAATCCTTATTTCATAGAGGCAAAGGAAAATTGCTCAGCTTGCTATTACTATTTGATTACCCCACGGTAATGCATGTATGTATGCTAATGCCCGGACCTTTTATTCATGTTCCAATTTCACCGTTTCATGGTGGCCGGTATCAATGACTTTTTAATATCGTACGTAAATCGTGAAAGAATAAGAGAATATGAGGACTTTTTGTTACTTAGGTTAGGTATATGAAGTTTATTATGGTATACATTTAATAATGAGAATTACTTTCTCGGTCATGATATTAGTAGATGTACTTATCAGGTTACCTAGTAGTTCATTTACATCACCTAAATATCTAGACTATTTAAAACGTTCATTTGTTTTTAATATTGAAAAAATATACTGACCCCAATCATAGTTAAAGCAACCTAAAAATAAAAGTAATGCAGAACTCAAATGCTAAATTGGTTGAAACAAATCCAAAGTCCCACTCACATGATATTTCTATGTGCGAGGGCTTATGGCGGCTGTATATCATCATCTTTACGAGTTCACCTGAAGAAAACTTCACGTCTAAGCTGTAATAAAGTAACCGACCGTGAAAGTAATTTTCACAAGCCTCCAGCCTTATCGCGAAGAGCATCTCTGTTTATTCCAAAAGGTAAGTAACACAAGATTTTCGTTTGTTTTCAAGTTGTCTTAAGATTCTATATATTTACCAGTAGTCGTTTTTATCCGGATTAATTCATTCGTATGGTACATGTAAACTTCTCATTTAACAGAAGTCTATAAGCTGTTTTGTACTGAAATAGTTAAAATAATATTTAAATTGTTAGTTTAAAAGTTTTCGCATTGTACAATAAATAAACTAATTTTAAAACGATATTTCCTTATTTTTATTTATTTTATAACTTTACAACTATTCCTAAAAGAATATTCCGTGTAAAGAAAAATGGAATCAACCAACGTTTAATTATTCATCACGCGTGAGAAATTATTTCATATCGAGTCGTATACTTAATAGAAATTTGAATTTCAAATCAACTCTCATTGCAAGGATATGAGATTAGCGTCTATTTACATATTCACAAAGAAGTTCATAAAGACGGTGGAAACTTCAAGTACGTAGGGCTCATAGAGAATTTCTTATGTGTTCTAAATACCAGTTCATTTAAAAACTATTATTTCAAGTCCTGAAAATGTTAAATAAATATATGCAAAGATTTTTTCTCTTGCTCCCTCTCTCTTGTAACAAAAATGGAGATATACATAGTCTACTAATTTATCATGGTCCTAAAAACTCAAGATATATCCTGAATTAAATTACGTGTGCACAAATATAAATTCTGTCTGACGTATGCCTTAATTAATATGAATACAACACCCCATTGGTAGTCATTTAATGTCAAATCTTAAATTCCATCACTGAAATTGATTGTATCCTGTACTGAAAATGAACAGAGAATATAATCTATTTATCAGCATTTTTAGTACGTTCCATGAAACTACAAACGAAATCTTGCAAGAACCTGTATAATAAGTAATGAAAATGCATGTTAAATATATTAAATATTACGTATATTCTACAATTTATCACGATTGAGTCATGCATTAAGTAATTTACCGACAAACTTTAAACTATAATGAACTTGTAATCGAATGTTTAACTTATTAACTCCCTTCATCCTATAACAATATTGGACTTTCGAAAGCCTCGCGGCTACAGACACATACTACGAATATAATACGCCAGTATTATGCATTAAAGATTATTTTACACGTTATGACTTGCACATAACTTATTAATGAATAAATGAATGAAATACGTATAGCATGACTGTTTTGTATAGATCTATATTCTCAATTTTACATCACTAACTTTGTTCTACGTCCATTTTAATGATGTTTCAGTGCTGTAGAAGAATAAGCAATAACTTTATATCTCATTCTCAACATAAAAGTTTATTTGATGATATGCACCAAGATCAAGTTCTTGTGACTAAATAAAGTACAACATTTTATAAAAGATGTTAGCTTTATAAAGTTAGATTAAAAGAGCCGTTGTGGTTGAAACTTAACTGAGACTGTGTGGTGCAAATGTAGTAAACCTTATTTCATTTAGCTTAAAGCTACGGAGTTTTTTCATACTTCAGATCACAAAGCAAACTACTGCAGTAAGCCCGCGCTCGTTAAACACGAGTAACTTTCTGTGTAATAACCACCCGGAATATAAACAATCATAATTGAAATGAATTTTATTACACACAACCAGAACACCTAGTTCGAAGACCCAGATTTAATCACCCGCAGCATAATATACTAATACTCAAATTATTAACACATACATTTGACTAGAGTGCTAAGTAGCTACTTTTCTTCACTGCTATCAATAATAAATAAAAACCTCGTTAGAAATGCTATTGACAACTAAGGCGGTGCTATGACTCCGAAGTTGTCCATTCTAAATAGTAGTCTTTAGTTTGTATGTTTTGTGAGTAATTTATGAACACTGCGGTCATTGTCAACTCGTACTGGCGCATTGTAACAAACGTCTGGAGTTGACTCCGTGTTAAATGTCGAGGGAGACACCTGATCGATGACTGCGTTCTAACAGCTGGGACCTCGGAGCCTCGCTTTTCATTTGCTACTCATGCTACTACTTCGCTATCTAACATCTTTATACGCTGAGGACTACAATGAAACCGTTTTGTTGATCGATGCTGCACGAAAGTTAAGACAATGAATGAATTCGTTCATATTTACGTAATTATTTGTAATGTTATTCTGTATTGGTTGCATTTATTAGAACAAAAAAAAACAAACGCGTTCACCACCATTGACCCTTGCGGGGTAGTCGGAGTTTCAGGTGTCCATCTCCACGAAGGTAGTAATTTTATGGCCACCCGGAACCCACGTGTTGAACGTGTTGATAGTTAGTACCTACTTAAAGTGACAGGTTGTAAGCCATGACGCCATTTACAAGCACTGACTATTGCCTGTTCGGGGAACAGGTAGGTTTCCTCACGATGTTTTCCCTCACCGTAGTATTTATTAGTACTTGAATAATAACGAAACTACCAAAAATTCACAGGACTAATACACAATGAAGACATTATAAATAATTTTCTAAAGTATGAGAAATGCGAAGAGCAGTCTTTTTCAATTCAATTGATGTCATCATAACTAGGTCACGTGTGTACAGGAATATTTCCTTGAAATTTTAAATAAGCTGATGGAACTTTCCTATGAAACTAATCTGCTCACGCAAGCGTAGGCATTACTCTGAAGGCAATATTGCCTTTGAATTGCAAACAAGTTAATAACGGAAACTAATAGAGAGAAAAACTCAGTGATCACTTTCTTACCGTCCTAGATGATTCATAAATACCTACAATGTTAGCTGCTTTTCGTTGACGCATCATCGTTATGTTAATTAAAATAGACTAACTCATCCAATATTGCGTATATAATTTCACATCCCCCATCAATAGACATGATAAAGAAAACTGAGGATTAACAATGCTTTCGAGGTTCTGCCTTCCCCGAAAGAGCTAAAAAGAGATATAATAAAGTAGAGATAAGTATGAATAATTCCATCTGTTCACACCCTACTTATCTTTGTAGTCTTCTTAGTCATTTATTACTTATTTTCTCTGTGGACTACAAACTATTACCTAAACTCCTATTGTATTATTCGTAACATAACATACGCTTCACGACTTGTATTCACATTCCCTTTTTTACTGTGGTAGGACAGTCAGAGGCTTGAGAATCCATCTCCAAAATTTCGAAAGCATGAGCATGAACTAGTCAAAGCACGCGTTTCACTAGATAGACAGCACCTAACATGATAGGTAGTGAACAGTATCGCCGTACATAGTCACTGGCTATTACCTATCCCGAAGGATAGGCAGGTTTCCTCGTGACGTTTTCTCTCACCGTTACTTGTTTATTGTATTATTCCTTAAAAAGTAGTGATACTATTCACATAAGATGATGACTGTAGCTACACGTAGTTACAAAAAAACTAGTATGTATACGGTAATTAAAAACATTGTAAGGGAAAGTATTAGCAACGGCAAGATAAATAAATAATGAATTGTTAATTAATTATTAGCGCTGGATGTGACAAAACCATCTGCTACCACTTTACAAAGTAGGTTTGATGTGGCCATACTATTATGTCAGGACAGTAGTGATAAAAGTACATGCATGCAATTGTGCAACTTAACTATAAAGTTAGTCACTAGAGTCGGTTTATGATTAAATCTACATATCAATCTTGCATTAGGAGGTGACTTTTAGCATTTTTATGCTATAAGTGACCAAAAACATAATTAATTTGGTCGTTCGATTCTTCGTTAATTGTTATGTCTATGTATATTAAAAATCTGTACCTACTCTTACAGCTCAATATCAGTGCATGTCTATGTGTGCGTAGTTGAACTTGGAGCATAACCCTATTGTAAGGCTGTTAAGGGTGCTCGAGGAGATCGCTACGTGGGAGTCTGATTGATGACTTTATCCTACAGCTGCGCGAGACGAGCCACATCTTAAATTCAAAGGTGATAACAGTCTGTCAGTGACTGACGTTTTTTGTTACAAAGTAGTTATAGTTGACGTGAACTTTTAAAGAGTTTGGACAACTAGATAGACCTAATGTATGAAAGGAAATGAAATAACTTTATACGTACAAGTAGCGAAAGTCCTAAACGACATACAGGCTATTAATTGTTACATAGTAGGTACTATCATAATTGCCTACATACATGCAATACTAACATATGTTTTGGGATGACAGAAAAAGGTTGATGACATAACATCTCTTTGTTTATTTTATTCATAACTATCTGGCAGATGGTAGGCATTATTAAAATATAAATACGTCATGTCCTCTAATTCCTTTTGGAGTGAGCAGATGTTCCGAGACACGATAAACCTCATAGGTCACTTTTCAGCATGAGTATTAGGGTTGATATGGAATATTGATGATAGTTTCTTAGGCCATGCCCGAATTATTCCATTTACCCCTAGCCCCTTAGTCGCCTCCTACGATATACTGGTAAGAACGACAGCTATTCAGCATTCTATTTTTCGTCCCAGCTAGCATGGGACTTATATTACCAAAAATAGCTAAGAACTCGTAGCCAGCCCGCTGCCACTAACTTTCTAAGCACTATAATATATAGATATACATATTATGAAAACTTGAGGAATCATATAGAAAACCGAGTATGACATAAACAAATACTTTATAACGGTAATATGCACAATGATAAGTATACAGGGTGGCGCATTCAAAACGGTCAGTATGGGAAAGTCTGAAACTATAAGAGATACGAAGATTTGTTCTCAGGAACCATGTCACCGATTTTGACAAAAAGAAAAACTGCATTCATACTTTCTTTTAAAAAACAACTGTATCCTGTACGGGAATCGAACCCGGTTGCTTTGAAAAATTAAACTGGCCCTTTTCACTTTTTCTTTTTAAATATTTATTGTGTAGGTCTTAAGCTGTAAATGTCTCTATGAAACGTGGTGTCGAAAATGAATAAAATGCATTGTTTTGCATACTAAGTATATCATAGTAGTTTACATACACCGTAACAATATTCAACGAAAATGTAAAATTATCGCTACGGCTATTAATTTGTAGTTTTGTACTTCCCTACTTGTTACATACACCATATCATGTGGCATGAGCATTGCATTAATCCTTTAAGGAGGTTTTGTTATCTACAGTAATCAAAAACTAACAATCTATTGAAAAGTCCACTTAAAGTGACGTGTTAAACCATATTAGAAAATTTCTTGTGGGATTACTTTAAGGATGAATTTTACAAAACAAGCCATGACACCATTGAAGACCTAAAAGTAGTAATAAAGTCAATTGTAACGTAAATTCACCATATGAAAATACAAAATTCAATAGTATGATCGTTACCTAAACGTGTTGAATATTGTATTGAAAACAACGGTGGTCACTTAAAAAACCTACTATGATAAACTAAAGTATGCCAAAACAATGCATTTTATTCATTTTCGACACCATGTTTCATAGAGACATTTACAGCTTAAGACCTACACAATAAATATTTAAAAAGAAAAAGAGAAAAGTGGAAGTTAAATTTTTCAAAGCAACCGGGATCGATACCCGTACTGGATACAGTTGTTTTTTCAAACAAAGTATGAATGCAGTTTTTCTTTTTATCAAAATCGGTGACATGGTTCCTAAGAACAAATCTTCGTATCTCATATAGTTTCAGACTTTCCCATACTGACCGTTTTGAATGCGCCACCCTGTATATCATCATCACAACCTCAAATATATAATATAGGTATTGCTCTTAATATATTGCAAAGGAAAAGTCCTGATAAGTTCGATATCATTTCATCGTTGTTAAAAAATTTATGATTTGTAATATGATAAATAAGTATCTATTATCATTATCAAGGCGTAGAGTACCCGCCACATAAGGTGGCAGTAGCCAAACTTGGAACTAAATTTGACGTTTCCGCCATTGCGTGTTATTTTGTATGAAAGGTAAATTTAGTATTACCAGCGTTGTGTTTTTTGCCCACTCTTTGTAATTTTTATGTTTGTTAAGGGTGATTATAATAAATTGATTTCTGGAGTTTCTTGTTAGTTCTTCTCCAAGGGTCTCCGCTGAACTTCTTCTTCTCAATCGTTACGCTCTTATCAGAGCGGTCGTGGTCTTCATGACGTGGCATCTTGAGCAGCCGAAATGGTTGGTGAACTAACCTCGGTAAAAATATGTAAAGACAATGCTCAGTGCCATGTTTGAAATAGTTTTTTTACATACATACATACACATCACGCCTGATTCCCTGTAGAGGGGTAGGCAGAGATCACGGATCCCCATTTGTCCCGATCCTGACAGACCACTTTCGCGTCATTGACATTCATACATTCTCTAATACACTCTCGGCGGTTATAGGTACTCCTAACGTCACCTTTTTTCAATATAGCGTCTATCTGACTGTTACATATATGTCTTGTTAGGCCGGCCCCTACGTAACCGCCCTTCCACTTCACTCATATATATTCCTTTTGTCAATATATAGTTTTTTTAATTTGTACTTAGATCATAAAATAACTTTCAAAGAGAGCTTATGATAGGGCCTATTTTGAATAAAAATATTTTGACTTTTGACTTTGGTATATTAATTTGTTTTATTTGAGTTTATAGCTCTGCAACTAAAGATCGTTACAAATGAAACCTCAATATAATGTATCGAGACGTATGGCACAGTGAGTGCTAGTTTTGGCGTGTTTACTGGCAACACTGGATTACGCGACTGTGGCGACGCCTCCAACTGCCACCTTATGTGGCGGGTACTCTACTATGATAATACATGTAAAGTAAAATTTTCTCAGCAATGAATCATGATTCATCAAAGAATCATGCATCCAAAGAATGAGTCATTCTTTTATCCAATCAAATTGACTGACTGATTAAATTGAACTGACTGACCGTCATCACACAAACTAGAGTACCCGCCACATAAGGTGGCAGTTGGAGGCGTCGCCACAGTCGCGTAATCCAGTGTTGCCAGTAAACACGCCAAAACTAGCACTCACTGTGCCATACGGCTCGATACATTATATTGAGGTTTCATTTGTACCGATCTTTGGTTGCAGAGCTATAAACTCAAATAAAACAAATTAATATACCAAAGTCAAAAGTCAAAATATTTTTATTCAAAATAGGCCCTATCATAAGCTCTCTTTGAAAGTTATTTTATTATCTAAGTACAAATTAAAAAAACTATATATTGACAAAAGGAATATATATGAGTGAAGTGGAAGGGCGGTTACGTAGGGGCCGGCCTAACAAGACATATATGTAACAGTCAGATAGACGCTATATTGAAAAAAGGTGACGTTAGGAGTACCTATAACCGCCGAGAGTGTATTAGAGAATGTATGAATGTCAATGAAGCGAAAGTGGTCTGTCAGGATCGGGACAAATGGGGATCCGTGATCTCTGCCTACCCCTCTACAGGGAATCAGGCGTGATGTGTATGTATGTATGTAAAAAAACTATTTCAAACATGGCACTGAGCATTGTCTTTACATATTTTTACCGAGGTTAGTTCACCAACCATTTCGGCTGCTCAAGATGCCACGTCATGAAGACCACGACCGCTCTGATAAGAGCGTAACGATTGAGAAGAAGAAGTTCAGCGGAGACCCTTGGAGAAGAACTAACAAGAAACTCCAGAAATCAATTTATTATAATCACCCTTAACAAACATAAAAATTACAAAGAGTGGGCAAAAAACACAACGCTGGTAATACTAAATTTACCTTTCATACAAAATAACACGCAATGGCGGAAACGTCAAATTTAGTTCCAAGTTTGGCTACTGCCACCTTATGTGGCGGGTACTCTATCTGCCTACCTTTGCTTTGAAAGAAATAGTTTCTAATTAGATTTTGTGTAGTTAGTTTTGTTCTAAAGCACTGTTTTCCGTCCAAAATAAATTTCCAATATGTGGGACCCTACTCATGTACAAGTGACGGTGCAGCGAGCCCGGGGTCTTCAAATAAAAGGTAAAAACGGTACTAATAACTGTTTTGTGACCATCGCCCTCGGGAAAGATAAATTCCAAACCTCTGTGAAACACAAAGCTGCAGAAAATGTTGAATGGCATGAAGAATGTGAACTGAGAATCCCCACCCAAGGAAATACTGCTGAAATAGTACTCAAAGTATATGCCGAAGATATGATTAAGGACCACTTTCTAGGTCAAATATCTATTCCATTGAAAGACCTAGATGTATATGAACGCCCTAGAAATCGCTGGTACACGCTTCAAGGTAAATCTGGCAAAGAAAGCGACAAAAGCAGAGGCGATCTTGAGGTAAAAGTTTCCTTTACTGTCAAAGAAGGCAGCCTCACAGATTTAAGCAAAAAAGATAAACACAAGTCCTCCCTATCAAGCTTAGCTCAAAATGTGGGTGGTAGTCTAATGAGTATAGGCAGTGTCGAAAAAAGGAAATCAATGAAAAAGCTAGCTAAAAACTTAGGTTCTAAGTTGAATCTTACTAAGAAAGATAAGAAAAGTGACTCATCCTCACTCAGCGGCAGTATTGGAAACATTAAAGGTTCAGCCTTGTCTACTCCAGACCATTCAACACCAAAAAAGATCCATGGAGAGGCTGATCCTGGTGTTATTAGTGAAGATGAAGATGAGTTTGCATTTGATGATTTATCCCACAAAAGTTCAGGCAGCTCTCTTAATGTGAATACTTTACCTCGCACCCAAAAATTCGTGCCATCTCCAGTAAATGCTTCTTTAGAAAATCTGGGTGGTGGAGAATTTCTGAGACGGTCAACAAGCAGTAACTTGACTAATTCTGATAAATCTTTGGCGCAACGGCCAGTACGTTTAAATCTTGATACCTTTACTCCTCCTCGAACAAACCAAATCATTGACCGTAATGATGAATGGTCTCAAAAGCTTTACTCAGTACCAAAGTCAAACAGCCAGACAACTATAGAGAGAGAAAAGTCTGCTAGTTTGGAACGTAATAAAAAGTTGGACAGCCCCAGCTCCCTGAAAGAAAAACCTAGTCCTAAGTTTTTCAAGAAGTTTGGAGTTTCTAATAAACAAAGGAGAGGGTTTGAGGAAAGAATTATAGTGGGAGAAGAGAACATTGTAGAGGAAGATGTAAATGCAGCTTATAATAGCATCCCACACTCTTTGATTCAACAATTAGAAGGCAAGACTAGGGAAGATCTTGTAGTAATGATATACAATCTGCAAAAAGATGTGGAAAATCACAAGAAGAAAAACAAAGACATGGAAAATTACTTGGATGAATTACTTCTCAAAGTAATGGAAACAACTCCGAGAATTTTACAGAATCCATATGTAAGAAATAACAGTATGCATATTAAAAATAAGTAATAAGAACATTCATTAGTATTATGGTTTCTGGTTATACATATATTATTATTTATTTAATGGGATATTCAAAGATAAAGTTTGTGCCTTAGAGGTCTATACAAATAATTTTTAACACTAGCATAGAACCTTTATAAGAATATAAATTAGATCTGTAGGAACTACTAACCTAATTCATGTAAACTCATCACTTACTTACTAATTATTTATAGAAATTATGTTAATAATGCTCATTGTATCATTTTTACTAACATTATCCAAAGAACTTTATCATAGACAAATAAATGACATTTCTTCTTGCAGGGTTCTAGAAACGAAAAGATCAGACTGTCTTCTTCTTGATTAACTAAAAGGATAAGTTATTTACCTGTTTATTTTTATTACGTTTATTTAATATCTTATTAAGATGAAGCAATGATATTACACAAGGTGCCTTAGAAAAGAAACCTGTGATAATTTATGGTTCTTTTCAGTTCTTCATTCTTTTTAAAATTATTTTCCTTTTATTTCACTTTGTGTCATGCAATTTAAGTGCTACTTACTAAACATGTGAAATAATTCCCTCCAAACATACATATTAATGTTAAGATTAGCATTATATAAAAGTTAAGAGTCTTTTGATACTGTAGTATTATTAGAATAACATTTATATTGTTTGAAAAGCAGTAAATATTTATGTTATTAGTAGAGAACAAGTGCAGCTCCTTTGATTTATAACGCCTGATAGGAGTAAGGCAGCATTTAGATCTTATTAATTTATTATAAAATGAACTTTTTTCATATTGGTAGAAAACCAGACTTTGTTAGTTATAAGTAAAATTGATCCCTTTAATAAAACATAGAAGTTAGTTTAAAATAACTTATACATTATTTTTAATCATTTTGTCTTTGTTAGTATAATGTTTTTACTAAGATAAGGCGATCCTCAATGGTTGTATTGCAATCGAATGTATGTGTGTATATTGACTACCAGTTTTTAGTTGATTCAAACATACATGATACCTAATGTGAATTTTTAGATCTCCGCTTTAGTTTAAAGCGAGAAGATTATTGTGATATTGTTGAATACAAATTTATATTATTTATAAATTACATATATGAACCAATTTAAAAATGTAACTGAATTCCATTACTTACCTACCAACTAAGTTAATTCATTTGGCCATGTATTTCTTATTATCTACTGTTACTTTTAATTAATTTGTCCTAGTGACAAAAGTGTATTACTACTAACAATTTTGATTTGAATAAATTATTTAGTTCAATCCAAGTGTTTTTTGATAAATCAAGACTGATCTTATTATTGCCATACATAAATATAACGACTTGTGTTTACACCCTAACTTTTTTACTGTGGTGGGTTAGTCAGACGCTTGAGGCTCGGTATTTCCTAGACATAGATATGGGTCACCCGAAGTCCGCATTTCACTAGATAGACAGCACCCAACATGACAATTAGTGAACTGTATCTCTGTATATAGGTACTGGCTATTACATATCCTGGGGGATAGGCAGGTTTTATCACTATGTTTTTTTTCCCTCACCATCAGCAACTGCAAATTTTGTACATACATAAAAATCACATTTCAATTTTATTCATTGATAATTTATTATTATCATCATAACTTATTTGCAGGATCTAATCATTTACTATTACTTTGCCGTCATCTTTATATGTGATGTCAAGAGCCAAGTTACAAATAAAATTCTTGTTTTGAAATTCCTCCAAAATATAGGTTGAACATCTAATGACACAAACCATGCAATGATTGAATAAATTATATAATCATAAAAATTCATAAATGTTTCACGGTGGCTTTAAATAAAAGACAGTTTGAGCATATAAAATATAATTCCTTATTGATAAACTCTTACAACACAATAGCATGGGAATGTTCACATGGAAACTATTTGTGACGACGACCTTTCACAGGCACTGCTGTAGGCACAGGTACAGAGTAAGTTTTTTGTGACAGCTTGTTCATGTAGTAGATTGTGATCAAAGAAAATATGAGGCTGAAAGAAAAGTAATATTAAGAATTATTAAAAAGAAAAGTCAATGAATTAATAAAACAATGGTTTAAATTTAGGCAGTTACTATACTCATAGTAATTTAGTAACAACAATTTTTTTTTATGCTATATTTCAATTCGTTTTTGCTGAGCTTTTTCTTATTCATCCAAATTCAGTTTACTGCTTATGCAATATCCTAATTATTTAATTAATTTCATAAATTTTCATATGCCTACTTATGATATTACAAAAGATAGTTAGAGATTGATTGAGGTGTTTGAATGGGGTGATTCTCAAATCACTTTAAATTCGTAATAAAATAAAATAATAAATTGTAGGACACTATGACTAGAATTGAACTAACATTTGCTTATAACATTTAAGACTCATGTTAAGGTTACTATTCAACATATCCAGTAGTCTAATTAGTATGACTTTGCATATAAGAACAACATAAGTATTGGCATGTTTGGTTTTTAATATGAAATAACATGCATTCAACACAACTCTGCTTAAACTTACTGACTTTTATCAGTTTCCAGCTACAACAATGACCATGCTTACTGAAAAATCATAGGTAAGAAGCTACCTCCGTCCCTCACACCTTTGTCTACTGACGTTATAAGGAACAAATCAAACCTGGGATGTCATGATTAACATGCATGTTGATTAACTTTTCACTCCTCAGAGTTTGTCACAGTAATGTAAAGTATGAGCTCTAACCCACTTATTGTGGGTGGTAGTTTCAACCTATTTAGTATTAGGAAATTTTAAATAAAATTATGTACCATGTAGTGAAGCATATTCTATGAACCATTCCAGCCGCAATAGTTGATATGGCCATTGATATAACGACTTCAAACAGCTTTACTTGGAACTGTTTCCCAAACAAAGTGGTTTCCAAATTCCCAATTGCCTGAAAGTAATCTTGTTAAGGAAATTTAATGTAATATTATCAAGCTGTAGTGGTTTTCAAATTTGTAATATACCTAACATAACATACATTGTCCTGTGCTAGTCTAAGACAAAAAACAATGCTAACTAGGTGCTGTTCTTCCCAGCATGTCATAGAAAGCACCTAAGGGTAAATAAAATCTATTGGGCGATAGTATTACATGTCTGAGGTTTGGTGCACCATAAAAGAGAATAAATCCTGTCTCCTTGAAGGTGTTAAACAAAATTCATGGACTTTGATTCTATCGCTATGTTAAAGCCCTTGAAAAACAGACAGACCTATTGAGTAGTAGCATCCAACATCATGGGTTATATACCATATCTCTCCATTTATCAAGTAAGCACCCAACTTGCATATTCCATATAAGATGTAGATTTCCTCAGAATGTCATAACCCTTGCTATAAAAGGTATGTGTCTCAGTTAGGCGTTACATGGCATTATAACTTAAACACTAAGCTATAAGTAATAAAAAACTAATTGGTGAATGTTTTCATTCTTTTTAAAAACATAGGTGAAAGACTAAGTTTTGCAAAGGATACAGTGATGAAGAACATGAACATTAACGATCCAAGGTATCCACCAAATATTATAGTTGCTGGAGAGCTAATGAGTACATGTTTATACATTTGCATTCCAGAAAAAATAAGAAGAGTCAATATTGATGAAATTATAAAAGACGTGGCACTGTTCACCGCTGAAACAATAAGTTTTGGTTACTTACACTGATATAAGATAAATATCATAAAAGTTAAAAAAATCTGTACCCATTATGATGAGTTTATTTAATTAAATTAATGAAAATATTTAACAATAAAACTAGATTTTACTGTTTCCAGTGCTATAAACAAATTATTCAATATCTCCACGATAAGCCGGCGAATCAATTCAATTTCGTGAGACCATTGACCATGTTTTTTTTTTACAATGTTTTTAAAGTTAAGACAATTTTTTAAAGCTACATAATCACGGCGTCTATAAACGTGAGGCAAATACAATAATTAGTCATAAATTCGTTTTATCTTTAAATAACGTTATCAAAAATAATAAGACTTAAAGCGTAATATTTTTAGCATACTAAAAAAAACAGAAAAAATTGCCTTCAAGATATAGAGTTAGAGATCCCGCCACATAAATTGGCAGTAGCCAAACTTGGAACTAAATTTGACGTTTCCGCCATTGTGTGTTATTTTGTATGAAAGGTAAATTTAGTATTACCAGCGTTGTGTTTTTTGCCCACTCTTTGTAATTTTTATGTTTGTTAAGGGTGATTATAATAAATTGATTTCCGGAGTTTCTTGTTAGTTCTTCTCCAAGCTAGGGTCTCCGCTGATCTAACCTCGGTAAAAAATATGTAAAGACAATGCTCAGTGCCATGTTTGAAATAATAGTTTTAAGAGATTCGCGATTTATACTCATGATATAAGATATAAGGGTGTGTATAAGATTGATTGCAGCTTTGGGGAAATCCTACGTTGGACAGACTAAACGGTCTATTGCGGACAGAGTGAAGGAACACATAATATATGTAATATATAATAAGAAGGATAAGTCCCGTTAATTATCAATCATGTTTGTAATAGTTTAATAAACATATTTTGACTTTGATATATTAATTTGTTTTATTTGAGTTTATAGCTCTGCAACCAAGACCGTTACAAATGAAACCTATAATGTATCGAGCCGTATGGCACAGTGAGTGCTAGTTTTGGCGTGTTTACTGGTAACACTGAATTACGCGACTGTGGCGACGCCCCCAACTGCCAATTTATATGGCGGGATCTCTAGAGAATTGAAAACCAAACACACAACTCCATAAACTCATAGATTAAAGTTTATGAATGTAATTAATTTATCTAGATACTGGTTTAATTGTCCTGTATACGTGGAAGGAGTCTTTGGACAAGTAAATAAATAAATAACAACTTAAAAAAAAAAACTTCAAGAAACAAGATTGGTGCGCCTATTGTGCGCGGCCATCTAACCCATTTTCAAAAGAATGAATTATATTTTCTTTTCAGGAGAATATATTAACCATAATTATATTTCCATTTGTAAATGTGACATAATTATAAATTTTCATCTAAATATGAAATGTTGTTCCGTATGCATCAGATGATAAAATGATTTTAAATAATCGCCTAGGGTAGGTATTCGCTTGGTTATCAATGTTTCTATTGTTTGTTATCACTACACTCAATTACTTATTCATTTATTCCTATCGTTTTGTGATGTAATTAACGTTAAAATTCTATCATTCCGTAAAATTTTGTCATCAGTACAATTTATGTAAATACTAATTAAAAATGAAATCATTTAGAAGTTTAATAAATGTGCAATTAATTAAAAATGTTTCATGTAGAACTATTGTAAGTATTTAGCTTACGTGTAGTTATAAGGATTTATGTCTTAAATTAATTCAATTATGTATTAGGCTACCGCAGCTCCAGAGATAAGGATTTATGAAGTGGGACCTAGAGATGGACTCCAAAATGAAGCCAAATTTGTACCCACAGAGATGAAAGTGGAATTAATACAGAGATTAGCTGATGCAGGACTGAAACATATTGAATCTGCAAGGTGAATTTCAAGAGCATTTAATTCATATAGATTTTCTACAATTCACTTTGTTGTTTGCATAAGTTTTAAGTTCTATTCTTGATAAGGTCCAATTCTACACTCTTTTTGGAATAGCCGGACCAATTTTAGTATAGCTATTGAACTGAAAGGATTAACAGTAATAATCTATTTATTATATCATTTTTATACAACGTAGTTCTATAAAATGATATCAATACTAAGTTCAAAAAATTGACAGTGCAATGTAAAATCATTTTGTATTTTTTACAGTTTTGTTAGTCCGAAATGGGTGAAACAAATGAGTGATGGTACTCAAGTAATGAAAACAATTAAAAGGCTACCTGGTGTTAATTATCCAGTACTCATACCTAACATAAAGGGGTATAATACAGCTGTGAGTATAAACAATAATTAATTATCATTACACCTTAAACTTAGATAATTCAATAGTTTTTAATTGATTTTCATTCGATTAGTTTTTATTTGATGTACTAATTTACCTTATTACAAATAAAACTTATGTTTATAAGCTTTAACCCATGCACATTTTATATATGTTTATAAAGCATTAATACAATCTCACCTTTTTATAGAAAGAATGCAACATAGAAGAAATAGCCATTTTCCCAGCTGGATCGGAGTCATTTTCTCAGAAGAACTTAAACTGTTCCGTTGAAGAAGGGTTGAAGAGGTTTCAAGTAGTTGCTGAAGAAGCTATCAAGGATGGAATGAGGGTTCGAGGATATGTATCCTGTGTCCTGGGCTGCCCTTACGATGGACCTATTGACCCAACAGCTATAGCTAAGGTAGAGTTGAAGTTAAACTCTGTTATAACACAATATGTCATATTCATGATCTGTTATAACATAATATGCCACATCCATGATCTTCAAAAGTTGTAATGTATCAGGCATAATTCATATTAAGGTGGAGTGATGAAGGAATTAGTTGGCACCAATCTTTCATTTGCTTAAACTAATTCTGTGTGGTCCTTAGTAACTATCATATGTTCAACAGAATGTTTGTGACATAGAATAATAATAATAGTTTTTATCAGTATATTTTAGATATATAAATTAAATATGATTTAATCTCACGTTACCAGACTAGTTACTACAGGTGGTAACTCAATAGACATTCATAGATTTTTCTGCAATGATTTCCTTCATCAAAATCGCATGTGATTATTCAAAGATAGTAAATATCTAAATACATACATTTGTCCAGATACACCATCCAATTTTATTCTAATAGCCTCTACATATTATTATGTTGTCGCAGATTACGGAACGTTTACTCACAATGGGTTGCTACGAGATTTCTCTCGGAGACACCATTGGTGTTGGTACAGCAGGATCTGTCAGAAAGCTTATGAAGGAAATAGTGAAGGTGACCACCCCTGATAAGATTGCATTGCATTTCCACGACACATATGGACAAGGCCTGTCAAATCTCTTGGCTGGATTGGAGGTAAGGTTTGTCATAATATTTGGCATATATTACATCAATTGACCATTACAATTAGGGTAGTATTCTAACAAACACCAAATAATATATCAACCCAAACATTACCTTTGCAGTACATTTAGCTGTATTTTTGATGTAGTGTGTATTTAGTTATTTTTCGTACATTAGAACCATATAAGACATATTGGTATTAATGATACTTGTTAATTAGTACATGTAGGACTTATTGGTATTTAAAATTATAATTGACAACAATTGTGTAACTTATACATAAATAAATATGTTTATGTAATGTATGTAATCAGCTACAAAACTGGATAGCAGTAAGTTATATTGTAATCAGTAATTGAATCAAAGTAGGATTGCCCACAAATAATATTATCGAAATAATGTGCAGTATGAAATTATGTTTTCGCGTCATCGTATATACAATGTGTATTGAATTATATGTTAAACTAAGTTATCATTGGTATTCAGTCAATGCACAGAAACAACTTATTGATTACGTAGGTACACATGGAAATTTACCAATTACAATATGCATCAGTAATATTTAAACCCATTTAACTGGATTATCGAAACTAAGACTTAAGTCAGTCATAAATTTGGATAGAATATAGTGTTGTGAAGAACTTTTCCTTACTTTAAGATTGTTGTTGTTGTTTAGTCTGACTGATGATCGTGACTAGTCTATCAGTGAAAAATACGTGAAAAATAATAGAAAAGCATAAACGAAAATCCATGGTTGTAATATTTAGGTCCTAGAAAAGCACAATCGTTTTATTTTCGATTTGTCGTTTCATTGATCTCAGTTCTTTCCTGTGAACAATTCCCAATTTTGATTTCTTGAACTGTGACCTTAGGATTTAGGGGTGAAATTAACTCGTTACGTAATGGGAAGATATGCTTAAAGATTCCGTCTAAACCTGAATTAATAAAATGACGATAATTGTGAAGAAAATGTTCACCCCTTCGCGAATTACAGACGTGAGTTCGTATAATTGCGTACATAAGTAAACAAGCTTATCAGCATATCAAAGTAAATAGGTACTTGATTGAGTCATGAAAACATTGTGTCATTGTTGTTCATCAACATTTTGTATTTCATATTCCTTTGTATATACATTGTGTTTTTCTTAATTTTATTACAAATTGTATAGTCATACAATAATGGTTATTTTAATCTGAAGTTACTAAGCAATCAACATTTCACCATCTAACACGTTGGACAATATTCATCTTGGGGATTTGGGCTTTGAGTGACCATAGACTTTCGTATGTAAGACAATGTAATTCAAGCGTCTGACTGCCTTTAAAAGGATCAAAGCGTGTTTTCTTAAAATTTGTTTCATCATTAAGCTATACAACATCGTCATTTTCCTTTTACGCTTTTTGCCTAAAATAGAAAAAAAAATTATTCGTTTATTAAAATCTAAAATTGTTATATACATTTAAGCAATTCATATAAGTTCTAAAATCTATTATATATATAGATAATTGCTTTATTTTAATTTATGTTGAAACACTCATAACAATAATTTTTGGTTTGCTAAACACCTAGAAACCCGCTTGATAAACTGTGTAATCACGAGTTACTGATAACATTTGAACATAAAGTACTGTTGTCACAACAATAAGATATAGCAATTTATATGATAAGCATTTGCATAAGTGTTTTAGGTACT
The DNA here is from genome assembly GCA_030578115.1 of Leucoptera coffeella. NCBI lineage: Eukaryota > Metazoa > Arthropoda > Insecta > Lepidoptera > Lyonetiidae > Leucoptera > Leucoptera coffeella. The sequence continues at coordinate 240,908 of JAMBLF010000125.1, read as the reverse complement.
ACATGTAGATTTTAAATCTTAAAGCCTAGTCCAGGGTCCCTTGAAAGCATAAGATTGTGTTAATATACAATATCTCGTGAAGTATAAATCAACATACAATTATAGGAAATATGCAAAATACAACTCTGATACTTACTATGTAATGAATAATTTAAGTTATCTTATAATATAATATTAAATTAACGAAGTTGGTTCTACAATTGCCGACTAACTTGAATGTAACTATTGCAATTATTATTATGCTATGAGCTTTCTAAATTTAAATATAAGGCGTGACTAACACAACTTTTCTTTCTACAGTTTGGAATTAAAACGGTGGACTCTTCAATTTCTGGTCTGGGAGGGTGTCCATATGCCCGAGGCGCCAGTGGCAATTTGGCCTCTGAAGATTTGGTCTACTTATTGTACGGCCTCGGAGTTGATACCCAAGTGGACCTAGTAAAGCTCATAGCAGCCGGCCGGTACATTTCCAATTTCCTCGGCAAACCGACGGAATCAAAGGTCAACCGAGCGCTGGGCGACAGATACAAAGACTACAAAGACATCGTCCGCATGGCGACGTGTCAATTGTAACCCTTTGTCAATAAACATCGCTCCATGTACACAAATAAATGTTTGAGAATGTGTGAATACAAAAAGACATAATAAAGTCGTTATATATATAAATGTGTTTTGTTTACCAAGGCTCAGTGGACGGCCAATCGCAGGCGTCACACGACATCGCGAGTGAGCAGATACCGGTTTTTATCAATTGCTGCGAACGAGCGGCCGTCGCGCACTCGCTCGTACCAATTGACCTTATTCACGAGGCGGTGGGTCGACAAACTTTTAACAGTCGGAACGGGCATAAGCTCGGACCGGTCCGCTCGAGTGTATGGAGTGAGGGGCCTGCTCAAAATGGGCGAAGTCAAAATCTCAGACGATGTTTTCATCGGAGCTAACCATCCGTGCTTCATCATCGCAGAGGTTGGCCAAAACCACCAAGGTGACATTGAAATTGCCAAAAAACTCATAAAAGCGGCCAAGGTAAGCGTTTTACTCGTTTTTGCAAACATTATCTCATAGCATGTTAAAAGTGCGTATAAGTTGAAAACATGTTTATAGGTTATTTTGATAAAACACTTCCTTATATGTCTTTGTTTAGATGTTCATTAATTATAATCTAATATAAACACTACGTTAATGAAAGCACTGTTTATTTAGTATTTACTTAAGCTTGTTAACTTAAGATATATAGGTATGTAATGGTACAAAGATTTTGTTATTGACAACTCCGACATTCCCGGCGGCAGTCGCAGTTAACTATCAAGTAATATAACTATCATATCATGTACTTATGTAACTACAACCTAGCTATACTTAACATAGCAACTGCTCAGGAACAATTTACCTATTGAATGATGTCAACATTAATCTAAATGTGCTGTTTTCATATCATGCGAGCTGCCTTCTTCCCAGCATGTATCGTAAATGACAATTATGTACTTATGGGATAATTTATAGCTCTGGTAACCTTATGAAAATAGTTACTGAACAGCTAGGCGTGTTTTGTAGTTGAATGGGTGTCTATTTTTACGATAGTTACGTACATACTAAGCTAAATAACATTACAACTTATGTCAAGTTAACAACTACAATGTTACATAAGTTTATTTTAAAAATATTAAATAAACTATAAACCCAAAATATGTAACGTTGTTAACTATGTAGGTAGCAGTACTATCATTGCTTATAATCATAACGTGACTAATGTTATTAAATATAACGTGCACAGTAACAATAAAGGTAAAGGTAGTAAAGGTTCTTTTTAAACAATAGTTTTTCGCATGTTTGTATCCTTTATTTTATGAAATTCCAGGAGGCAGGTGCGAGTTGCGTAAAGTTCCAAAAGACATGTTTGAATGAGAAGTTTACTAAGAAATATTTGGAGCGAGCGTACAACAACCCAAATTCTTGGGGCAAGACTTATGGCGACCATAAAAGACATTTGGAGTTCAACGAGAGCCAATACAGGGAACTGTTTAAGTATGCACACGAAGTCGGCATACTGTTTACCGCATCGGCCATGGATATGGTAACTATACACTGTTTTATTATAGTTTTTACTCCTAATATCATCATCCTGAGCTAGTCTGGGATGTAAAAAAATGGTAACTAGCTGCCGTTTTTCTCAGCATGTCGTAAAAGTAGACTAAGGGACAAGAGGTTAATGGAATCCTTTAGGCGATGGATTAGCAACCTGTCACCAATGTTGCGTATGACATTACAATCCCAATATTCATCCTAAAAATGACTTAAGATATATTATAGTGTATCTAAAGTTCTGTCTACCCCGTAAGTGATTTAAGAACGTGAATGTATTACAATGTATGTATTCAGAAATCACTAAATGGGAAGTCTTATCATGCATACTGCGCACTTTAAGCAGGATGAAGGTACAAACGTGAGAGACCATATTGTGACATGAATGAATAAACAAACAATACTTGTACTATGCTACACATTATAGCTTTAACATATATACGAGTATATCTAAACTAACTATATAAAGAGACTATCATTAAGTTCAATTTACGAAACGATGTATACAGGCTGAGATCGCAATACCCAATGTACAGTCAGCACCAAAAGTCGATGAACAGAATCAACTTAACAAAACACCTGTTCACAATAAAATGCCATAAGTTATAGTCGCAACTAGGAAACAAAATAGCCTGTACACCAGGTATTTGGTGCTGACTGTACGTGTAAGAAACTCGATAATTATATACATATAATTTATATTATCTTTTCTATACACTCATTAAAATCTTTTATCTATTTCAGGTGTCCTTCGATTTCCTAGTCAACCTAAAAGTACCGTTTATAAAGATCGGATCAGGAGACTCGAATAACCTGCTATTCTTGAAATACGCAGCATCCAAGAACATACCACTCATAATATCAACAGGAATGGTTGACAAACAAGCGGTTAAAACCATTTACGATATTGTATCGGCTCAGCATAAGAATTTCTGTCTTCTACACTGTATCTCGGCGTACCCGGTGCCTTATGAAGATTGCAATTTAACTGTGCTGCAAGATTATAAGAATACCTTTGATATACCAATTGGTTATTCGGGACAGGAGTTGGGTACTGCTGTGCCGCTCGCAGCGGTTGCCCTGGGTGCTAAGGTATGTAAAATAACTTTTAAGAGTCGTTAGTTAAGTTTTTAAAAGCATTATTGTTTCTAGTTAATAATAATAATATTGTTAGAGGTTATTACAGCAATTGAACTAGCCCCTTACTAAGTACATTAAGACTTGTGTTAAGGGTACTAGTCAACGTATATTTAAGAAACCTGGGACTTCACAATTCGCGTTCAGGCGTCTAACCGATCACGCCATGAAGGTCGTCAAATATAGAAGTCATATCCTAGATAGTAGTTTTTAAAGCATTTAAAAATCCTAGGTTTGTGCCATGATCCTAAAATTTATCTGCGTCAAGTTTTTGTAATCTAAATTGATTCAATATACCTTTACAATTTAACATCCAGCATTCAGATTATTATATTTATCGGAGGGAGGTTAGGGCTTCGCCATACGTTTTTAGTCGAAAGTGATTTTATGACTTCAATAAGAAAAATTTAAGTGCAATTGTTGAATATTTGTTATCTGAATTTAAAAACAAACATAGGAAAAAGTAGTTCCTTGAATAAATGCGTTGGTCCATATAAAAACATCTTCTATAGCCTTTAGACCAATGAGCTTTAGTAACTGCTTAGTGTGTATATAAATTTATCTGAATGTCAATAATTATATCTTGCTGAACTGAATTAGGTACCTACTTACCTTGTAATATTGTTATTTTCTAGATATCATTGTTTTATTTAAACAATAGCCAGACATTGACTGATAAAAGACATCAACTGTTTAGGTATATTTCGATGATTATGATTTGTGACAAGTGTTTATTAGCTAAATAATTCTTTTGCTACTTTAATATAATCCTTAAACATGAATGCTTCTAAAGGGGGGTAGAATACATATACCCAACGGGATAGGCAGAGACTATCGATCGCCAAATGTAAAAAGTTATAATAATTAACATTTAGAATACATTTTAAATAGACTACATCTACATAGCTAACTATCTATAGATATCAATTCATAATTTTAATATTCTTTTTGTTTTAACCATGGTATTCACATTTTTATATTTATTTATTTCCTTTTCAGGTCATAGAAAAGCACATAACTCTTGACAAAACGATGAAAGGCACGGACCACGTATGCTCTCTAACTCCAGCGGAATTCCGACAGCTCGTTAGCGACGTCCGAGTCATCGAAGCAGCTCTGGGAACCCCTATCAAGAAAGTGGTAACTTCGGGTATGTAGTATATTACCAACACAAATTGTAATAACGTCACTACATAGTATAAAACAAAGTCGCTTTCTCTGTCCCTATGTCCCTTTGTATCCTTAATTCTTTGAAACTACGCAACGGATTATGATGCGGTTTTTTTAATAGATAGAGTGATTCAAGAGGAAGGTTTATATGTATAATAACATCCATTAAATAGTGGAGTAGGCTATATATTTTTATACCCGTGCGAAGCCGGAGCGGGTCACTAGTTTGTCTATAAACGCAACACAATGATAGTTAAAACCCTTTCGCTGCGACATTAACATGCACAAGACATAAACTTAAAAAATAAGTTATTGTTGTAACGTGTATGATTTGTAGCCGTAAATAAATAATAATGCTTTTATTATTTAATGCTATTGATATTTAACTGTGTTCTAAAATTATTACTATGGCCTACTAATAGTTATGGTTATGTATGAACATCAATTATGCTAAAATACTTTGGCATGGTTAGGAAAACATGGAATTCGCGATCTCTGCCTACCTTTAACATGACATAAGTTATCATGAGTCATTCATTTATATTATTAATTAATAGAAACATCCCTAAATACACGATATAACGTTTTAGTATATATGGAATGGTATTAATCTTATTATTCTACGGGTTGACCGTTCTTGTACTAAATTTAGAGAACATAAAATTATTATTTCATCTTAAGTTCCAATCGGTTGCACTCAAGAACGGTCATAAACCTTGCATTCGCGTATTTATAACAATGAATGTTATGCAATCATATTGTATCACGATTGTAAGCCATATTATTATATGCTATCGTGTCAGTGAGTCATATTATGAGTATATTGAGAATAACATTCGCCAAAAGAATAATATTCAATTGTAGAATATATAACGAGCTATATTTACACTCACCGTTGAAAAGTTTATTAGTCGTTAGTACCTATATTTAATTATATATTTAGTTTTTTTATTTTAAAAATTACTTAAGACTCGCTGTCGGGAATCCTTTCCAAAACTCACGAAAAAAAGGTTATATGGATTTTTAAAGTGAAACTTTTATTACATCGACTCTTAACTTTTTCGCCTGTGTCGCATTTCGCGTGACGTTCAAGTGTCAGCATTACTTACAGTATTAGTAATTTTACGCTACAGCATTAATAATATTGTGCTACAGCAGTAGTAATTAGTTTAATATCTACATTATGAAAAAAGTTTAACTTTTAGCTTGGTTTCATATATCTACAAAATTTTTGTTTTTATTAGAATCTTTGGCCTAAACCTTAACTCTAACATCATCATTTTGTATTTTTTAGAAATCCCGTGCATAGACAAGCTTCAAAAGTCACTAGTGATGGGCTGTACGAAGAACAAAGGCGAAATATTATACCCTGGAGACGTGAAGATCAAGGTGGCTGAACCTAAAGGACTCAATGCCTTGCACTTCGAAGAAGTTATTTACAAGACACTTGTTTGTGATAAGAAGGAAGATGAGCCTTTAAACGAGGGAGATTTTTGCTAAAACCTTATAGTGTAGCTGTTACTTTATATTGGAATTGCTCTTGTATTTACATTTTACATACAATGTTAGTTAACCGTACTATTAAATACATATTCACGATCTTTCTTCGCTTTCGAGGTGGACTGAACCTCGGAGACATATGTAAAGGGTGTCCGGTGGCAGAATCGGGATTTTAAAACTAAATATAAAAAAAACCATTAAAGTTATATCACTTTAATTTAATTATAATCAAAGATCACAAGTGCGGGTTTCACTTCTTAAAAATTACATCGTCTAAATGTTTACCATCACGTCGGATGCACTCACGAAATCTAGACTCAGTATTTCGCGCGACTCGCCGGAGAAGTTCCACCGGGATATCATTTATCTCACGAACGATATTTTCTTTTAACTCTGATATTGAAGATGGCTGAGTTTGGTACACTTTACTTTTAAGGTAACCCCACAAAAAAAAGTCCATTGGCGTGAGATCCGGTGACTTGGGTGGCCAAAGGATGTCACCAAAACGGCTAATCAATTTGTTAGGGAAGAAATCCCGAAGAAGCGCCATGGTCTCTCTAGCAGCGTGCGGTGTGGCGCCATCTTGCTGAAACCACGTGTGAGAAGTGTAGGCAGGATGTTCTCTTAATGTTGGAAAGAAATAATCGTTAAGCATGAGTCGATAAAAAACACCGGTCACAGTTGTGGCTTGTCCTTGAGAATTTTCAAAAAAATAGGGTCCGATTATTCCTCTGCTTGACAATGCACACCAAACTGTAACTTTGGGACTGTGAAGTGGCTGTTGATGTTTCAAACGAGGATTTTGTCCTTTAGGTGACCAAAACCGGAAATTCTGCTTGTTAACATCTCCATTTAAGTGAAAATGAGCTTCGTCACTCCATAAGATAGTGTTTACACTACGAAATCGTTGCAACATGGTTTCACAAAAACTTTTACGCAAATTGTAATCATTTGAATTAAGTGCTTGCACAATTTGAATTTTAAAGGGTTGGAATTTAAGATCCTTCTTCAATATTTCGTGTATAGTCGTTTTTGGGAGCCCTAAAGCAGCCGCCCTCTTACGTACAGACTGCAGCGGATTTTCACGCAAACTGGTCGCGACGAGTTCAATATTGTCATCAGTCCTTGATGTTCGGCTGGGTCCTGGTCGCGGATTGTTTGCTGCTGAACTTGTTGGCCTGAACCTTCGCACCCAAAGTCGAATTAGGTCTTCGCTTGGCGCATCGCGTATACGACGAATATTGTAATGAGTACAAAATCTTCGACGCGCAACAACACAGGAATCATTAGACTTAAAATAAGCTTCAATCACAAACGCACGCTGTTCACCCGTCCACTGCGACATTGTGACTAAGTAACCCGCACCAATGACGAATCGAACGCGACCCCCCTCCCGCTCTTCGGTTCAACGGTTTTGGAACAATTCAAAATTTAAATCCCGATTCTGCCACCGGACACCCTTTATTATATCATCCGTTTCTTTTATCTAAACTATTTTGAATGGCACTGATATAGGAAGAATAACTGAACTTTAATATATTTTTACTATCGAGGAATTATATTCAACATCACATTTATAGCAGCAAGCAAATTGTTTTCAACATTTTTGGTTATAAATAATTACAAATTCGTTTTCTCTCTTGCGTGTGGAGATAATTTTAGACTTGGCAATCGAAAAGGGATATTAAAAGAATGACACTATATCTGTCATTAATGTCGTTAGTAATGATGCACTTTGTTCAACATATGGGTATGCATTAAAATGTATCACAATATGTATAAAAATATCGCATAATAATTTTTGCTATTTAACCAAAAGTACCTATGAATTTAATAATGATTAAGACAAAGTAAGTTTATTCATGTTAATGACATGTCAAGGCTTTTATAAATGAAATGTTATCATATTTTTTTACAAAACGAATTATATAGTTACGTTTAAAATTAAGTGCATGTTAATACTCAAAAATACCAATCGTACATTATACATATAATTTCGTTTTATTGAAAATGTGAATTTTCATTTGACTATTCCCTAAGGTACTATAAACTAGTGGTTATGAAGTGGGCATACACTATAATTAGTTATGTGTAAATCTTAATATATTGTTAGTTGTAATAATATACTATGAAGTTACACATACGCACTCACGATGACAATCTCCGAAGGGGTAGACAAAGCTGAAACCAAAACAATAGCCAAAGATTATGGTAAACCTATAATAGCCTATTGGGCATAAATGCCTTAGCAGACCTCAAATCCTTAATAACCTCTTTCCACATACCAAGAAGAACTCATAATAATAATTAAGACATACGATTAGATACATAGCAAAAGACTCGAACCTATGTACCACAGTTACTTCCACTTATCCATTCGCTCCAGAACTATTAATAGCATCGGCCATTACTGTGAGATGACGGAAACACGTAGGCAGAGAAGTTTCCACGCTTACGCACTGCCTACGTCAACGTTCATTCACAGTTTCGATAATGAATCAACGGTTACCAATAAATGCCAAATTTAATACATTTTATGAAAAGGAATGAATGAATGAATATGAACGGGTGTGGGTCAAGGGGCAAGACAAATGGTGATTACCGTTCAATTCGTCATTGGAGCAGAGTATACAATATTCTTTAGTAATTTTTTTTTTAATAATTTGATTATTGGGAAAAACATAGAATAATACTCTGCATGGGAATAGTCAGCTCCCCTAGATGGCAGAATGGCACACTCCTGACATGTAGGTTTCGTTAAATCCGGTAAAAGTACGTACAATGATGTAATTAATGAGCTAATTCACATTTGCCATGATAAACGGACGCGGCCCTCAGAATAACCAGCTCCGAGATAGCTGAATTTGTTCTTTTAACTAAATTAAACAAGATTGCGAAAATAATGACATTTACAGCCGGGCTACACAATATATAAACAAAAAGAATAACAAGTTTTAATAGGTTCAATTCATCATTAAAACTAAACAGAAGATAACTTTAAGTCTGTTATTTATGGCTATTTTCCAACCCAGTCCAAATAGCCAAAAAGAAACAAATTATGATAAAGAGTTAAAGTCCACTGTTACTACCTGTTACACCGTGTAACGTATTTCGGAAAGAATAGCATCGCCTAAATACAACTCTATCTGGTTGGGCGCACGGCCTACTAAGTGTATCTGTTCCTTATATCACTGTAGATTACTCAATGCATGAGCCCGTAACGTCGGCTGGTGGGCAGCTGCATAGAGCGCGGACGGACGCGGGCCCATCGATGCTGATTGCAGGCACCACCGAGATTTATTTTTACTAAGTGCGGCTGCCTAGGGCGGCGCTCCGTTTGGCCGAGTGCCCGATTCGCGGACAGTCTGCCCCGAGCCCGCCTCGCTCCGCACGCGAAAATAAACGCATTTTACAACCGATACGCAGTTCACTATTATTTCATATTTCACAGCTCTGCAACCGGCTAAAGCTATATCTTTCAAAGCAACATCAACAAATCGAAACTATCGCTAAAGTAGATATGAGAGCGCTGCATCTCTGATATAGGTCGCCCGGTTCATTGCGGCTGGTGGGATATTTTTACTGATTGTGCCTTAGACCTGACAACGGCTGTGCATTACGGACTGACATTTACTTTCGATAATTCGTCGGTCATATCGCGCGGCTGGTGAATGGTAATTTTCGCGCGGATGTGTATGTGTCCTCCGTTCGGCTGTGATGCAAACGTAAAGTGAAGTGTCATTGTGGAGTGCGAAGATGCATCACATGTACCCGCTCGCCAAGGGGGACACCCTGTGCCCCTTGGGCTTCCACCCGCAGGTGCGGTGGCCGACTCGCTGCAAGCGCTGCTTCAGGGACTACAAGGACCACGGGCGGCGCTCCGACGACACCGCCGCCTCCACGCCCAGTCTCGCCACCTGGAACTCGACCGCGTCACGGTAACAGACACGTTTACGAATTAGTAAATATTTACCATTCAAAAGTAATAAAAATACTTACGTCAAACAATATCACACAGAACTATAATAAATAAATTATGACTGGAATACTGACTTACCTTCGTAACGACAGTAAGGCATATAACTGTTGAGCAAAAGGGGAGGATCTTGCGTCTATCTCGGTTGTTGCGGAGAAGTTCATATATGAACACACCGAACCTTTTTACCAGATAGCCACTATCTAACGTGATAAGTTACAGCCTATGACTATTGCTCATCCTGAAGACTTGTCAGGTTTCCTCACGATGTTTATCTTTGTCATTACATTGCGAAAAATTCGTTACCATTTAAAATTTCTATACAGTACTTAGTTAATCCGAATATGTAGGTATTGTTCAATATTATATGTAATATACAAGCACAGATAATATAATACTACAGTACAAGTATAAATTCGCAATATATTAAATCGGTGTTTGTGTTTGTGTGATGATACGTAGTTAATGAGCCAATGACACACAAATCAAATAAGTACTCGTACCTGTACGTTTGCCACTTACGTGTTAATATAAACACACGTACGTCAATGCTCTATTGATGAATTAGCATCGGTAGTACGTAAATTTGTAGATAGAGCTATTTTAAGGTGCTGCAAAAAATACCTCTTTACGTCAATTCATTTGGAGTTGTTTGGATTAATTGGTTGATTTAAATTGACAAATACATAAACGTAACAAAATAATAAGCTTACGCATAAACAAAGTTATGTAGAATCAGTATTAGATAAGGTGTATTTCACCGTAAACACCAAAATAGTTGTAATTCTTATACGCATTATATTAAAATGGACCCTAACTGAAATAAAGCGCTAAGTGTATTCATTTGATGAATTCAGATAAGGAATTTTTTAATGACAATTTAGAATTTTAAGATACCAACACGTTTACATTGAAAAACGTCGGTCTCCTTATTAGTGGTAGACAGAGATCATAAACACTTATTTCTCTGGAGTCTCCACTAACAGTAATAGAATGTACAAATACATTTGATGATCATACATTAGATTGTTACTTGTATGATATAAATTTTAATGTCCTTTTAATCTTTTCTATAATAACGTTTGCAGATTTGGATTTTCATACAATAAAATACTCAAATGTAGGTATATTCAAGCATATGAAATATACAAATGATTTGTAGCGATCTTATTTTTAAATCAATTTAACAATCCCACTATTATAATATATAACGTAAAGACTAGTGTTTCTACTATGGCATAAAAATCCACTTCTCGAAATAACGCACACTGTGCATTTTCCAAATGATAAACATGACCTTTAATATGAACGGCAAGCTTTTGATGATCGCCATAACAACAATCTGGTGTCCTGTTCCCAATAGCCATCAACCATCAGGAGTGTTCATTTTAAGTACCAGTAGATTTTATTAATCGTTTCATTTTATAAATAGAACACGCACAGATGCGTCCATATTCCTTAATCTTTATTCAAAAATCTTAAATGATAAATAAAAAAATAGATTTGAAAATATCACAATAACGACAGTTAATGCGTAATATTAGTCACATATGGACACGAGAACTAAAACAGATATTCTATATAATTGACGAGAAGTGGAGGTATAAACAGGTAAAACACATATCATTATGAATTGTTGCTAATGCTGCAAGCGAATTATGTAACAATTTGTAAATGTTCCCATAATCCGTAACGCCAAAGATGCATCATCATTCCTAATCGTCATTTTAACGTTACTCTACAGCGATTAAGTCATAAAGCTATTATGTACGTAAAAGTGTCATCTTTTACATTCCCTAAAATATTTATATTATAAGAAATATTACGTTGTATTTTATAATATTGCTCTTAGAGTTAAAATACTGTATTTTAATACCCCACAACTTTGAACAGTTCGAAAACGTTGCATTGTTTAATTTTATTCCTCGTGACAAATAATAAAATAATCCAAGGCAACATTTCATTCCCAATGCATCGTGCTCCAGCCAAAACCGCCACGTGTGTGATCTAAATTGGGATTGGATCGCCACTCCAAAGTTGATGCAATATAACGAAAGCAAAACATCGCTTTATTGTCTGCGTTTGCTCATGAATCCTCAACACAGTTTACCATAACGAATCTCTGTGGATACGTTTACATTATCTTTATGATGTAACCGCCCACACTAGATTCGGTATGTACTATTCAACAACGGCGTTTGTTTTTCTATTTACTGAAAGCTTTTATGGCTTTGGATTTATTGATTCCTGGGTTACGCCTTGTTTTATGGTCATGTCTTTCTCAGAAATTAGGTTTACGAATAGTTGAAGTATGTTAATTGTTTAAGGCCTTCCTTCTATTCTGATTTTCAATGATAATATCACACAAATTATGTTGATCACTTCAGCCATTAATTGCTACAAAAATGTTAGGAAATGGTTTCTAGTATTTATGCATACGTAGGTAGGTATAATGCATCCAAAATGCCATGTATTCAGGTTCCTTACTACCATTAAAATAAAACCTAATAAATTGAAGCACAACTTTCGTATTTCCCTGGTCAATACATAGTAAACATTTATTCCTGTTACAATAATGTTAACGTTCATGTAATATAAACAAACAAAACGATACCGCGGTTTCGCAATGCACATTTAAGTCTGTGTAGGGTTATATTGTTATTATTGTGTTTGATTCTAAGACATAGTTGGAACTAACCACGCATATTAAGGGTTTAATATTAATCATAAATTATTTTTATTGAAATGGAATAAAAATGTATGCATTAGATTACACTCTAGGAATACTTACGAAAATATAAGATATAAAGGCTAAAAAGACGTATGATGATCAAATACTCAATAATAATACTAAAAGACAATATAGTGAAAAAGGGTTAGGATAGAAGCAGCTTTAATTAGCAGCACAGCAGAGCGAGATTTTGTGAGAGCTATGTGAATGTGGGAAATCTCATAATATTACGATGAATAGTTTACTCACCCAACAACAAAACAATGGAAATTGAGGCACTTTGTTTCTTATTGCATTTTCCTGAATTGTATTTTTTTATTATAACTCAACTAAACGAAAGACATCACATTCAACGTAAAGACAAATAACTATGTAGTTATTTGTCTTTACGTTGAAAGTCCGCAAAAGTTGGATAAGTTGGATATGCTGAAACAACTATTGCATTGCATAATTTAATTGACAAAGTCCTTAATTCATTATTAATGAATTATGGTATTAATCTACCAGGAGCCGTGACGAGGACAGCGAAGACAGTGTGAAGACTGGCCGAGGATGGGCTTCCAGCTCCAACCTCAGCACCCTCGACTCGCCAAAGAAGGACTCCTTCTCCACAGGTAACTTTTTATACTAATTAGAAACAAATTACATACTTACACTAATACCGAAACATAATTATAAATCTATAAACATAGTTCTGATATTTTTTCTACTTCTTATTAGTCTTTAAACTCTTTGGATACAAACTAACGAAAGGAAACTAATTTTTCTGTTTTAATGTTACGTTTTTGGGAATCAAACATACCTTCGCAGGTAAACAGTATCAGTTCTAAACTTACTTATTCAATAACAAACGTTAACAGTTTCTGACTTAGACAAGCAAGTACTAAAAGTACTCGTGACTGAAAAAATTGCCCAAAGCCACACAATTTCTCGAACCAAAAATTCATTCACAGAAATCCTCAGACACACAAACAGTCTTTACAAAACATAACTTTATAGACAGGCCACGACACTTGAATTTCATGTGGCAGTGTTACATGGTGACTTTGTGTAGGGTTCAGCCGAACCAGTTCAGCGTGGACGTCGACTCCGGACCTGGCCGAGGCTAGCGACAAAGACGCGGTGAACGCCGTCACAGTCAGTGTCAAACTGCCCAAGAGACGCTCCACCGGACCCTTGCCTTCTTTAGACACGGGACAGACTAAGGGTACGATGTTTGCTACCCACCCGGCTTGCTTCCTCAGCCTTTGTTCTGCCATAGTTCCCCCAGCTCAGCCCAGTGATCTAAATTCATCCAGAGTTCTACAAGAGCACTTTTTTTGTTAGTAATTTATCCTAATGCTAATGCCAAAATTCCATTATATTCTTTTCAGGTTTAAGTTTTTGCAGTGTTTAGTTTTTTTTCATGTAATCCAATTCAAAAAATATATATGAAACGTTGGGTCACTTAAATTATTATTGAGCCCGTATCTGCAAGAATAGCGTTGTGTGCTGCAATTTAAACAATACGTAGTGTGCGAATTCTATTTGCTTGAGGAAATGCTTCGCTTCGACACATAGAATTTGTCTTTAAAGACTGTCCCTGTGTGAGTTTTTGCTACCCGCGTTAAAGCTTAAGGCTATTTGCTAAAGTAAACTGCCAAGGTAATTTATTTAAATTAATATCGTCTTTGCTTCGAAAAACTATTGATGCAAACTATTTTATTTTTTCAGAAAACACGACGATAACTCTTCGTCGTCCCTCGCCGTCCCCTCCGCCTTCGTCTAACATAGTAATAAACAAGAATGACTCTCTAGCAGAGCGTGTCAGAAAGGTATGACAAATTTATGTAATACTCATTTATCCTCTAAATACTCAATTTTATATTCATTAAAATTTACTTACAAATAAGTTACTATTAAGGATTTATATAATAGATAAAAATTAAAACCCGGAAGCCTATAATGAACGAAAAGACTTGCATCATTGTACAGAATGTGCTCCTACGCCTAATTCACTTAAAGAGCATTGAAACACGTCTAGAGAATTAGTCAAACGCTGTGCAAAGCAGTAAAATTTAACGTTCATATAACTATCATTTTAAGCAATACAATAAGATTTCAGCAATTTCATACACATCGTACCTTCAAATGAAACAATGAAATCAGCACGAATAGCTTGTTCATTTTACGAATGATTTGGAATTTTGTACTATTTGCACTATACAAAAAATACATTATTATTTCAATGTGTTCTCCATTTTTTGTATGTAATCCTTCGTGAATAATCGCATAACCGAACCCTGTTAAGTTAGATACAGATTTTAGAAACAAATATTCACCAATATCGAACCGGTAAATATTATTTTAGGAAACCAGTTCTTTGCAGTTAGGACTGCAAGCAAGTCCTTTCCAGAAACTGACAATGACAAGGAAAGAACATCATTAACCTTGAGTGCTTATTTATTTCGGGAAACGGTTAAATAAAAATGGGTCAACGTGCTAATTACACGTAGCTATCTTAAGCGGTACCCAATGTTTCAAATGTGGTCGCTGTTGTGCTGCTCGAAATAAATCCGAAAGGTCGTCGAGGATAGCTGGCAATGGCCACTGAACGAATATATATTATGTGTTATTGAGTGGGAGAAATAGCGCACTGAATTAGGATTTAAGTATTTCAATGTCCTTATTTATAATCTGCGTACGATGTGCACTAAATTGCCTTTAGATTCTATTATGATTATGCTACAATGCTGTATTAGTTTATGCCAAATAAAGTATCACGTTGTTAATTTAACATAGGTAAGTATCACATGCCTCCATGAATTTGCAAAAACTTAATGCTTTACGAGTATTAGGCACTAAATGTAAATCTGTGGAATATCACGTAAACGGATACTAAGGCCTCTATAACAAAGATCAGTTTGTAAAAATTAATAAGTAGCTAACTTAAAACTATACGTTGCATACATTATATATCAGTTGGAATCTTTCAGATGCAACTGTTGAAGTCTCAGAACAGTTTAGAGAAGGAGTCGAGTGCAGAAAGAGAGAGAGAACGACGAAGTGTATCCAGAACTAAGGAGAAAGAGGAACAGAAACCAAAAGAACCAACAAGATCTTCTATCAAAGATGATCTTAACTTTTTGCTACAGGTACAATTTTGAGAAAGTAATCTTTTTTATTTACTTACACCAAATTTTACCGAAATTTACTTTTCTGAAGAGACATTATTTTTTCCATTTTATGTCCACTTCTAAATAGAAGAAAAAAAAGATAAGCAATGACATTAATAATATCAGTTTTAGTTGTTCAATCCATGTGTTATATACAATATTTACTTTTAACAACGTCTTTAACGTTTAACAGACCAAGAGTACACGAAATGCAACTCAGAAGCCTCCCATCAAGGGTGGTCCCACAAAGGAGAGGGAAGAGACAGATGATGAGACGAGCACCAGTGGTACTGATACCACGCTAGTTGATCCTAACATACAAGAATATCAGGTAATTCTATGAACCCCTTTACACATATATTAATTATATCACACATACATTCGTAATTCCTGAATAGAAAACATACAGACGAGGCATGCAAGTAAATCCTTTGCTTTTCAATTGCAGATAAATGATTTTACGAGATGCCAGTTGCCAATGACTTTTATTGTAGTAGTTATGTAGGGTGAAAATATGCAAAAAAACATTAAATCATATTTAAAGACACAGCTAGTATATAAAAACAATTTATATCGTATTTATGTCACGGTTTATCCAAATGCTCGGAAAACCTACGAATGGTCTACTCAATGTCTATAACAAAGCATTTAACCTAACCGTTTTATTTTAGGACCAAATAGAAAGTCTAAAACAAGAAGTAGACACACTGAAGCGGCGATGCGAGAGAGTGGAAAAAGAGAAAAGCGACATTCTCCTCAGACGATTGGCTACTATCGACACCGCAAATAAGTATACAACAGGAAGATCCTCTGAAGTGCTAAAACTGCAGCAGAAAGTTAATGAACTCTCCTCACAAAATGAAGACTTGAAAGACGAAAAGAAACATCTCTCGTTGAGGGTCAAGGAAATCGAGTTTGAACTTGAGGTTAGTATTAGCGATGAAGCTGATAAATAAAACTATAAATTAACAATGATTCTTAGTAATTATTTAATAAGTTCTTCTTTTTAAGAATCTTTTCAAAATACGTGTAAACGGTTGCTCGTGTACATTATTCAAATGTTTTCAGTTAGGGTGACATAATATATACGTAATATACATATATAAGATACATTAATTATATTCCGAAATTCCGGAGATGGGCACTCAAGCCTCTGCCTATCCCGCCACAATAAAAAAGGAGTGTTTATACACAAGTCGTGAAGCGTATGTAAATTAATTGTAGTCATTATTTAATTACAATTTCCATTCGAAGGCTCGCCCATCTTTGGAGTCCCACAAACGAGAATGTGAGCAACTGCGTGCAAAGCTGTTAGCAGCTGAAACTTTGTGTGAAGAGTTAATGGATGAAAATGAAGACATGAAAAAGGAACTCAGGGATCTCGAAGAAGAGATTGAGGAGATGCAAGATAATTTTAGGTAAGCCAATATATAAATCCTTCTCTTAGGTCTATGATATGAAATGACAGTTTTACTATATCAACAAACGTACATTTATGATCTTCATTCTCTATCTATTATTTAACTTCACCATACGATAATGTACGAATTCAGGTTTCTGAAATTCATTTACTATTTTGTTTTCCAAAAATGACATTGCAAAACCTAAACCTTGCATACTCATATTGAACATTTTGACATGCTAAGTATAATAATATATAAGTATATTATATTTTTTTTGTAACTTCTATATTACAAGTATGTTTTATTTATAAAATAAAGATACTCATCAATATATTATGTGCACAGGGAGGACCAAGCGGATGAATACTCGTCACTGAGGCGAGAACTGGAACAGACGATAAAGAACTGTCGGGTTCTATCGTTTAAATTGAAAAAGACTGAACGAAGAGTAGAGCAATTGGAACGAGAAAAAGCAGACCTGGAAAAGAAACTTCTGGAAGTAAGTTATAACATTATTGACAAGGTATTCACAATAAATAATTGTGTTAAACATTTAAGACATGTTTTAGAAACTATCTGTATATGAGTAATATCGTAAAAACAATATGTGACAATTGGGGTGGCCATTTTAAATGTATCGCGAGTTTTTTTTACAGCGCTTTCGCCCTTCATTAAAAGTAGACATTGCATTGTTTGTAATTTATAATCCTTCATATTTAAAAAACCGAATCTTACTTTCAGATAGTTGGGGGCCAAACTGGCTTGGACAGAGTGAACAGAATAAGAGAGCTGGAACAAGAAGTATCCAGATCTACAGAAGTAGCCCTTCGATTGCAGCGAGAGTTGGCAGAGGCTAATTCTAAACTCGCCAATGGTTCAACTGCGCCAGCCAACCAGAAGAAACAGACATCTGTAGTATCTAACGACGGAGTAAGTGATTTTAACATAAGCCCAAGATATTTATTGACACGTCAAACTTTTTGATTGATTATTGTTTCCTTTGAATAATTATTAAATATAGAAGTTGTAGTGCTGCATGTGTAAAATGTCATCGATCTAAAGTTAATTTTGCGAGGAATTTTCATCATTTAATTTGAGATATTAAGTTACAAGTTGTTTCAGGTCCCATCCAATCTCATTTACTCTTTTTTAATGTAACTCTTTCATTAACAAACTATTTTTATTTTAGAAAAAGATATCCCGTGCCTCATTAACTCGAGGTGGTAGCCAGGAAGATCCAGCGCAACTTTTACGAGATCTCCAAGATTCACTTGAACGCGAAGCAGATTTGAGAGAACAGTTGAAGAATGCTGAGGAAGAGGTACTTATAGTTACTTATATAATTTACTTTTAATTTAGTGGATTCATACATGAAAACTTAATCAATCTAATGGAAGCATATTAAAAATATTCCTTCTGCACACAATTTCATATTTAAGTTTGATTTCTTGTATCTCAGAAAATGATTATTTGCATTTTATTATTTGTTCCTTTATGTATCGGTATATTTAAGTCAAATACAAAAGTAATGGTTACGAAAAATGTACAAAAATGCTAAAATTATACATTTACGTATATGTTCATTAATATCGTCGACTTATTATATAAACGAGAACATCATATAAATAGATCGTTTCATCGATTACTGTTCATGCAGGCCAACAGATATCGCCAGCGCTTCGGAAGAAAAATTCCTCTTATCCCTACATCCACCCATTCAAACCCTAACTTAGTTTCAACCAACCATCAATCAGATCCCAATGTATCACATTGTCTAAAGTTATTAGAAACACATCTAGCCGTGATACGTTGTGAGTCCTCATTCGATTTTAACCGTTTGACTATAAGTAAAAATGAATATAATCAGACTCCGCAAGATCATGTCCAATCTTATTCAGAAGGAACTCAAACAGAAGTAATAATGGTACATGACGTTGCCAGTGATACGAGAAAAATAACATTAGAGTTCGCTACTCAATGCGATTGTGATACAGTAAATATGTTTTCTCAAACAGAAACATGTTTTATGAAAAATAAGCTAATACAAACAATCGATTTTCTCCGTCATAACTGCACTCAAACAGTTAAAGCAAAAGTTAAGAATGCCTCTGAACAAACTGCCTTGAATCTGTTTCATGATAAAGAATCGCAAGTTTCTAAACCTTGCTCAAATTCAGTCGCAATTTCTGTGAATCTAACATCTAGCGATTCCAGTACAATGACTGAATGTCGATATTTTGAAAACTATTTTATTGTAACTGAACAAAACGATAAAAATTTAGAGACTCCAAGCCCACCACTTACTCCGGAAAACAATTTGAATCAACCTTTCCTCTTTTCACCGCTTAACCCTCTTCTCGGACCTTTGGCTGTAAGATTACCGGCAATAGGTACATATCGTGTTCTAAAGAATAACATTTAATTGTATGTAACACAACTAGGTCCCTCTAGATAATAGAAGAATAACCAGTTTGCCGTTGACCTAGGTGCTGACATATAATAACTAATATTTTCAGGCAAATAATTTACGTAAAACCGCATCACGAGTCGAGGAGGACAATGAGTCTTTGCTCCTACAGCTGAAGAAAATGGCTACCAAGGCCAGAAGTACGTCCAACTGCATTAATTTGTGAATTCTTCCCAACATATCTAACATATTCGTTGTCCCAGTTTATTTTGTCTGAAACGAGATTAACAAATCATTCATAAGCATCTATTAACAATCGTTTTAGTTTGGAAAGAGTTCTACATTACCTACGTGTTACTAACCTGCTAATCCTATGAAACAGCGAGGCAAATGTATGGTAGCCATTTTCTCCAGAACTTTGTAAAAAGCTTAATGTTGTTAAACCGTTATCGTGTAACACCGTCGTTAACTTTGCAACCTTCCTCCAAAGGTTTATTGCGACCGCCGGGGATCTCCATACTAACACTAACATAATCAGGCACTGCAGCTTCGTCAATATTTGTTGAAACTTTTCAGAACTAAACAAATGTTAATGCTAGAACTCTTGCAGGCCGAAAGTTATCGCCTTCTCCTCCAGCAAACAGACTGGCAATCGAAGCTCCGAATGAGAAGGATGAAGGAATTTCTGATGAAGAAGACCCAGCAGAATTGCGGCTTTTATTGGAACTCAATGAGCAGGTAAGTTTATTTAAATCTAGGTTTCATTTTATTTCCAAAATAAGATATGCTATTATCCCTTAAATTTACTTCCATTTTTTGTAAACGACGAGGTTGAACGCGCTTGTTCTTTATTTCTATCTATTCAAAAGCTCCTTTAAAAATGACCCTTACAAATAGACCCTACGATGTTCAACAGGTTGATCTTAATTTAATTGTTACATTTCCCCCAGCAAATCTTTGAGTAGAGAGCAAAGCACTGGAGCACTTGACCCTTGTAGATTATATGTGCATGAGTGACCAATGCATATCCATCCCTCTGTAGCCACTCAAAGCAGTATTATCACAGGATAAATCAGTGCCTTGCTAAATTAGCATTTAGCTTAAATCAGTTCATATATATTAATGATATAATATTGATACAGGAATCAGCTGTTTTACGTCGTAAAGTAGAAGAACTGGAGCAGGATAAAGATTCTTTAAAGAAACAATTGAAGGAGCTTACGGATAAACTTGCGGCTACCAAAGCAAAACCTACGACTAATAGTACCACAACGATTAAGCGAAATACAGTCAATTCCAAGGCAAGCAACAATCTTGCTGATGAAAAAATTAAGGTAACAATCATTAGACTTATAAAAAGTCAATTCCATAATTTAGTAATACATATGTATTTGGTTGTTATAAATAATTCACAAATGGAATTTCAATTTCAGGTATTGGAAGATGAAATAGCAGAACTCAGAAAGAAATTAATAGAAAAAGAAAGAGATTGTGAAAGACTGCACGCAGAACTAAGCTTGACACAAAAGAAACCAAAAGCATCACTAATAAAAAGCAAGTAAGTAGGAAATATATTTCATATTATAAACAAACCTCATTTATTTTTATAAATAAGGTTCCCTTCAATATGTAGTTTCATTAACCTTATATAAAATACTATGTTTACATTTTATATCTATGCTTACAGATCGTTAGACGGTAACGCAGATCAACAAAATCTTGATCTAAAACGACAATTACAAGTAATAGAGCAAGAGGCAAGTGTGTTAAGAGCAAAAACACAGAGCCTAGAAGCTGACAATGAAAAATTGCTGGCTGAAAACAAGAAACTGCAGGTGAGAATGTTAATAACAAATAAAGCATGTGTGTGAATGCATTCCTAGATTAAGTTTTAAGTAGACATGGTTATTAATTCTAATGTAGTTATAAATAAAAAGAAATGTCTGCCTACCCTTCTGTAGGTAGACGAGGGTGATGTCTTTGTTTCAATGTAATAATAAAAGTCCATTTGTTCTTTTAATTTAGTTGTTACGCAACACGAAAATTATGAAATCTGACAAAGCGTCTGAAGTGAACGCAGAGAAAATAGTGCAGTTAGAAAAGGAATTGAAGGAAGCAGAACAGAAAATCAAGGAGTTTGAATCCAAAGAAGAAAAAACTGAAAAGAAAGTTCGTTTCAACACTGATGTCGACAAAAAAGAAGCGGATACCCTAAAAGCCAAGCAAGAGGAACTTACCAAGCTCAAGTTGAATCTGTCTAAGGTAGAAATGGTTTACATTGTTAATGATTATAAATATAGGAAGTTGTAATAGCTATTACAATACATAGTGTCATGTTATAAAATAAATGTTGAAGCGAAAACATAATGATAAATCTAATAATTATTATTCTTATGGACTCGAATGGAACTTAAATTATATTTTTTTATTTTGACTGTAACGCAGCGTATCGGACCAGATTATTTAAATAAATAATAAAGATACTCCATTGTAAACAAGTAATAAAATGTCTTATTATTATTATTTTCTTTACAGCTAGAAAAAGAGAACGCAAAACTTCAAGCTACGCTAAAAAGTCTGAAAGATGAAGCCATCAAGTCGTTTAAACCAAGAACTCCTAAGAAACCTACTGAGGTGACAACAAAGTTGCAAATGAAGAGGATGGTTGAAGAATTAGAAAATGAAATCGGTAAGTAGATGTGTATAGGTCAGAGATCATCAGGTCATATGATGTAAAAACTAGGAGTTAAAATTTCGTAAGGATTATCCCTTTGTCGGTGCATGTACACCTGAATAGATGTTATAAAGCAGATTCTATTAAACCTTATGGTGATTATCAATTATTGCTTGGTAGTTTCGGAGAGAGATACGAGAAGGCTTGACTCTCCTGTAAAATAGAGAGGGATATAAAGAGAGAGAGAGACGCATATTTTCTTTTTGTAACTGGAGCTAAGAATTTTCATCATCAATCTCAGCATCTCAATGCTTTCTTTATCATATTATAAAATATTACTTACAGGTGAAATGTTTGTGATCATGAAAAATGCAGGCTTATCAGCAAATAGCTTGAACGCAAAAGTACAATTAGAAAAAGACATAGAAGATATTACGAAGAAACTAAATAGAAGAGAATCAGAATACACAAACGAAAAAAATCAACTACAGACAGAGTTAACCAAATACAAAGATATCAACACTAAATTAAGTGATGACAAGACTACATTTGAAGCCAAATGTAAAACTCTTGAACTCGAAAAAAAGAAAATTGAAACTGAATGTAAAAATTTGAAGGACGAAAAAGCGAAATTGGAAAATCAAATAGCTAAACTCAATGCTGAAATAAGTAAGTTTCTGTTTATTCAAAAAGACGGACACACATTAATATACGAACAGAGATATGAATAGTACTATTAACTAGGCCGATTCTCTCTCTATTAATGAAATCCTTTCTTTTGCATTTTTCAGAAAATGCGTCAACACAGCAAACCGTAATTTCAGACTGCATGAGAAAGATCGAAGAACTTAAAACTGAAATGGAAAGCAAAGATAAGGAAATAGAAAAACTGAAAAAGAAAGCAGATGATATAATCAAGCTAGAACAGGATAAAACTAAGCTACTAAAAGAGGTAATTTTTTTCGATTGTTCTAACCCCAGTTGCCAGTTGCATAAAGCACATACCAATGAAAATTGTAATACTTTATTACCGTCTATACTATGATTAGATATTATGATTATATGTTATGATACAATTAATACTATAATGCTTAATAAATAAACTTAAATATTGAATTACAGACTGGAGACAAAACGAAGAAAATTAACGAGTTAGAGAAAAAATACAAAGAGTCGGAGGAGAAACTTAAGAAATTGGAAAAACAACTCGGTAGTGGAAAAATTAAACTTTCAAAATTAGAAAAACAGGTAATAAATTATAGCAACGTGTGATTTAATTACGATCATTTTTTATACTGAAACTATAAGTCCCATTTAGGGTTATTTTCTGGAATATAAATAAATGATGAGGCGCTGATAGAACTAACAACTAAATAGAAGGCTATTAACTATTTAAAACAATTAACAGATTGCCATATTTATATTTTTTTTATATTTTACTGGTTCTTACTTTAATATGTTTATCTTAATAATAATTTAATAATATGTCAGTTATCAGAGGAAAAGGAGCAAACGGAGGCTCTTACGAATTCACATAGACGCTTATCGATAGGATTCATTACTGAGAAGGATGAAATGCAAGCGAAACTAATCAAAACTGAAAGCAAACTTATCACCTTAGAAGGAGATATGAAAGAGATGAAATCTGACTATGACAATAAAATTGCGCTCTTGGAGTCTAATATAGCTGCTAAAGATAACCATATACAGCAACTGGTATTCTGCAGATGAATTTAGTGTTATTCCTTAGCATGAACCCTTTAGTAGGAATGAATCTAGAAAAACAAACGTTTTATTGTGTTTATGAAAGCCACCAACCTTACATCCCCATCATGCACAATGTTATCTTATGTGATTAAGATATTAGCCTGCATGTCATATGTCAATGTCAAACCTACCCATACTTATAGTTTATGATACAAGCAATACTAATTAATCTTATATTTATTTACAGGAAGAAGCTTTACGTGAATCATCTAACACCAAATACGATGAGGCGGTTTCTTCAATTGAAATAGCACAACTAAAAGAGAAACTTGAATACACCCAAAAAGAAGTTGAAGAAAAACAGGCCGAGTTAGATAAATGTAAATCAGAGATAGCAGATCTTGAAAATGAAATGTCTAAGATGAGAGAAGAAATCACTAAACTTGAAAAAGAAAAGAAAGAGCTTGAAGCAAAACTCAAAGCTGAGAGAGTTAATAGTGATCATTGGGAAAAGAAAGCTAGCGAACTTGATAACGACCTCCAGGTAAATATTTTTCTATCAGTCTTTGATTGTTGATAGAACAAAAAAATTGCAAAGGCTACCTAAACGTAACATTGAACAGTTCATGGGTTCCCGACATTACTACAGCTGCCTTGAAAGATGTATATAAACACAGCTGTCTGTCAGCTGTCTTACTTGAAGAGTAACTTTGTTGAGAATAAACTTTCTATCGTCTCACAAACAATCCTTGAATATTTTTTTACTTTTTATTATGGGTTTATAGCCCCAGGTTAAAATGACATAACTCGTGATAGCTACTTCGAAAAATCCACTCTACATTAGGTAAAAGGACTGGGCCATATGTTTATACTTCATGAAACATCATCAAAAGTCATTACAAATAGCTGATTTAAAAATACTGCATTTTCTTTCAGGCTGAGCGTAAAAAACTTGAACGCATACGTTCAACTCATGCTAAGGACCTCAAAAACAAAGAAACCGAATTAGCATCACTCGAAGAGAAACTAAAAACTTTAAAACAGGATTCCGGAGCGGGAATGAAACAAATAGCGGATCTCAAAAAGGAATATAACGAAAAGATTAATAGTTAGTATTAGAATTAGTAATCGTAATAGTAGCCGATATTCGTGCTTAAATTTTTTAATGATATGATCGTCTCTCTGGGGTTCTGTCCACCCCGAAAGTAATAGTACACTTAGCCTTAAATTTCTTAAGAACAGTATAAACTTGTAATATTATTGATACAAGATAATTCAAAATTATCAGAATAATAGAATAATTTGATTTGGCTAAATGTAATTATTATTATTGATGTACAAGAGTAAAAGCTGAGTATAGCAGAATGAAATCAAAACTCAAACAGTTACGGTTACCTATTCCTTAAATCAAAAATCCAGAAAAGTACCTAACCTTGTAAAAAAAATTTTACAAACTGTATTAGATTTCTTCAGTTTGTATATTAACTAATTATTATTATTACAGAATTAGAGGAAGAACTGAATATGGAAAAGACTGAATATGACGAATTAACAGGAAAATATGAGTTGCTTGAAGAAGAACATGTGGTTATCAAAGCTAAGCTTACAGCTGAAAAGGAAGCTGCCCAAAGGTATGTCTTATTGATTTTGTTTTAAAACATTAGGTTATATGACAAAAAAGAATATTAGAGTATTATTATCTCTTTTTTTATGACTCGTCGTAAAAGCAAATCACTTGTATCATTAGGTACTACATCGTATGGAGTAGTATCGTTGAGTAATAAAGAATGAAAACTATATATGTAACGGATAAATTCTATTTACAGTGAACTGAAAAGTGTCCAGAAAGAGTTGGACATTGTGATGGATGAACTACAAGACTGGCAAGAGAAGCTTGAGGCACAATCAACGGAGTGGCAGAAAGAGAAAGCCGAAATGCAGGTTTGTGTATTTTACGAAGTAATAGTGTAAAAAATAAATTAAACCGTCCAACGGATATAAATTTCTCTACAAATTTTGCCCAGCGAGCAACTCTACCGTGATAGATTTATTGTATATAACGTTACTTTCAGGACGTTTTTGTCTTTCGACGTTTTCGTCCTTGTCGTTGATATGCTTACTTAGGTTATGCTTATTTCAAACTGCAAACTTCAATACATACTATTAATTTTACAAATCTTTTGTTAATAATGTTTCTTAAATTTTAGTCTCAAATGGCATCGCTCCAAGAACGTCTTTGTGGCGGAGGCTGGGAAGTGCAGAAGGCGAGACTCACAGCGAAGTTAGACCAACGAGAGAATGAACTGGCTAAAGCGCGCGAAGAAATCGGTGTTATACAACATCAGCACGAACTTACAAAGAAAGAGGTAAGTTTAATTTGACGAAATTTTTGCTAGAAATTGTGAGGTTTGATAATTCGCCTAATTCTGTTTTTTTAATTTCCGTCTCTTTCTAAATTACTTGTATACATATTGCATTTCAAAAAAAATGTGGTTTAAGTCAGCGAAATCTTACATTATATATATAAAAACAATGTTCTAATTTAAATTTTTCAGCTTGATGAATCTCGTAAGATGTTCGATGATTACGAAAGAATTTCTAAAGTACAGAGGAACTTGACCTCCGTGAATGCAGAGCTAGAAAAAGAAGTGACTGAATTACATTCGAAACTAGAAAACGCAGATAAGGCTCGGCGTAATGAAATAAATGAAACTAAGTCACGTTACGAAGAACAAATGACCACAATGCGTGAAGAGTTGAAGTCATTGCAGAACCAGGTATGACACTGTGAATAAATACGAGTAAGATGGGAATAACTTTATCATAGTTTGTACAACGAATGCAATAATTCTACTAAAATATTTTTTATGTTAAAAAATTAGGCTTCCTAAACGCAATAAACAAACATTTTAATCTCGGTACTAAGAAATTCTGCATGAAAGAAGTAATTATTCGTGAAATTTTATTCCAGGTATCACGATTCAAGCGAGAAAGAGACAATTACAAGCAAATGTTGGATGCAGCTCAAAAGACTGACACACACAGCAAGGTTAAACGAACGCAGTCGATATCCAGTGCTGATGAGGTAATTTTTGTGTTGTGACATTACAATATTTTAATGATACACAAAATTATACATATTTTTTATGCTTTCAACTACGCAAAACTAGTACGAAGCTTCTAATGACAATGACTAATCTATTTCTGTATAATCTACCTCAGCAAACAACAAACAAAAGACGGCATTGTCATAATTAAAAATATATTTTATTACATAATTTATCCTATTAATTGCAATGCAGGAGGAATACCGTAGCAAGGTAGCGGCGTTGGAGCAGCAAGTCGGCTGTTTGGAGGACGAACTGTGTGAAGCGAGAATGGAAGCCTCCAAACTGAACACTCAGATGATCAGTGAGCGGTCTAGTGCTGAAGTTACAATCGCTGAAATGAGATCGAAGCTCAACGAGGTATCATGAATTACTACTTTATTATGCTATGCTTTGTCTGAATTAATAGGCACCATATAGGTAACATATACAAAAGGTGGTAGTTTCGTTTAAATAACAAAAATGTTTTGTGTTTCGCGATTACTTTAATGTAAATTCTGCACTTAGTTATTAAAGTACACAATGTGATCCAAGAAAGTAAATATACATTATCTACATGGATGGATGATAACCTAATTACTTTTTCACAGTTGGAAGAGGAAAGACTGCTCTCGTCTGGCCGCATGAAGATCGCTGGTTTAGGCACAAGGATGGAGCTAGCTTGGCAGAAGGAGAGGGACGAGCAACAGCGGCTGTTGCAAGAGACATCTACCCTCGCGAGAGATCTCAGGCAAACGCTCTTTGAAGTAAGTAGAAAAACACCTTTCGAAAGGCGAAGAATATGACGATACATACTTCGTATCTAAGCACCATCAATATCTTAATTAAATCAAGTGAATACTTTTGGATTTGATGAACGTACTTTCATATTATTTTTTTAGCTAGGATTCGTTGAAATTTATTTGAGAAAATAATTACCAGTAACATACTAGTTACGGAAATAACTCTTTGACTTTTTAATTACAAGGATATCTTTACTATATATACGAGACTGTAAACTCCTTTTAAAACAGAAAATTCCTGCATCAATATTTAAATTGTAGATGGAACGTGATCGCGAAAAAGAGAAGCTCGACACAAAACGTAAATTAGAATTATTGAAGAAGACCACCGAAGAGGAGCTACAAGAAGCAAAACGGAAGGTAACACAGTTTATTATCACTCTTAAAACTGGACCAATTACAAATCCTTCAATTATTGGGTCTACTTGAGTTTTTATTATACAATGAAATATATTTTTAATACGATTTTTTTGCATAATTGTGGGTAACCTCACTGAGGAGGCAATGACTCTGAAGTTCTGAGCAGGCACAGTGTGAAAGGGGCTGTAATTCATGACTATATGTATGTCATATACGCATTTATTATGTTTCTAGGTAACAGATTTGCAATGCGACTTGTTGGAGCTAAGGGATGCGCACGCAAAATTACGTATGGCCAACGAGAAGTTACGACGCGAGAAGGAGAAACTCGATCGAGAACGGGAGCAAAACAAACTTCTAATCACTTCGTTGAAACGAGCTCAACAGGTTTGTTTTGAAGACTTTCTTCTATTATAACAAAGGAAGAAGATAAAAAATTCTTTCATTCTTTATAATCATAGGTTAATAATCATAGTCGTTCAAACTGTAACAAGGATTTTAGAAGTGTCCAAAGATATTATGGTAGATACATTGTAAATAGAATGAATTGCATGTGAATGAATGACCCCCTTCTTTATTTTCCTTTATTATATATTGCAATTTAACAATTAACCTACCACAACCGAAGACTCACAACATCAAAAGTTATTTGTGTCAAAAATTTTTTTACAAATTGTCTGAATAACGTAAACAGATAGATGCTTATTGTAGGGAACCCTCTCCCACAAATACGTAACCGCTGTATCGCACAACAAAAAGGCTACATTGCTAAATATATTTATTAAATTATGGCAGGCAGAGTGGATTTTATAGAAAAAAAATTTTAACTTCATTCGTTTGAGTTACCTTACACCTCTGTTGTGAAATAAAGTGTGGCTTTATAAAATGTAAATCGATTTCTGCATGAGATCCCATGAAATTGTTTTCCTAGGAGGACGATCGGCGAATAACGCAGCTCCTAGAGACTATTGAAGATTTAATGAAACAGTCGCCTGAAGTGTTCCAAGTGGACGAGCCTGTCAGACAAGAGAAATCTCTCATGACACCGACTCCGCCTCGACGGAATAGAGTAAGTTCCCGTTGTATTATAGTAGCCATACTTATAATACAATCGGCACCGATCGTAGGATACAATTTTATTGCATAGTTATTAAAACTTGCCGTACTGAAAAATAAAAAATTAAAGGAGTTCGTTTTTTTCTCATTTACAGTATTGGAAAAACTGAATGGTCAATTGATTTACCTACATCTTTAAATAGGTTAAGATATCTTAACAGGTACTCTACAGTATCCTAGGTGTTAGGTTCTCTATTACGGAATCAAATGTTTAAAAGAACTTATTTTAAAAGCAGCTCAATACTGAAGATGTATATAAGTGTGCAACGTACCCGTACACACACAAGTTTCAGAGAGTCCTGACCAACACCCAGAATGAATTGCATGTTTGTCCCATTTCCTATATTTTATATATTGTGATCTTCTCTTTTCTTCCTATAGTATTATTATTTATATTATTATTATTTGTATGTAATTTATAGAAAGATGAGCTTATTTTATTTACCTTAGTAGTTCTTAAATTTAACAAAACAATTATATTTAGTTGTACTTAATCAAAATAACCGCATTGCCTATTCGGAATTATAACGCAAACTCGATTCTTTCATATAAATATTGATTTTATTTTATGTGGTATATAATTAATAATTGAAAATATAACAGCTCTAAGGTAATGAAGACTATGATGAAAAATGTATTCGATCCAGTACCATATGTAACGATAAAAGAATAATCCATTTATCGTTAAAATACCACGAGTGAACGAAGTTTTTTATACATATATATTTTTTTCTGCTAAGTGAACTTTTGATGTTTAGAAATATGTGTCATTCTTTTACAGTCCTCAAAATCTCGATCAAGAGAACCAACGCCAGATTCGGGTGGAGAATCCAAATCAGCTACGATAACGCGGTTGCAGAAATTAACTGAAGAACTTCGGGCCTCAAGGATCGCCGAACGGCAAAGACGACATCAAGTCAATGCTAGAAGGTAACCATTGTTTGACTATACATATAGGGAAACGAAGCTTTGACTAATTTTTCCATAGATAACATAATACTATAGTAGGTTTAGACAAAGCGAAAGTTTGAAATACCATAAAAATATTATCGATAGAATAACAGCATAAATATGTACATATATTTACGTACACAACAACTGTGATAAAATAAACAAATTCATAGATACCATGCTAGTCACTCTACAGAGGATTATAATAAATAAAATTCAAGTAGCCGACATAGAACTCTAACCTTAGTGGTGAATGGCTTAATAAAGAATGAAATAAAAAATATAAAAAATTCAAGTAATATTTTATTTCATTTTACAGAGCTATGTCGACAGAACCTCGAGACACACTAGCTGTTCCGTCCCACCGGACCCACACGAGGGCGCCCACGCTCAAAAAGAGATCCACTTCATTGGAACAGACAACAAAGGACCAAGTATGCTTAAATTTTTACTTGCCAGAAATCTTTCTCATACTGTGGTGTGAACCATTTAGTATAGAATACTGCAACTAGCTACCGTTCTTCCAGAAGTGTCGTTAGAATTAATGAAATCTAATGAGTAATTAGCTAGGTCCATCACGTATCCGATTTTAATGATAAGAGTGACCAAACACTTATGTGTATTTCATACATAGCAAAATTTATATTGTGTTCTATGGAGATCAATAAATGTTTTCTTTACTTCAGAATGCAATATGGAAATCGGTCGACGAAAGCAGTGTCTCATCCATGCAGTCTTTGGACGGGGACGGCGACAGGCGAATTTTCATTTCTCAACGAGATTCCAGTTTAGACAGGTTTGTAGTACATTCGTTAACTAAGTGCATGAGCCTTTACAATCTTCACGATATGCAATTTCCATTGATCGACGCCTTCAAAATCCGTCCAGACAAACCTCTCATATGTGCATTTTTAATATTATATGATTCATAACAACATTTTGTTACTCATGCAAAGAGTATAAAGATTACAATAATTCTCGATGAAACTGGCTACACGCGAAAGAGACAGGACCAAAATCATCTAGGTCATGACTATCGGTTCTTAGTCTCTGTCTCACCACGACCCTTAAGTGGGCATGAGGATTGTTAGTCAACATGGTTATCATTCTTATTCCAGTCGCTTATCAAGTGGCTCTGCTCAAAGTGATGTGTTGCCAGCCAAGAAAAAGAAGAAAGGTTTCTTCGGGAAGCTGAAGATGTTAACGAAATCACGATCCATCGACGACCAGGTTGACACTGATGATTTCCGACCCATTGGAAGCGTTTCGCAGGTACAACATAGTTTTAATATATACGTAATACAAACAGTTATCAATATTATTTAAACGTTTCAAGTGTGTGGTCAAGGTCTTTTAATATTGCTATTTATATGTATAAAATACATGATACCTCTAATGTTTAATAAGTCAACACTTTGTTTTATCATAGCCTAATTATTTTTTTACTATAGGGGTCAGATTCCGACATGAGTGGAGCAGGAAGCAAACGTGATTTACGAGATCGACTAGCTGATATATTCCACTTACGAGGACGTTCAAGAGCCAACAGGTAATTCTTTACACTCTTATATTCTCACATGTATTACACGTAATTTAAGTAACGATCGATCAAGATATACAAGAAAAAAATCGATAACATCATCCAGATTTTCGCTAACCAATGTAAATCCATCTTAAGTTATCAATGATATAATTAACTTATTATATGGCAAACGCTAACCATGTTGATTTTGACTATAATGATGATATGATATTTCACAGCAAAGAGAAAAGTCCAGAAAGACCACAGTCTGCAATGGCGACGCTCAACTCGGGAACTCCTGTCGCGTCGAGGAACATGTCGCGGAACGCCAGCGCGGCTACGCTAGCGGTACGTATCACTATTCTATTAAAACACCACCACTAAAGAATAAACGAACTTTACTACCCAAATTTCGGAGATTGGCTCTCAATCCTCTGACCACGTCGCCACAATAAAGATAGGAATGTGTATGCACAAGTCGTGACGTATGTTTTTGTTATGCACTAGCTTAAATATATTGAATAACTGAATTGATTCATCTATTGTTTCTAGTTTGCTGTAACCGTGACTTATCTTGCTCGACACATGACTATTCCATTTCCCTGCTCATTGTTAGTAACCAGTACAAAAAGTTACTAATATTCATCTAACGTTATAATGTAGTTGTGTTGTAATGTATAAATGTGTGTTCCAGAACGGACCAAGCTCGAAGACGCCGTCAGCCACGCCTGCGCCAACACGAAAGGCGAAATAAGGACAACAGCGGAAAATTTTGAACTATGTATTTTTCATTCTCCTAAGAGCTTTCCATACAGAAATAATATCACAATACATATCAATTTCCTTCCTTTGTTCAGTTTGACATTTCTTTAGTGTTTACAGCTATGTACGTACGTTTGGTACCCTAGTTCGATTATACATTACAACGATATACTTCCCCAACTTGCATTGTTTAGCATTTATATCTTGAACGCTTGTTCCCGAGCGCTGAGCTTCTGTGTTAGCATTCGTAATTTTGTAATAAAATACCTATTTACTATTAACTTAGTCTTATTATACTGCAAACACCGAGAAAGACACTGTAGTAAACTGAACCACATATGTACAAGACGTCCAAACGGATACAATTCCTTTTAAATATGAATGAAAGGAGTTAGTCGAAACGGGAGTGGAAACTAAAACCTCGAGTACAAAGACAAATGATAAACATATTATTGGGAGAGGGCAGAGTACGAAATGCCGGTTGGCGCAGGCTAACTTTGGTCCATGAGGTTGGAGTCGTGCGTGTTGGTGCCGCTCGCGTCCTTCAGGATGGCCTCGAAGATGGGCTGCAGCTCCGAGAACGACTTTATCTGCGTCACGAAGTCCATCAAGTGGGGATTTTTCTCTGAAAACACAAAAGATATATTCATCATTGTTTATTTTAAATATAGTAATTATAGTAGCTAGCTTAACAGATATCAATGAACCATATAAACGATTAAAATAAATATATAAATCATGAATTAATAATACTTCCAGTTTTAGGTATCTCGTCATCCTTACATCATATACACCAGGACATACAATATATAAAAAATCATTGTTAGTCTAATACTGTATCAGCTGCAATTTCGAGCAGATATTTAAAATAAAAAAAAATCTAATTGACTATTTTGTATAATGTTTTCTTTCTTTCTATAGTATAACTTTTTGCAGTGAAGGAACTGCTATTGACACGTGACATAAATTAGGAACCAAATCCAATTATACTATAACAAACTAACCAGCTTCGGGTATCTGCAAGAGTGCGGCGGCCGCCCTGAGCGCCGACCTCTTGAGCTCCTCTTGCTTCTCGTACTCCTGCTTCACCGAGTTGGCCTTCACCTTCATGGTGCACGTGGCTCTTAGAGGCTCCACTAGGCTTTCCAGTCCTGTAATCACAATCACATTGTTACAGTGGGTAGTTATTCATAATAATTCTTTGTTCGAACTATAATGAGAAACTAGTAGGACATAATATAGTACTAGGAAAAAAAGTTAAAGGAACAAACGGATACAGTTAGGGTAAGAAAGTTATCATTAATTAGTAACTTAGAGACTTATTTCATAAGCTTATTAATATATTTAGCGACATTAATGCTAAAAAGTGACCTAGGAGATTTTATATCTCCGAGGTTCTGTCCACCCGGAAAGGATTAAAGGACGTGATTATGTATCATGCATATACATATACTTTTTGTATCAATTACTACTGATTCTCCAGAGTAAAATCAGAGTACTGTGGACGTGGGCTTAAATAACCTACTTCGTAATACCAGACAACAAACAGTCCCAATTGATGTATAAGATATAATACACTAATAAAAAGCACAGAACACTTACTTTGCAAGACAACAGCCGGGCACAAATGAGCGAGTCGGGCGCACATTAAGTAGGTGAGCATTTTGATGTCGTAGTGGTCACGTAAACCGTCTTCCACGTGTCGCAAGAACTCGAACACGTCCAGCCTGTCAAGGCACGTGCCGAGAAGAGTGTACATGCATTCAAAGGCCGCTTTACGGAGATCCAGACCGTCATCGACTGAATGCTTGAAGGGACCCATTTCCACTTCTCTTATTAGTTCTTTCTGTTAGAAGAAAATAATGCCACTCATTAATATACGTGCATTCTTTTAATCTTTTTTGTAGAGGAGAACACCTCGGAGGCACAACAACTCGTCGGGCACCTATAGCATAAATATAAGGGTTTTGCTGACTTTAATTTTAACAATGGGGATAATTTGCCAGTCGTCTTCCTCCACATGCACCAGTAAGAATTACAGCTGTTTAGCTTTCTATCATCATCAGAGTCTACTACGGAATTAACATTCTTAATTACATTAAAACTTTATCCTGTCACGTTAGTACCAAAATTATTTACAATATTAGTTCATAATACCTTGACTTTAGTCTCCGCATAAATAGTAGGTAGCACATCTGGTAGCAAGTCTCTAATCAGCGATGGTTTGTTGTGGGCGGCGGAGTTGAACGCGACCAGGGCCACTCGGCGTACTCCTAATTCAGGATCACGAAGCGGTACCAATAATTCTGACATACAGGCACGTAGCAAGGGGTCGATGGCTTGAGGCTTGAAATGGAAAAGAGGATAAGGTTTATTCAGGAGAATCGCGACAAAGAACATATTCATGACAATTAAATATATTCATTCAGAAGGCGACAATACACAGTTTGAGGAAATAAATATTCAAAATTAAGCTAATGTATGAAGTACGAACATTTATCAGGTTCTTAAGTATATTTTACTCGTAGTTATACATATATATCGTCATTATTTATACATACATTATGTACACACTTACATACAAAAACCTTAAAGGACAAATCCCTTAACGATCACTTTTGACGTATATGTAAAATAAATCAGGGAATTAATTTGATTATTTTCAATAAACAACCTCGAATATACAGGAAAACTGCCCACAATTCAAACCAAGGTGCTAATTTCAATAAAATAAATACGCTCTATCATTACCTGGTCACAAATGGTGAACTTGACAGCTGTCACCGCGGTGGTCCTCGTGAGTGGCTCGGGCGACTTGAGGAACTGCTTCAAGTGCGGCAGCAACTCTTGCGGCTCCAGCAGACATAACTTCCCGAGACATTCCGCTACCTACAAGGACAGATTTGTATGTTTAACTAACTAGCGAAATGAAAATTAAAGGAAAGAATTTATTAACTTGAACAAAGTTGAAAATCGTATTTAAAATACTTCTCATCATATCATTTAATCTTAATTTTTGTAACCCACATCCCAAAGTTTTCACATGTATTCTTATAGTTCCCTAAGTGTAGATTATAAATCAAACTAAACAAATAATCCAATGCCATGCAATAACAATTCAACAACAATATATGTGGCTTAAGATATATAGATCTATGGAATAGATAATTAACATAATAATCCACAGTACACCTACCACATTACGCGATCCCTCTTCGGCGCATTGGCAGTGCTTGGACAGTTGCACCCAGATGTCCGCTATGAAAGGCCTCAGGGCCACCACGCCTTCCGTAGAACAAGACTCGCACGATATTATCTGTATAAATGTAGCAAAATTATGTTTTATTGTATACTGATGATATTATAAATATCAACGTATAACATCGGGCAAATATTACAACATATAATTCAGAAAACGTAAAGATTCATTCACTAAGACAATATTTTCCTTTATAAAAAACATTCTCTTATTTTAACCTCGTTAGTTCTTAAACTTACAAAGATGGATAGCACGAAGCTAGCATAATTTCCAATTGGTATACAATACTACTTACTAGACTTGACACTAACCAAAGAACAAGTATTCAACAATTCTCACCTCTCTAAGCGAATGCAACAAGAGATACTGCCTCCTGGGCTGAGCCTCGATCTCATTGAGTACGAAGGGCAGAAACTCTGGCAGATTGCCCACGGCCACCGAGCCCAGGGCGTAGCTGGCGGCGGACTTCACTTCCTCGGACGAAGGGGTCAGAGAGCTCAGGAGAACCTCCTTCAGGTTGGGTATGGTGCTCAGATCTCTATTAGTTATGTGAAATAGTATTCATTGAGTTAGAGTATATGTATCGTTATTTTTTTTTAGATAAATAAAGCAGTGATTGGTCTCTTGTATATGAAAATCTCCTCAAATATAATAATTTCATAGTCCAGACAACATATAAACGTAACATAACTATCACGAAAAATTGCTATGAATCGATTATACACGTATTTTCATTCGGATAGGTTGTAGTCTTGCCACATACATATCCAATCAAGTCCTTTAATCCTTTTCGGGGTAGATAGAATCTCATTTTTAGGCATGAACATTGTGCCTGTAACTGATTCATTTTTTTTTCTACGAATCATGGAAGTTAACCACAACTTATGACTATTCATATTGTATATACAACTAATATATTTATTATACGTAAATACAACTAATACTTACAAATGTCGTCCAATTTCAGCAATAGCCAGCAGTGCGAACATGTGCTGTGCGTCGGAAGGCGGCGACTGCGCGTCCCTCAGGAACCCTTTAACCACCTCCCGAGCGTCGTCTCCGCCTTCCACTACCACAGCAGCTACGCATTTTGCTAAAGAATGGAACGCCTGCAAACATTATTCCCATTTAGTAAAAACTTATTAAAATTGAGCTTTAGGAATGCCTTTTGTCATAAAGTCAACACTAATCTCAATATTATTAAAACGATTCTTGGATAATTTTCAGTAAGGAACACTAACACGAATTTGTTGGTTAATTGACATAAAATTAGGGTTCTGTAATCAACTATAAAAATTCATACATACACTTCAGGTCCTTTTACCTAAACAAAGGTTTTATCGCGGATGAAAATAATAAAATAACTATTAAAAACATTAACTTTGCAATATCAATCTATCCATCAGCCTATGCCAGTCCACTGCTGGACATAGGCCTCCCCAAAGTAACGCCACAAAACACGATCAGTCGTGGCCCTCAGCCAACCATTACCAACGACCTTTTTCAGGTCATCGGTCCATCTGGCAGCGGGGCGTCCTACACTACGTTTACCGAGACGCGGTCACCATTCAAGAACCGCTTTGCTCCAACAGTCGTCGTATTGCAATTAAAATATACAAAAGAGAAACAAATTTCAAACTAGCAAGACACATTACTCACTTGTTTGGTAGCGTGCGCATGGGCGTGTCCGTGTGACGAAGTAACATTGTGCACTGGCGCCACCAACAGTTCCAGTAGTTCTCTGCGACTGCAGCCAGGGACGCCAGCGTTCACCAGCGCACGCAGGAGACCCACCATCGCTTTTAGCGCACCTCCTATGATTATAATAAGGCGTTTATTATATAGATACATATGTACACATATAAAATCGGAAAAATAATATGATCGTCAACTTAGTATAAGATGTATGATGGTGTAACAACTGAGTAGTGATGGTATTAATATGTAATAGAAGTAACAAGCTGCTAGCAATTGTCAAGTAGGTAAATTCATTTACTCATAATCACATGCCAATGCTGATATGACATGATGAATGATGATGAATAATCACATGACATGCCAATTAGAACATTTACGTCCCAGACCAGTGCTAAAACAAATATAATCTACTAATAGACAGCTTACACGAACAACTTCACTATAAAAACTAAGAATGAATGTTATGTTAATATGGACTTGGTATCACCTAAACTTAAATATCTATCATCAGTTTTAGTAGATCACAATTACCTTGTAACAACGGAGACTTGGCCAGTGCAAGTATGTTGGGCATGAGTGCGTTGCGAGCCTCTGGACACAGCGCTTGGGGACACGATATGCAGGCGGAACGGACCAACATCAAAGAGGTCTGAGCGCAATGGAGGTCCGATTCGCAAACTAATGGCGGCACTTCCATAAGAACCTAAGGAATTAAGGTAACTTATTATGTTATAAGGTTTAATGATGATCATAAAACTACATTAAACTAAAAAATCTATTATAAACATAAAATTATCATATAACGTGGACACAGTTAAAGTGCTTCACGCCCTTACGGCTTAATCAAAGTCTTCTGTAACAAATGCGGATATTTGGTTCCTCAAACTCCAAGTTTCCTTCAACTACAAGTGTCATTTTTCAGTATTGCGTCCTATTGTGAGTCGCAATAATAATTTACCTTTCCAAGCAGCTCGATGCTAATAGCACCACTGTAATTCTGCACCAATGTATCCAATAGAACTAGAGTGGACATTTTGAGCGCCCTCTGGTTCTTCCTCAGGAACGAGCCCAGAATAGGCACAGCATCCGACTGCAAGGATTAATTACTATTATTGAACGCATTCAGGTTCATATAACTTTTCGGGAGGCAATCCTCGGAGGGAGATCCTCGAAGACATACCATATCATCGGTCATATTTACTTTAGTGTACTAATTACGTTGTTATCGCATTGAATATTTTTGACAATATACTAGCCCATTGTCCAATAGATTCTATTGGAATCTCTGTGATTATTATTCTACTACATGTCAGAAAAATAACTAGCGTTAGCTTTATACTTATTTCTCATAATAGCATGGGCTGCTCATGGAAACTACAAATTTTCATGTTTATAGTAAACTAGCGACCCGCTCCGACTTCGCACGGGTAGAAAATATATAGCCTACTCCACTATTTAATGGATGTTATTATATATATAAACCTTCCTCTTGAATCATTCTATTTATTAAAAAAAAACGCATCAAAATCCGTTGTGTAGTTTCAAAGATTTAAGCATACAAAGGGACATAGGGACAGAGAAAGCGACTTTGCTTTATACTATGTAGTGACTTACCAAAATAGGCTTCAAGTCAATCCTCAGAGGCGATGA
This sequence comes from Leucoptera coffeella, assembly GCA_030578115.1. Lineage (NCBI taxonomy): Eukaryota > Metazoa > Arthropoda > Insecta > Lepidoptera > Lyonetiidae > Leucoptera > Leucoptera coffeella. The sequence continues at coordinate 201,759 of JAMBLF010000125.1, read as the reverse complement.
AGCTATCTTCGTCAAAGCCTTAACTGTGGTGAGGCGAGTGATTTCGTTGCGCAAACGCTCCAAGAATATCGGTAGGCATACCGGCAATTCACTCTGAAATATAACATTAAGGTACATAAAAACTTTTGCAAATGACATAACCTGGGATAGAGTAACCTAAAAATAAATATATCCTGTTATTCTTATAAACATCATAATGAAATAAGATAAGCAAAGACCGCCGATACCCATTTTCCAGATAGGCAAGTAAGTTCTAGGCAAAGTTAATCTTACGGACCGACTAGGGTTATAGATACAGTCAACGCTAAAAGTGCAGTCCCAGTAACTTTTTATAAGGTTTACGTTTATAAGAACAAAAGACAATATTATTCATTTCGAAGCACGCGAACGTATAGTGGCCATGACAATGCATAGCGGCGCCAAATTTAAAATGTAAAATATGGTCTTCTGTTCTTATAAACTTAGACCTTATAAAAAGTTACTGGGTAGTTAACGTCAATATACTATCACTACTGTGTGTCCAATGGTTTTGAGCCTGCTGTCATCGATACAGGTTATCTCGGTAATCTAGTGATGGCACTAAGGTATTTGTGATTATGTTGCCTCTTTATGAATAAAGATATTATTATTATACTAAAACGAGGCAGTTACCTGCAAAATATCTCCGAAGTGGCAGAGTAGCTGTCCGCACGCCGCTATGGCCCTCTCTTTGACCTCCTGGTCCATGTCCGTGGCCCGCAGCCGCACCAGCGTGCACTCGTACATGGCGGGCACGTATTGGCGGATCTCTTCGGACGGAGTCTCCAGGTTCAAGTCCGCCGGCTCGCCGCCTGCGTCCAGCGGTTTTTCTACATATAGACACGTCGCTTTAGGTATTGGTTTAATGGATCATGTATGTGGTTTGGGAGGGTAATAGGTTGTTTCAGGATACTGTACGCACAATATGGCAATGTCATTTCCAATAAAGACTAACTTAATGACTATTATTTAAAAAAAAATGTTAATTGAACGATAGAGGCAAAAATTACGACATGGGCAGATATTCTTAATTCGCCAACATAATCACCTAAATAAGACTAACGTAACATAAATTAATTTATGAAATTAAAAAAGACAACAATAGACTTATGATTAGAAAGAGTAACACATACCTAATGGTCTCATGACTTTAACCAGCGTTTGCAGGACCCTGAGCGCCTCAGCCGTCACCTTATAGAAGGGGTCATGGACACAAGCCAGTATAGCTGGCAGCAACGCCGACACATGGGGCTTCATAGACTCAGGCGGATGCCCTCTCACCAGACACACGATGAACACTAATGTCTCGATCTTCATTGATGACGCCGTGCTCTTGTCGCTAGAAAGGTCAATTATTCCAAAGTTGTAATTATGAAAAATGAAGATATTAAATATATTGTTGATGTGTAAATCAATAAAAGCAGTATACTAAAACGACTCAGTTTAATCTCAAAATCGCTGAAAAGACATTTAAGGTTTTATTCAAATTCCTCGTTCTCATACTCTTTTCTCCTTATAAATATATTTTAAGGTGACGTTAGGAGTACCTATAACCGCCGAGAGTGTATGAGAGGATGTATGAATATCAATGAAGCGAAAGTGGTCTGTCAGGATCGGGACAAATGGGGATCCGTGATCTCTGCCTACCCCTCTACAGGGAATCAGGCGTGATGTGTATGTATTTATGTATGTAAATATATTGTCAAATAACATTAACATATAAAACCAACAAATTTATATACTAACGTCAAGCAAGGTGTCAACGCCTTAATCAGTTTAGCGGCGTGGTCAGCAAGGGCGTGAGGAGCGGCGGCCAGAAGCTCCCGCAACAGTGCCAGGGCCGCAGCGCGCGCACGCACTGAACGGCCTCGGACCACGCGCAACGCACCACGGACTATGCTTCCCACCTGAATAGAATAACAATATATTGTCTAATGGGTAACTTAATGGTTTTATACTTCAAAGTTGTGTACTAATTAGTTTTAGTTTCAAAAACTACGAGGTCACGATCAAGCTTTCATAATTAACTAGTATAGTGTAGGTTTACACATATGAGTTTAACATTGTTGAATTTATCATTTTTCTTCGTCTTATTCGCTTAGTGTCACTGACGTGATTCATAAATAAGAAACATGTCGTTATGTTGACAAGCACAAGTTTTATATTAATATATGAATTTTAAAAGTGCGTACGAGTAAGTTGTAATTATAAGTAATTTAATATCGTTCCATACCCTCTGCAGGAGCAGCGCCTGTGGTGAATCGTCAGCTGGTGCGATGGGCATCTGCAGCGCGGGAGGAGGTCGAGTTGCTCGTAGCAGAGCCGTATACGCGCATAGTATGTCGCACTTCACGTTCTCTTCGCGTTCTGTTTACGATAATGGGTAAAGATATAATGAATGATATAATAATAAGACATATAACAGTCAGATAGACGCTATATTGGAAAAGGTGACGTTAGGAGTACCTATAACCGCCGAGAGTATATGAGAGGATGTATGAATGTCAATGAAGCGAAAGTGGTCTGTCAGGATCGGGACAAATGGGGATCCGTGATGTCTGCCTATCCCTCTACAGGTAATCAGGCGTGATGTGTATGTATGTATTAATGATACAATAATTAAGATTAAAGGTTTTAATAAATGGTAATAGATTTTTCTTGATATAGGCAGTAGAGATAAAAACTGAGAGGAATGAAAATTGTTGTAGTGGGAAAAAAATGCGAGTATCAATCAACTGCACAAAAAGCATCGGTTATAGAAGACCGGAAAAATAAAAAGTAAAACTTAGGTTGAATTTATCAAAAGATACATAATGTTATTGCAACTATAGTAGAAAGAGCATGAAAAGGACGAAAATATAATACAAACTATATGACATAGTATTAATCTATACATACCTTTGAATCTCGCAATAAGAGCAGGTGATACGGTCTGATACATTTCACTCAACAACTCGTGACGCGTAGATATTACTGATTCCAGGCATTTGGCAGCAGCCCTTCTGACCTGAGAAAAACACAATAATAAAAAAATAAGTGTTATCGATATTTACGACACGTTATTTATTCCTACAGGCTTACAAATACAAGGTCCGGGGTTCGATTCCCGGTGGAGGCAGGGTTAAGAACTGCGCTTTTCTTCTGCTTTCCAGTCTGGTTGTTGATTATATATGCTATATATGTATTTATCTATACAAAATATGTAGATATTTTCTTAAATATACGTTGACTAGTACCCTTAACACAACGGCTGTTCTAAAGCAAAACATAGCAAGTCCATTTTTACAAATTTTACAGGAGTGCAGAAAAACAGGTTGCCAACTTGCGAACCCATCCCTTCAAAAACTATGATAGCTAGAGAAATGATTTTTACATGAAAAGGTGCGCAATATCCTTGACTTTCATCCCCTATACTCTACATGATCTCATAAAAGTCCTTAAAACACCCATTTTTCTACTACTTTTCTATAAAAAAAATATCAAGTCGAGGTTTTTTGATAGCTGATGTTATGAAATAGAATTTATATAGAAGTTACAATATTTCTATCAAAAAACCTCGACTTGATATTTTTTTTATAGAAAAGTAGTAGAAAAATGGGTGTTTTAAGGACTTTAGCATGTGTATATAGGTGAATCAAGTTGAAATTAGCAAAAACACCGATTCTCACAAAAAGTGGACTTGCTATGTTTTGAAATAGAACAGCCGACAAGTCTTAAATGAACTTACCAAGGGGCTAGTTCAATTGGTGTAATAATGTCCAAATATGTATTATTATAAGTGTATACCTTCCAAGACATGTCATCATCATCGGAATATTCCTCGGAATCCGAGTCAGGGTCAGCCTCGTGGCCAGCGGAGTCGTCCTCCATCTCCTCGTCATCGCCCAGCTCACTGTTATCCTCATCCTCGTAGTTGTAATTGGGATCGTAAGTTATCATTTTCAAACATAACTCTATTATCTGCAAATAAATAATAATTTTCAAGGCATATCCATGAAAATGGTATTCATTTTTACTGCTAACTGCCAAATTTTAAATAGGTGTTTGGTTAGTAATTATAATAGAGTAACAATGCCAATATTTTGGTTTATATTGCTCATTAAATAATTTAAAATAATATAGGTTGAGTACAAAACAAATTTATATATGTAATACTTTTATATTACCCCTGTAGTGTATGATTATATACATGCTCCTATCCTATTACATTTAACCCAGAATGCTTTGTAGTGCATGTAATGAATTAGTACTTACTGTTGGTATATGAGGCTGCACTTCCTTGGGGCATTTAAGCACAAACGCTTCCAGAGCCTGGAGACAATGTTCTCTCAACTCTTCATCAGAGTTTGTTGAGTGTTCCAACACAGAAGGAGCTACTCGCCACAACTGCTCACCAAATCTGTGACCTGCTTGGCGGCTGTAAGTAAACAATATTAATGTGATTGAAAAGTATATGAGACATCATAAATTTGAAAGCAAAGTCTGTGTGTTAGCCTATAATGAAGAGGAAGAATGACAGAAGTTATACCTGTATATGTGATCCATTCATCATTGCTGGGTTTAATGAACCGAATGGCTAAATATGAATCTAGTAGTGAAGTAATAAGATGTATAATAGCTCACAAATCAAGAAAGTACAGAAAAAGATGAAATAAAATTGCCTATAAACACCAATTATTGGCACAAATTAATTAATATCAGTAAAGAATAGTGGTAATCAAGCTGCCCTTCTCAAAAAAACATTTATCTATAAACAAGAGCTACTACTTACCATACAGAAGCAATACATTGAATATGAGTTCGGCTAACACTGGGTGAAGTTGAGGAGCTGAGCCCTTCCAGCAAATGATCAATCAATTTATTGTAAAGGGTAGTATTACAAGACATCACTAAATGAGATAGGGCTACAATGGTGCGTTTCCTGACAGCCTGAAAACACAAGAAAATCAATAGGATTACGTAAAATACCACAACTGATAGAAAATATTTCATAAATATTTACTAATTGACTGCCACTTTTACTTCCAACAATCAAGAATTCAAATCTTTAGCACTGATGGTTCCTTGGCTTGCAAGAATTGAAAAAAACTAAATTATCCATATAGAAAGGTTAGTTTTTTTGTTAAAAGGAATATGATCTATATTTGAGTCATATTAAGATCATTTGCATGTACAAACCTGTCTCGGAGATGCCAGTTGGGGCAATAAAGCATTCAGTAAAACTGGATGGAAAGAAATAAGAAGGCCTCCAAATCTACTAAGTAGATCTGCTAAGATATCTAATGCTTCTAACTGGACTGAAACATCTTCTTGCTGAAATTAAGAAAACATTAAATAAATACGCATTAGTTAGCCTAGTGTTTAGATACACCCAATATCTTGATATGTCATAATAAGTAAGAACAGATAGATTTCTATATTATTAGGCAGTAATCTCACTAAAAGTTAACCATAAAGGTGTTACAGATATTACAGATTTAACTATAGCGCTCTAGAAGTGGATTATTCCTTGTTACCTTATTTGTCAAGAGAATTTATCCATTAGTTATTACAAATTGTTAAAACTTTAGATTACCTTTTCTATAGCACTGCTTAGCCTTCCAGTTATTTTCTTACAAACATTGGCTGCTAAAGTACTGGAGCCCAAAGGTAGTTCAGATATTACAGTCTTCAGGCCAATGCTACTGATGTCCCTCAACTGCTCAGTATCAGATAGCATGTTAGCACACAGTGTCTCTACAATTCCCTCAACTTGATACTCTTTCACTTTGTTGACTAAAGGGCCCAGGCTGAAAAACATTAAGAAATATAGAACACAAATATAGCACTTGACAAAATTAATGCCTTTTATATAGCAAAAATATACAAATAAATAGAATATAATTAGATTTAACTTTTGTTTATATTTATAAAACATAGTAAAGTAATAAATAGATTCTACAATATAGGAAAGGTAAGCAATTTAACTGTCAAATTAACTATGCAATTGGTACCATTTCACTGCTAAATTCTGGACTTCTCCATTTTTATCTTCCAGCAAACGAAGCAGCATCTTCACAACCTTTCTTTCAGAATCATCGTCAAGTTTGATACTATCCTTCTGGAGTTCAGTCATCAAGTCATTTGTGGCCATGAATCTAAAATCCTTATCATTTGATGTCATCTAGAATGAACAATACAAACATTAGCTTCATATAAACGAAAATGGTACTCATTATGTAGATGAATCCCGGCGTCGGCGTTTACCTTCTCTAGAAGATTGGCTATTTGATATGATACACTAGCCATTTTGATGTTCTCTAACACTAAAACGACGAAAATAAAATTTGTTAACTAAGGATCTTAGCACGGATTCTTCGAAATAACTTTGAAAAGTTTAAACATGACCCGATGATGAGCCAAAAATACTGCCGATCACAAAACAGCCGATCTAAATTTTGTGGATCATGGATGTACAGAGAAATAAATGAAATGACAGTAAAATATAACTGACAGTGGCTGTTGTCAACAAAATACCTAGCTGCCTATAATAAAGCACAAAACAAGTCAAAATCATTTCTGAGCGGCCTACACTATTGAATGAAATATTTTCACAAATAACCAATGATCTCATTAGTACAATCACATAAAGGATTTTTTAAATATAAATTCTAATTTTGGATCATTACAAAGTACCGAATATATCTGGAATATGCTTTAAAATGAAGAGTATACCTCAACTAATCGACCTGTGTATGGATATTTTTACCTAAGAAGGTAAATTGAACTGCAAAAATAATAATATAACCTAACCTTATTTATTGTTTTGTTATTGTGATAAGTGCGTTAAGCTAATAGTTGCTTTAACATAGTTACATAAATAAATTTAATCAGCAGATACAGAAAATTGTTATTTATTAAATTAAAACGCCGCAAACCAGTCCAATGCTATGGATCTTTTTATTATAAATAGGTAAGTTTTGCAAAACTTTTATAACCTAATAGAAACTTACTCGAACACATACTGATATGAAACCCTACAATAATGCCAAAGTGATCAAAGTCACTATTTTCCATTCCGATACGACTAGAATCACATGATCTTAAATCACAGAAACCAAACGTATCTTACAGAAAAGATTGTCTGGCAGGTCAATAAAATATAATTCCTTACAGGCATGTTTTAGGAGGCGACTTAGCCAGTAGTAGTAAATAAAGTTACCAGGAATCCCTGTGAAACCCCTATGTATAGTTCTTCTTATCTATTAGTTTTATAATAATTATATGAATAAAATAAAATTTTCTAACACCTTTTGCATCTATTGTAACATATTCAGATTGCATTTATTGACACATTCATTTTAAAATACAGATATCGTGAAAATGAGGAAGAAGATACTAGTGACCTTCAGAGCAAACATCTCAGTGATTTGAAAAAGAAAATTGAAGAAAGAAAGAAAACTATTGTACGCAAAGAAAGCATATCAATTGAGCAGAATGATGAGATCATTTTGCGGCCAGAGTTGGAAATATCAAAGTTGGATCAGGAAGAAGAAAAATGCTTGGGAGTAGACAAAGAACAAATTCCAGATGAAGATAAAAAAACTGAAATTGAAAAGGATGTTAAAGAAACTAAGACCTCATTTAAAGTGCTTGGTGTTGATGATTTCCAACCTAAGACTACAGTAAGTTTGTATTGCTTTTTAATGATTAATTCACCATCCTTAATGTTCTAGCAAGGGACAGAATGAAATACTAACTTTTTGCTCAGCATCTAATAATTGGTGACTATAATATAATAATAATTAACTATCAACATGACACCAATATTTCATATTAATTTATATATGATAGCAATTTTTAAGATTTCTACAGAGGAGATATTATATCTCCAAGATTGAGTCCACGTCAAAAGAAAGGTAGTAGAATATAGTAGTATATGATGTATTCATATTTACATATCTCCTTTAATCCCTGTTGGGGTTGACAGAAGAATATCAGTAATGTAATTGAGCTTTTTAATTCAGTTTGTAGACATCATAAATATTGTTACAGGTGAAACGGATACTCCCTCACTGGCTATCACATTCTTCAAGTTTATCTACAAACCTCAAAGACTTGAAGCACAAAGTAGACGAACAACACTGGTTGAATGACAGTTTAAAATCAGTGCTCTTGAGTGATAACATAACACATCTATTTCCAGTGCAAAGAAAAGTAGTGCCTTTTATATTAAAGGAGCATCAGTTACCATTTCCTTTACAACCTCACGATATTTGCGTGTCTGCACCAACAGGAAGTGGAAAAACTTTGACGTTTGTTCTACCTATTGTACAGGTGATTCTTTTTATTATTATTTAAACACTAGATGAGGAATCAATATTTGACTTATGCTCTTCACATGAAATTCTCACTGTTGCCTGAAAGGTGGATTAAAGAGAAGTAAAATATCTTTAAAGATTATCAATGTTCTTTATTAATGTTGCATAAGGATTATAATTCTAATTTTTATACTTAAAAGCACTATATATATTTATGTAATGAGCACTGTTACTATTTTTCACTTACTCTTTTGGATCTGTCTGAGGCATTGATATAATTAAGATAAACACAAAAGATAATAAGAAACACTAATTATTAATTTGCCCTGTGAGTAATATGACTAAAAATGTTTTTTCAGGTCCTCATGAACGAAATTGGACATCATATCAGAGCTTTAGTAGTGTTACCTGTCCAAGAATTAGCAACACAGGTGGCCAAAGTGTTCAAGAAGTACACAGCAAGAACTAATTTGAAAGTGGCTTTACTTAGTGGATCAACACCTTTAAGTCAAGAACAAAAACAGATTACATGCTATAGTAAGAGATTTCTTCTAAGTTTGATTATATATCTAAGTTCACTGATTAAGAATATTGTATATATTCATAGACATTCACACCCCTCCATCTCTTTTTGTGGCGGAGATAATAGTTCCTCAGTCACTCTTAGAAAAACTGTTTGTTATAATTCCATTGACCTCTAGTATCTTAGTTGCCTGCTATGACTGTATTCATGTCTCAGACTACTATTGTATAGAATATATTTCGAAAATATTAATACTATTCACCATTGTGAAAGAAATATGTATATTAATTTGCCCAATTTTATTTCAGCTGAAACTCTGGGATGGGTGAGTGAAGTAGACATCTTGGTCTGCACACCAGGTAGACTGGTTGAGCACTTGCAAAACACAGATGGCTTGTCATTCAAACACTTGAAGTTCCTGGTAATAGATGAAGCTGACAGAATCATGGAACACATTCAAAATGACTGGCTATACCACCTTGATAAGTTTATGAAGTTGGAAAATGAACTGATGACAGGAAAAGCTCAGACTTGTGTCTGGAGAAATCTAGTACAACAAGAGATGCCACCACATAAGTTGTTGTTCTCAGCAACATTGTCGCAAGATCCAGAAAAGTTAGAGAAATGGAGTTTGTTCCAGCCTAAATTGTTCTCCGCCAATCCTACAAAAGAATTTGAAGAAGATGAACATACTAAAGAATACACTTTACCTGAAGAATTGAATGAGAAGTTTGTCATATGTGATGGGGAAGAAAAACCGTTAATTCTCTATCATCTTTTAGCAGAAAAGGGGTGGAAAAGGGTTATTTGTTTTGCAAATTCGTCACAGGCAGTCCATAGGTTATCAGTTTTGCTAAATAATTGGAGTCAAGGGCAAGTCAAAGTAGCAGAGCTGTCGGCGTCATTGGATAGGAAAACAAGGGAGACGGTTCTCAAGAACTTTCAACAATCTAAAATTGATGTGTAAGTTGTAACTTTGAAAATGACTTTGTTATTATTCTTAACTACACTCACTTATATTAGGTGAATGAAGAATATATTAGTCTCTAAGGTACTGTCACCGCGAAAGTGATGATACATTTCATAATAGTACTACTGTTTTTAACTTTATTGGGGTTTAAACTAACTTTTTTTCGTAAAGTGATTCTTACTGAGTGTTTATTGATGAATAATTAATAATACGTTATTTGGTGTAGGAAATATCAATGTAATGTTCCCCGACATGTCTAACCGTTAATAATAACTAATTAAATTTTAATATTTCAGCCTGATAGGAACAGATGCATTGGCCCGCGGCATAGATATACCAGAATGTAGCTATGTAATATCCTATGATCCACCAAGAAATGCCAAAACCTACGTGCATAGAGTTGGTAGAACTGGACGAGCCGGGAAGGAAGGTTTTGCCGTGACTATACTGATGAACAGTCAAGTGAATATGTTTAAGGTATGTTACAAATCTATACAGAGGCATGTTGTCAATTTTATGTGTGCAGAAATATCCATATAGCATATATTTTTTTGTCAATACGAAATTAGGCAATGCCTGTGGTAATGCAAATATAATCACTTAATTTTTTTTTATCACGGAGTAGAAAACTCTTTTGAAAACTCATAGATTAAAATAGACAATCATGAATTAAATAAGCTCAACAGCGAAAAAAACAACCTGCTTTTAAAACAATTTTTCAAGAGCCATTTGTTTTTTACAGAATACTTTAAAGTTGAAAGAATTACCTAAACTGGAAATGCCCGAAGACTTGGTTGAAAGACTCTCGGATAGCTACGAAAATGCTATAAATGCCACAAAGAACTCAATACAAGAGGAAGTAAAGAGCAGAGTCAGCAAATCCATTACTTTGAAAAGAGGTTTGAAATCAAAACCAAGGCGCCGTAAGGAAGCACCTACGGAATCTAATAAACCCGAAAGAAAATCTAAATCTAACGAAGGATAGTTGACAAGACTGTACAGTGTATTGGAGATGTAAATAAAAGAAAAAAAAATATCAGAAAAAGGTGAAAAGATGTGTATAAAAACTACGCAAGATTAAGAATGAAATGATCCGCAAGAGAAGAATATTCATGATCAGCATTAATAATAAAGGATACCTATATACTAATAAAAATTTGGTTATAAACATGTGAATTGTTTCAATCCTTTATGGCTTTTGTCGACTTTAATTTTCTGAATTATTTTTAATAAATTATAAACCTTGGCATTAAGGTGTAAGACTATCCGCGGTAAATAATGCATAATAGAAAAAAGAAATAAGTTCTTAGTTCCACGCCCATCGACATAGGCAGAGAGCTATTATAGTTTCGCCAAATTGATCTCTTTTTAATCACTCATATCCCTAAGGGTCAATTTATACTAGCGCAGAATCGAAGCCTCTTCCAAAGCTGATGGTAACAAATTCATCCTACTCCGCTCGTATCGCATACATTGCTTATAACGTTTTAAAAAGACGAGCGCATCCTTCGGTCTGTATGTGACCACATTTACATAGCATCAGTTTAGTTCTCAGAAATATTATGTGATTTATGCGGTCAAGATTAGTTAATTAGGATTGACCGCGCTAAAAAAAATGTCTCTATGTTGATCTATATTATGTTCTACATGGACTTCATTAATTCCTTTCCCAATTTTCGTCATAACGTCTTTCATACCGCATCGTCCACAAATTATATTATTTTGTATCCAAAAATAATCATAGATTCCAGAGGAACCACCGCTCCACCTCTTCGCTCGTTTCGCTTTTATTATTCTGTCAAACCACTACAATACCCTATTGTAGTAACAACCGATTGTATATAGCCGTTCGCAGCTCCTTGCACACTGCATTTTCCTTATTCACTCTTCTTTCAATATCATCTTCTACCCCCGTTTAATCGTTAAAAATATTATCATATCATTTTCGCGTAAATAGGTCAAAATAAGTTAAATTTCCTTCAAGATTCCGTTCCGTATGCAGAAAAATAAAATTAAAGTTGTACGTGTGTTACAGGTTAAGTATATTCAATTTAATTATATGTATAGTGCGAATTGAATTGAATTTTCTAACCAGCCGAGATATTTACAAAACAAAATCGAATTTTTATACTGCTAAACAAAAGTTAAATTATAATAAATATCTTACAATGGCTGACATAGATTCTGATGACTCCGACAATTTCAATCCGAGAAGCTTGCAAGAAGTGCATGAAGAAATAAAAAATTTCGAAAAGAATCCAGAAACTTCTTCTATGTTCGTATCAGGATGGGATGACGCTGATGAAGGAGTAGAGACTGTGAAAGATCCTAAAGGTACTTGATTCATTATAGTGATTTGATTTTAAACATCAACAGCAAAATACTTTTAAGTAATAAGTTTATTTTGTATTTCAGCAAACCCAGTTGATCACGTTCTGTGGGCAGCAGAAAACGGAGACGTAGATAGTTTAACTGAACTCTTAACTAAAACTCCAAGTTTGGCCAATGTTCATGATGATGATGGTTATTACCCATTACATAGGGCTGCCTATGGAAATCATGTCGCTGCTATTTCATATTTATTGAGTGTTGGTGCTAATGTTCATTCTAAAACACAAATGGGTTGGACTCCTTTACATTCCGCTTGCAATTGGAATAATCACAAAGCCGCTGCAAGGTTACTTGCAGGTGGTGCTGATCCCTTTGCAGAATCTGATGGTGGTAAGATATTTTACTAATTAATTAATACCTGAATCTTAGTCTCCTAAGCTCGCTGTAGGCATATTTGGTAATTAAAGTTAAGACACCTTCCATAGCCTTATTGGAAGGTGTAATGATGGATATACACAACTTTATGTATATCCATCATTCAGTTCAGAGGTCAGTTTGAAAAAACACAGAAAGCCTTGATAATTATATTGTTATTATTATTTATATATAATTATTTATTTTCAGAACAAACACCTCTTCATCTGGCCTCTGCAATATCACATTGTAAGTCCACCTTGTTAGTACTGCTATTACGGGAAGACACTGCAGACTTGGCTCATAAGAAGAATAAATCTGGGGAGACACCTGAACAACTAGCCAGAAGTCGTGGTATCTATGCACCGCTCTTTGAAATGACTCAACCATCAGTGTCCTATATTAGAAATTTAGCCTTTACATGCAATCCTTATGTAAGGGAAACTAGTGTGAAGAATGAATTAAAATAAAACAAAATTTATTTTTTATAAAAATTTACGTTTTCTCTTATGCTAGGACATCATAAATTACTGATACAAATATGAATATTGTTACATATCTACTTAGTTAATGTTTCACTCCTATCCTGAATTCTTATTTCAGACACTAATTAAAATACTATAACTATTTTGCCATACATACTACATTTAATTGGAACTTACACTATCATATTATATACATGCATATAGTCTTAGGTTACTCTTAATATAATTCAATATCAAATGACATTGCCATTGAAAAGACTTATTCCAATCTATATTGATTGCTAAACAAGATGTTTATGAAATTATTATCAAACACCAAAACATTATAAAAAAATATAGTAAAAAAGCTACAGTTTATCTTCATTAACTACAAAATATAAAATTTAAATTCACACATAAACAGCAATTTACAACCTAGTTTCTAGCATAAACTTCTTGCGGGATTTCTGTATCTGAATAAAATGACCATGTGATGCCCAGCAGATAAAAACAATGGCCAATAGCTATAGAACATGCATTAACATATAGCTGTAAACTGGTTATAAAATTGAATATTTGTTTATGATTTAACACAAGTTTTTGACATATTTTCTATAACAAATAAAGCACCAGATACTAGATGGCTTTCAGTTTGTAAATTCTTTAGACTTGCAATGAGATTTCTTTTATCAATTCTTCGCAATTCAGTTAAACTTTGCCTAGTCTCTTTAGTCATGTACGGTAATACCAAACAACCAATCCCATAACATTTGCACCTAATACAGTGCTTCCAAATTTCTTTTAGATCTTCATCCTTGATTACAGGGCATAATGGTAAAAGATTCACAGATTTAAGACAGTTGGCTTTCTGACGTTCTGTTATTGGATAGTCAGCAGATTTAAAAGGCCATAAAAGCACTGTCTGCCATGCCGCGCATATGACATCATCTGGGGGCGACAGTAATTTAGTCACCAAAGGATTCAACTCCTCATAACATCCTGATCTTAATAAAATAGGGAGTAATTTTAGATTTAGTTTCTCATTGCCATATCGAGTGGAAAGTTCAGCCATTAATCGTAATCCATCATTGTTCTTTGTTAGAGCTGTGAAGATTTGCTCTAGCGCAAGTAGCTTGTTGGACACAAAAGTTTCAACGATCCAAGGCATATCAATGTTCTCCAGATGTGTAACATAGTACATGTCTAATATTGAATTCCATAGGGATTCTCTGGAATGGTTGGTTACTTTTAAAGCTATGTCTGAACTCACTATACTTGCTAAACATTGCATAGCTCTTAATTTCTTTTGATTTTTGAAATTAGATTCTTCATCGTAAGCTATCCTCGATAAATATATCGCGCACATTTTTGGGCATGTTGCCTTTAAAATATATTTAGCTGTCATCAACTCATTATTGTTTAGAGTTATAATAGACTTATTATCGTAAGTCTTTTCAAAAATGCTGTCTAGTATTTGTACACGCACTGTACTAATATTAATATCATTTTTCTCTGCTATTTCATCAATTGCACTGTTAACATCACATCTAGACATTTTTTCCACGAATTTCGAATGTAGATACATGCTTTTAATGAGTTGAATCGGTTCTCCGAGAAGTTGGAGTAGTTCATCTGAAGCCCACTCTATTTTATGCAAAGCATGACGTGTAGATAAAGAGGAATACAATCTTTCCATTTTTCGAACTGCTCGATTACCAGGCTGCAGAGAATCCCACCTTTGAGCAAATTGATAGCACAGATGGGCAGCGGCCACTTGATCTGCACCGCGAGTGCACCCTTGAAGTACATAGAACAGGCAGGCCGCGGCCCATTCCATATTGGCTATGTGACGGACACATTTGTGCGCTGCCCTCAGCAGAGGTTCATCGCGGGAAGATAGGCACCAAGAATCTTGATTTGTTTCATCAGAACTATCAGTTTTCTTGTTCTTCATAGTCTGTTTCAAAGCATTACTGCAAATCATATCTTTTGCGACTTGTAAGTCGCTATCCAAACTCAGAAGGGAAACTGCTGGCAACCAACATTCATATGTGTCTAATGTGATTTCGGATTTCAAGTTTGTCCACATATCTTCACGCATGAATAAATGGAATGGTAATCTGTAATATCCAACTTCTGGAAACATGCCTTTCACAGAAAAAAGTTCAAACTCATATTGCTGAGGTACACTTTTTCTCGTATATGTTTTTAAAAAGTGTAACAAGTAATATTGCTTGTCATTTTTCTGATCAGAATTCATTTTCAGTAAATTGTATATACACATATAAACTTCGTAATAGTAAGGATTTATTGAAATTAGTTTCTTATGTATAGCAACTTCGCCGTTTTTCCAGAAATCAATGAGGACATCTTTCAAGAATTCTTTGTTTTTAACACTATCCCATATAACGAGACATTCTTTTAACAAATCATTCTCATCACTTTCGACAATCATTGAGCTTGTTCCAGCATTGGTTTTTAATAAATTATACTTCAAATTCCAGCCCGTCAGCATTGCTATTAATTTCAATGATAGTCCATCATCAATGCCTACATTAAGTGAATCGCAGATTTCTATCAAACTGTTTAAACTAATACTGGAGTTTTGTTTAAGAGCATGAAGAAGTATAATTTTGATATCGCATGTGTCGCCGGCAACGTCAGAAAGTGCGAGATCATCCAAGTCAATATTGAATTTGGTCTTCAATAAATATTGGGGAGGATATGACAACGCCCGTGGAGATGTCGCCATTTGGAATCCAAACATTCTTTGTACTAGATGAGAAGATAAGTATGCATTTACACTGGATGAAGTGACATCGCTTTGGCCTCTTATGACCTGAAGCACCCACGAATCTTCTCTATTTTCTGCATTACATGTAAGGAGTAATGCCGACAACAGCAATTCATCCAATTCTTGTGCACTACTTGTAATTTTAGCTATTGTTTTCGTGATAAAAGTGTCTTTGAAAGAAGCAACTTCAACATCAGCATATTTTTCCATCAATACTATCCACAAACGGAATGGCAATAGATCACTTTTATAAACCATGTCACCTTTCAATTTTTCAGAATTAGCATAGAGATGCAGTAAATCTTTTTCAGCAGAATAGTACGAAGGAAACATATAAATATAATGAAACTTCCATACCAATGACAGGTCTTTAACAGTCATACTGGTATTAACTAATCCACTGATTAAAGTTAATATTTTAGAAAAGTAATTGATGTATTCATCAGGGCATTTAAGCAAGATATGTACCATAACATCATACAGCTTAATCAAAACTGAAGAGTCGCCAACTTCCTTCAATTCTGAATACAGTAAAGATGAAATCGCATCATACGAAATATTGTCCATGTACGAAAACATGCCAATGAAATTTTCAATTAATTTTCTAACTCTGGAATCAACAGTTACTTGCTGAAGCATAGCCCTCATTGCAGTATTTGCTGACACGTTTTTATTAAGTAGCTTTGCAAAAGTTTTTCCACGACTTGATGTTAATTCTTGTAGGGAACATTCATATTTTGGATACTCACGAGACATATCATTGAGTTGTAGGGATATATTGAAAGAATTCTTTAGATAGAAAATATTCTCTAACATTGTGATGTGCGCATTATCCAGCATGTTAATACCTTTGAAAAAGTCTAAAAATGATCCATCAACATTATTTTCCTCTCTTTCTTCACTAGTTATGTGCTGGTCATATTTGGATATCATAGTTCTGACTATGGCCTTTTTAACTTTGTTTGGCAGAGTTTCGAAATATTCCAATGCTTCCACAACATTATAGTCTTTGAGACATCTGTTTATGTACAAAACACTTCCATAATTGGTATATTCTGCAGCCATATTTGCTACTAATTTTAAATCTTTTAAATCCACCACTGCAGCATTTGCTATTTTATGTAGAACCACTAGATAATCATTGTAAGTTGGAGGAAAATTATATTTTTTAAGCACTACTTTTAACTGTGCGTAATTTAGTTCACCTTCTATTTCTTTTGCTAGATTTCTATCAATATCACTATATGTTAGTTTCTTTGTATGGGTATATATTTCTTGATGTGATAATTCTAGTATGCCTTCATCCCATGGAACATCTAGATTTCTTAGAACATGTAAAAATGACTGCAGTTTATTGGTAGGTAATCTAAAGGCATGCAATAGTATTTTTAAACGTGTTGCATCTATATGCCCACCTCCTGTAGTTGCCTCTGTTTCCACATAGGATTGTAGAAGTTCATCCAACTCTAAATTGTTTCTATTTACAAAGGAAGGTAAGTAATCCTTTAAAAACACTTCCAAATCTTCCGTGTAACAACGATGTAACATAATCAAAGCAATTTCTGATGATTTTGGTGTATTGAGCTCTCGTAAAAGCATATTGATTCTGTATTTTTCTTTTAATTCCAAAATGTGAAGTACATGATTCCTTAAAACATCTAGATCATCCATTGAAATAGGTCTCACAGGAACAACATTGATTGTTGTAGATAGCACTTTGAGTATATCATCTAGGAATTTCAGTCCAATCTTGGGCCAATATGTTGTATGTTCCAAGGCGAACACTCTATCTGAAGTCCACCTTACCACAATGTCTGTATGAAATGGATTTTCATCTAACAGAGAGGGTAAAAAGTTTTTGAGCCAAGTTAGGAGTGCTCCCATTTTTATATTCTGTGGTATAGAATTTAAAATGGCAAGAATATCATCTGCACTTATGTATGGTTTCAATTCACAATACTTGAGCCATGTCATAGTTGCCAAATCTAGTTCTGAACGAGATAAAAAGTGCATACACAGATCTTTAAAATCAATCTCGAAAAAATTAATTTCACTGAACGAATCATTACCCTTGAAATTTATATAATCAATTATATCTATTTTGTTTATGTTATCCCATAACAAGAAAATTAAATTTGAATCATCAGTCTCCAAGATTCTCTTCTGTAGGGAATAAAATAATGTTTTACAATAAATTTTGCTACGGCAAAGTTTCATTCCTGATTCAATCAGAAATACATAATCAGTGATTTCTTTATACAGTGCAAGTAGTTTTAACATTGAATCTTCAAGACTTATCTCACCCCCAATTATTTTTTCTGTTATGAGTCTAACTTGAGTTTTAAGGACATCTTGAGAAATGTTTTCTTTTCGAAACTGGCCAGTTGTTTCATCAAAAGACCCGTCTTCATCTTCAGCTGCTTCATCTTGTAAATAATTTATTGTTATCTGAAAAAAATGATAAAGAATTCAAAATCTATATTTTACCTGATAAATAACCAACTTGACAAATGTTAAACCATATCACCGTACAGATACTATATACAGATACTGATAATTGCCTATACTGAGAAATACACAGGTATCCTCACCGACAGCACATAAAGATATTTTGCATGCACAAGGTGCTCAACTTTAGTGATCTAACAAACAAACTCCCTTTTGTGGTGAACATGCTCATCATTCCTCCATTCAATAATGTCTCTTTGGTTCATTTTGGTGCAACTATCAGGACTGATAATATGAAATATTGTTTATAAACTCAATTAACTCCCTTGGTGACCTCTTACAAATCGCCATGAAGAAGGTTTAATCACTACATCATATATTCCATTGTTACCATATAATCTAGTTTGCCATTAACTAACTAGAATCCAGGGTAAAAATGAAAAATGCCACTTATATTATGAGGAAACAGATAGTCATTATATTTTCCTGGCCATACATCCATAATCAGTATAGTTAGTACTATTAAAACCTACTAAATCATAATAGATTAATAAAAATCTTACCTCTGTTTTAGTTATTATAGCATAGTGATATTTATTGCAGTGAGATCCAAGCTCTATATAGTTCCCATCTTCCAATGCAATTTCAACTGTCTCCTCTTTAGAAACATCAAAGAGAAATAATTTTCCACTTCTATTTATTACAATCCAGTTGTGCCAATGATCAATACTTTTGAATTCAGTATCAAATGTAAGGGACTCTACTAATCCTGTCACTGGACACAAAGTTTCAATATTACCTTGCCTAATGAAATAAATTAAGCCATCAATCATGACACAGCCATGATTAGCATACAACAAATTGTGGGAGCCCTTGAACTTTTGGAAAACCAGCTGAAATTCATTTTCGCTTTCTGTTAGCTGCTTTGTTACATCCGGAATTATTAAGCAATTTTCACATTCAGTGACAAAAACTAATTCATTCCAAACGTTTCTCATGCTTTTAACTTTATAATTGACGAAATTTCTAATGGGTATCGTCTTCATTTCATAACTAGATGTATTTATAAAGCATAGCAATCCAGATTTCAACAAAATTATCAAGTAACTTTTATGAATAGCAGAATCTATGATATCTGTATCGAAAACAAATTTTAGACGTTCTTCCTCAATATTATCAGGGCCAAATGCTCTAATAAAATTCCTGTATGCTACTAAAACAGTGGGATAAAACATGTGAACCTTGTTCACACCTTCCAAACAAGGAATTTGCTGAAGAAGAACTTTACTAACACCATAGTTTTTCTCAGTCATTTTGGTAGGTTTACACAGTCAGGACTGATAAATGAGTCAAAATATTCAGGTAAATAATTCACAATAACTAAAATAATCGTAAACTCAGGATTTGTTTAAATTGTAACGAACAAAGTTTGAATTACATCTCGCTCTCATTCGATCACTAAAAATTTTTCAATGTTAAATGTATTGTCTTACTTCAGAAGATTATTTTACCTGTATTAGAGTTGTGCACACAATATACAAAACTGCAAATGGCGAAATTCCATTACCCGCTAAAGTTACTTTTTAATTAAAGTAATTAATTGCAAATATCTCTAATCAAATAACGACTGTAGCCAACAAGTATATAATGTCTAACGATAAAAGTAATAAATTAGTAACTATTCAAAATATATTTAAAAATATATGAAATTTAGAGGCGTTATGTTTTCGTTATGCTCATATTATTGTTCATTAATTTTATTGTATGTTAAATAATACTTAGGCATTTCGGTGATGGGCACTCAACCCTCTGACTACCCCGCCATAATAAATAAGGGTGTATCAAAAGTCTTGAGGTGAATATGAATTTTTAACATACAAAAAAATTATTTCTAATTGATGTAGTAATTTCAATAAAGATGATTTTATTATTATAACTTATAGCACAATTCAGTTGCGCTTAAATCTTCAATCGGGATTAGAAAGAGTTCTTCATCCACATCCATTACAATTCTTGTTTATATTCTGCACTTTAGGAAACCGCCTCTCTTCATGTAAGTATCTTTTTTTTCTGACATTACGAACCGACCTAGCATAATGAAATTGTTTCACATTACGTTTACTTTCATAGGTATTCGTTTACGTTTACAGAGGAATAGACCGTGATCCAGAATTTGCATTCACCAGATCCTGGCACCGATTCCCTGATAACTTCTTTTATTCATAAACCTCCCGTACGCTCATAGTACACTTGCACTAGATGCATCTAACACCACCCTGTTTTAGCATAACGTCCATTTAATCGTCATATTTATATAATGTCTTAATATAATAATTATTAGGTGATTACTATCTTGCCACAGTACATGATTTTGATTTTAGTTGGGTGCTCTAATTGGTTTTTAACACTACTACTTCTATTATCTCCTAAAATTTTCTATTCTTGTGGTTGAAAATATATATCTAATGATATTCTAATAAAGAATCTGGTAACCCTGATCCGCCATGTTGAAAATTATATCAACATGGCGCTGGTTGTGTGGAGTGTGTGTGTGAAAGTGTAGTGAAAATTATGTTAATACAAGCATGTATAAGTTATTGTTTTAGTGAATTAGGTGATTATCGAGTGCTTTAATGAGTTGGTATTATTACCATGGCTTTGGATTTACGCCTGCACTCACCTGCAGGCGCGGAACCTGTTGTTTATACATGGCCCCTTACGTCGGGTCATGGCTCGGTAAGTTCTTTTATTATTGTACATTTTAAAGGCAAACTCTCTATTTAAACAATATGTTATAAACTTAATTTACGACTATATAACTTTTTCATATTTACTATCTTCTAATAGACACGTATTGTCCTTGTGTTAAAATAAAATTTTATGATATATGTATACTTCTACATCTATATTTTCCGTAGTTTATTTACGATAAACTTGGGTGGCCCTACATACTTATTAAATCTGCATTTCCGTAGTTTCTAACAAACAAAGTTCAATTAGTTTCAATAATATTATGAATTTCTTCTAAATGTTTGATGCTCGTAGCTAAGTGTATTGACCTTACGTTAGTCAAGGTATCAGAAATTCATCTGTATACACACTAGCAAAGCAATATGCTATTGCTTCTTATCTTTTTAATAAGGATTAACTTGGCAAACACGCTGAATTCATTGTTAAATTTTATTACCTTATTGTCTTATACTCTTTATTCAAAATTTGTCTATATAAACTTTCATTTAATATTTTATTTAATTATGACATGTCCTCATAGTGTAATTATAGGGCGCGTGCATCCAACCTAAATAATATTGATTCTTATTGGAAGCACTGGTTATTTGTTTTCATAGGAGGTAATAATAATTTATTTGTATACATGTTTCCAATGTTTGATCTTAAATTTGCTAACAGACATAACCTCAAACTCTTAACATTTTGTATTAAATCCTTTGATTCCATTTCAGTCAAATTAAAAACACACAGTATTTAAATGAAGTTAATAATTTGCTTATATTTATCAGTATAAATCCTAAAAATAAGTCAAGTATTATCCTGAAAGTAAGAGCTGGTAATAATAATATTGGGTACCTATAACTACTTTGTGCAGTGTTAGCTAGAAATAAATAGTATGGTTTATTTCCTAATCATTAATGTTGACCATGCAAATTAGTTGATATTGGAGATAGTATTACGGTTATGGATGTTACATACTTTTCTTTTATTCAGGAAATTTAATAATGTTTAAATTTCTATCAAGATTTGCACAAATTTTAAATTTTGATTAGTAAGAGTTTATTCTGCCAATGCCTACATGGCTCATAAAAAATTAATAAATGTGACATTTGTATGTACATTGCTATAATGATGCTGCTGCTTTATTTATTATATCATGTCAGGGCTAAAGCATCATCTAAAACAATTAATGGCATATAGAAAATACTGAAATTAAACCAATGTATATACACTTATTCAGTAAAGTTTAGATGCGAGTACACATATTATCTTGGTTCAATTTTATTTTTAATGAGCAATTTAACGTTTTAATGATTGTGTAAACCAATTAGTGCATTACCAGTAGCTGCATATTATTTTTAAATATTTAATGTGGTAAAATAAGAATATAATACTGTATCAGACAGATAAATATTTAGGTTTACTTGTAGTGTTTTCTAAGCTATTACAAGATTTAAGGTGAACTGAAGCGGTTGGTTTCAATATGATTATCCATCTGTCTCTAGATCTATTTCTTGACTGCTTTGCAAAGCATTGCTATTATGATTATGGTGGTATAATTATGAATAAATATATGCCAATTGTATGATACATTCCATTGACTCCTAGCATCGTAGTTGCTGCCAGTACAGCCAGGAAGAAAGGAAGGGCTGTGAGCATTCTAATCATTTCCTAGAAGAGCACAATACATAAGTTAAAATAATCGTATTATGAACCTGACCATTAGTAATATCCTAAATTTTAAGTGCAGGTAAAGGAATCAAACATCTTTAGGTTATATTTATGTGTAGCCGATAGTAGGTCCAGTACTAATTAATAAATAGGAATAAAATTGTTAACTGATGCTGCAAATATAAAGCTAAATTTGCCTTTTTTGTTATAGCGCAAAAGGAATGAGATAAAGGTACTGTAATTTGTTCATTTATAAAGAAGTTACTTTTCTTTATAATCTGTTTAGTTTTTTATTTGTTGGTGTAGTTGTAATTTTTTTGTGTATCTTAGTGTTTATTGTTATAAATTATTTAAAATTTATGTAATAATGCTAGTATACTATGCAAAAATAATGAATGCTTCATTGTATTAAAAAATAAAATGGGAACTAACTAAATAAATAATGTTAGTACATCTTGGTAAAGTGGTAATAGTTAAATGTTTTGTGACATTTACATAAATTTTAAATACATTGAGAGTTAAATCCTCCAACTATATGATGTATCAACACAAAATAGACATAGAATTTTAAACTCATGTTTACTGTATTTAAGAATGCATATTCAATAATAGCAGTAAATAATAGATTATTTTGTATGGGTGTTTATAATAAGAACCTAATAAGATACTATTGCATATCTAGTTTATCATTTAATTTCCAAACTTCTAAACTTTTGTATGAAAGATAGCTGTAGACTGCCTACCAGCACTGCCCTTCAACTCAAATTTTTCATTAGCTCTGTACTGATAGATGGTACTTTGATAAATGACCATTTTGGTATTGTGTTAGTTTTGGTAGTAATTATTTTTGTTAATGTTACAATGTTGTGTGGAACACCAGGGATCTGTTTTGTAATTTTATAATCTACTGATTTTGTTTTATGAGAATAGTATAAAAACTTATTTGTTACAGGACAAACATGATGGGGCATTGGAAATAGTTGAGACTATCAGGTTAGTTATAATACTAGGTTTTAATTATGCTATTGTGTCCTAATTATTTTGTATTATATTTTATTATGACAAAATATTAATGAAAACTGAGTGATTGATGAATTCTTGTAGTTAGCAGAAAATTTATATCTTAAAAAAAATCTATCAAATCTTAAATAAAATCCCTACGTCTACAGTAATCTTTGGCATTCGTTGATTATGTCTTTTCAATGCACTACACACTGAAGTATTTTTATATAACTATGATATATGTATTACGTTTTGATAACGTACTGACGCCCCTCGCAATTTAATTAATAAGAGCTAATCCCGATTCGTAAAAAGTAATACCAAAACCGGATTTTAAAGAGGTCATAAAACGTAACAACAATTGTGTGTAACCTATGTAATTTGCGTCTGAGTGACACATGGTTTCGCGAAAACCAGTTATGAACTTGCCTAGTGTTTGGGCTAAACTCAACCGTCATACCACGCATCCTCTATTTAGTTTGGCAGTATAAGAACAGGCCATCCCGTCTCGCCGGTTGCCCTTCATATCACCCGTTGTTCACTGTGGCCTTGAGGTTGTCCTCTGAAAACATTGAACTGCTATCGCCCAGTCATGTCAAAAACCTAATGCACTTTTTGTAGTCTACCTATATTTAAAACTGCTCTCGTGTATGATTCTTTCCAGCCACTACCTTGGTTACTTTTACGTAATGTGTATTGTTAATAACGTAACGCGTGAATAACTTCTATTCGAGTTCTAAGCTAACATAACGTTGTGCATCTGGGCGTAATTATACAAACCCGAGAACGATAAGTAGAAAACCGGTTTTTCACAGTGTAGGATAATCGGGTTACGCAAGACAAGTTTTTGATACGGAAATTGTTGACTTATGGAATTCTGTCAATTAGATTCTGTACATTGTTGTGGATATTTATGGCTCCATTTAGAAATAGTTGTGTTCTGTAGACTTATTTATAGTCCTGTAAATACACTAACCTCATATTGCTCCAGTCCATTAAAACTGACTGAAATATAAAAGATTTTATCGCTATTTACAAAAGGAGTTGATTGAGCTGTATGAGTTGTGTAAAATGGTGTTGTTAATAGTTTGCATTTATGAAACAGATGGGTGTGCGACGACCTGCCGGAGATGAAGGCGGCCTTGGAGCACAACATCCTGGCCGACTTCGACACCCGATCCTACGAGAGCATGAAAGCCCTGTGCGACAGGTTCAACAGGGCTATCGATTCGGTTGTCGCATTGGTGAGTTACCCTCTATTACCTTTGTTCACATATTTATTTGTGCATAGATTTGAACATAATTTAATGTAGTATAGGAATAAATATTATTGTACTTATAAATACGAACGGGATTTCAATTATCACAATTGTATTCATTTGTAATCGGTGAGATGAACTTATTATGTTAAATTAACTGAATGTAATGGAAAAAAACGCAAGGAAATAGGGAGAAAATCAGGAAGTCTTTTGGAAAGAAAATAAATGCTTATTTCTGCGTATTGGCAAATTGTGTATTTGTGTTGTTAGTATTCAATATAATAGAACACAAACTTGTGAGATTCATTGAGCGTTACACGAGCTTGTTATCATGTATTATTAGCACTACGTTATCTGAGAAGGTCGATGCTTGTAGCCACTGAGATTCACCTTCAGTGTACTAGTACTTCGGAACACGAGTCACTGTGTGAGTGTCACGTTTTCGTGATGTATGCTGACTGTAAAAATGATTGTACGTAACAATGTAATAATACTTTCAACGTGTTTCTTGCGACGAGTTAGATATTGTCCACAACATGAATCTTATACCGGTAAATGTCTACCAAACAATTTTCTTCCATTATTGTTTGAAGATTGAAATAAAACTGGCGAGAGCACTTTCCCGCTTCATTTGTTGGATCTATCTGTGGTTGAACTGAATCGCGGTCCGCACTTGGCACGGTTTCCGTCAACACGGAAGTGATGCTAAAGTCACCTTCATCTATTAATATCACAATCTGTAGAGAATTTCCTACCCAGCTGTTATTTATTTCTGCAGAATAGTTGAAGTACCTTATTAGCTACTGTATAGCCATGTATACTGTAAACATTCATTTTAGTTGACTTTGCTTTCAATTGTCAATGAATTAATGGTAATGAATTGAAATCGATCTTTCTATATGTATATTTTAATTACTATCATGTCCGACAGTTTATTCAATAGAATTGAAATGTATCAACAAAATTGAAATATTGTCTCAGCAATTTGCGTCAATAATAAGAAGACAGTCTTCATGTAAAATGTACT
The DNA here is from genome assembly GCA_030578115.1 of Leucoptera coffeella. NCBI lineage: Eukaryota > Metazoa > Arthropoda > Insecta > Lepidoptera > Lyonetiidae > Leucoptera > Leucoptera coffeella. The sequence continues at coordinate 175,808 of JAMBLF010000125.1, read as the reverse complement.
TTTGAGTATGTCAGACATAGTAGTGTTTGAGCTGTATCTGTTGTCTGTTTTGTTGTGAATGAAATGAGCTCGTCAAGCGATGCACGAGGGCGTATGCGAGTGAAACATCGCTCTGCAAGCCGAAATGTAGGGCAAGGAGGGGAGCGCGAGGTTAGGGGGGCGGCGGCACGAGGCACAGCCAAGATGGTGGCCGCCGATCGATGGACACAGACGGCGTGCTTTATTTCTATCTGCGAAGCCCATGCCGCAACAAATGAATATCTATTTATGTGTTCAATCATTCGCTATTGGACTTTATAACGTTGCTTATTATTTCTAAGGATAGTCTATAAATATGGGTACACTTCCAATGTCAGTTTTGTTTTTTTGAATAGAGCAGGTGTAATAATATTACACACATTGCTATTCCCACTGCTTCTTTAATGTCGGGGTACATTCTTTCCCTTCGAATGATTCCGAACGAAAAGAAAAAGTCAGTTCGATAGTTGAAGGATAGGATACAATGGATGCCATCTGTTTTTACAACACCTGCCGTTTTAAAATGTTGATTTATTTTTAAGAAACCTTCTTTATTATTAATATTGAGCACTTCTCAAATGAACCAATATTCCATTTTATTTAGAAATATGAATTATACAAAATAGCGTTTTTGTTACTGCATAGTTTTTCTATGGTAGTAGGCAGTCACAATTCGAATTGTTTGGCTTGCCCTATGATAGAGCGTGGGTTGTAGGTCTCCGAGGACAAACTGCGGCGCAGACCTCACGCGGGGGCGATGACCTAACCGAGAGAACGCGAATGTCTTATGCCTCGTGTTAATGACCTTTTTTTGGCTGCGTAAGCGCCGCCGCCGTGATCTCGTGCTTATCAAATACCTGACCGGATACATTTTTACATTTTATAACGATCGATTTATTTATAAACGCTGACTTCGTCGTTTTTATTTTGTGACCGTTAGATATACAATGTTTAGTTCTTTGTTCGGTGTACTTACCTATATGATATAATCGAAATTAAATAAATGGCTATGTCTTGTGACGACGTTTCCACTGTGAGAGTCATTTCAATATCTTACATCATCGTAGCGAAGGGCCCCGCGTACCTTCTGCTCGGACTTGTGTTTATTAAACTTTCACTTTAGAAAACACGTTACCTCCGAGTGCATTTCCTATGAAGATGAGTTTGCTCTAAATCATAGTTTAGATTCAGCACTTTTTCAAAGCAGTTCGTCGCGTCTATTTGTGGCATCGATTTTTCTTTCCCTAGCGTTAACCCACTTGTTGACTAATTAAGCTATGCTATGTGATGATTCTTGACGCTAAGCAGGTAGTGATTATTGGGTCTATAATAATAGAAAGCATCACCTTTGATTGCATAAATGAATAAATATTTCTTTCAAAAGACACATTGCTTTTATAAAAAATCATAATTTTAGTGTTAAGAAAGATCGATGGTTAGAATGAACTATTTCTAAACAGTTAATTTATAGTGTATGCCGCGGCGATTGAATAGTTAGGGGCCGTTCGCTAGTTCCATTGTTATGTTGTACCCTTCATAAGAGGGCTCGGAGGGTAGTAGGTATTGATTTTTGTATCACAGTTAACTTTAACCCCGTTCATTCTTGTTAGCATGCGTAAATTCTTCACGCAGTAATTGGTTTGACCAATTTGTTGACATACTGACCAAATACATGTTTGTTTTAATCAAACATCAATATTATGATAAGTTTTTTATGTTACATCATAATATTTTCTTGAATACGTGGTATTGAAAATAGAATAGCTACTAACATACTCACTAACACTTACATTGAGCATGTACATCATATTTGGCAACAAAAACGTAAGGAAATTTAGTTAATAATGGTTGGCTCAATCATCCAAAAATACGAATATCTTATTCTATTCAGCCAGCAGACCATCTCAAAAAAAAAACCAATTATAAATTAGTGGTTTTGGTTCATAACATAGTTAATTATAATAAAAAGGCCAGTCTTGAACGAAGGATGCGAGGTAGTTATTTAATTTCTTCGTCTACCATATGTCAGGTGTAACATACGCACGTTCTCCTTGATCGAATTCTATGAAGCGTGGTTTTCAAACTATTTAGTATACTGATGAATTCACAATTGTTATATGGATATTTTTAGTGAGGGCTAAAAAATGTCTAAGATCTTCACACTGTGGTCACTTCTCAACCCCTCGTGTAAAATGAAAAATACATTGATGAAAGAACTATGATTTATTACATTAGTGAAATCTTAAAAAGAAATGACGTTAATACGCATGCGAATAAATGTGTAAATCATATCGCATTGTGTTAAAAAGAAAAGAACAAATAAAACCATACATAATGTTTAGAGAGCGGGATTCAGTGGTAATATTTTACCTGTTACATCTTTTGTGTATTATTGTCTGCTCCCACACAACTACGTTATTGGCCCGAAATAGATTCGTCTAATGAAAAGAACATTTTGAGAAGTTATTTACGCAACGCAATGTTCTCGTGCTCTCGTACATTTTTTAAGCATTACGCTTGAATGTTATTGCACCTCAAAGTTGCAACTTTAAACTTGGCCTTTCGTGAAGGTGCTCGACCTTATGTTATGAAAACGAGACTTATCGATCGCTCTTGGCGTTTAATGTTCTATGTCAAGGTCGATTCATGATACAAAAACTCGTTCACAATATGCTCTTGTCTTCAAATTGAGTTCATGCATAATTTATCAATTACTGTGGTGAATGAACGAAATTGTTCTTAATCACGAGGTTAGATTAATTATCTAAACAAAAATCTTGTTAGTTTCAACTTCACGTAAATCTAAAAATTTTATTTATTTTGTACGATATGTCTAGGCAGCAACTGCCTTAGTAAGGATCAATTCAATCAATCAATCGGGTGATCAACCTGTAACTATTAAAATTGATGCTATCACAAACCACTGAATTATGCTAATGATTGACTGAATTATGTTAATGACTCTTATAGGTTATGTTTATGTATGTTCACCTAGTTATAGTATATAACATACTGTAGCAAATATTAATTGTATTTTATGATTATTTTTTTCAGGAGAAAGGCACGTCGCTACCCGTCGCTCGTCTCAACAAATACCCATCGCGAGGTCTACTCAAACATATTCTGCAGCAGACTTACAATCAAGCTGTAGTGGACCCGGACAAATTAAACCAATATGAACCTTTTTCTCCAGAGGTACAGTATATTTGAATGAAATATATAGTTAAATAAACTGAAAAATCTAACTTCGGTAGTCATAGCATAGCTTTGTCAATATTATTTAAATAAAATGGCCATGCAATAATTGTACGGTCTTGAATATAAACAAACCAGTCATTTGACCAATCCACAATTTACCAGGAATAGTTCTAACTTAATGAAGACTGATCACTGCCATATAAAAACACCGATATCCATTTCTTTGCAGGTGTACGGAGAAACTTCGTTTGAGCTGATCAGCCAGATGATAGACCAAATAGAGATATCGCCGGACGATGTGTTCGTGGACCTGGGCTCGGGCGTCGGGCAGGTGGTGCTGCAGATGGCCGCCTCCACGCCCTGTCGGATATGCTTCGGCGTGGAGAAGGCTGAGGTGCCTAGCAAGTATGCCGAGGTAAGAAATGTGTTGTTTATTTTAGTAACCCTTTGTATGGTATGGTGTAAAGGACTAGGGTAATCTTTCATCACATGTTTGAATAATCGTAAATTATTACTTTCTTACAAAGAATGAGCGAAAATTTAAGAAAAAAAAACGACAAATACATATTATAGATCGTAAGTTATAAAATATAGTCTATTTTAATGTACTTAATTATATAAAATTTAGTCTTAATAAGTTAATTTTATATTACAGAGCATGGATTACCATTTCCGCATGTGGATGAAGTGGTATGGCAAGAAACACGGCGAGTACAAGCTGATCAAAGGCGATTTCTTGCTCGACGAGCATAGAGAGAAGATCAATTCTGCCACCATAGTGTTCGTAAACAACTTCGCGTTCGGCCCCCACGTCGACCATCAGCTGAAAGAGAGATTCGCTGACTTGAAAGATGGAGCGAAGATTGTGTCCTCCAAGAGCTTCTGTCCGCTCAACTTTAGGATAACTGACAGGAATCTGACTGACATCGGGACCATAATGCACGTCAGTGAGATGTCACCGTTGAAGGGCTCAGTCTCGTGGACGGGGAAGCCGGTTTCCTACTACCTGCACATCATAGACAGGACCAAGCTAGAGAGATACTTCCAAAGACTGAAAAACCCCAAAGCCAAGGTCAGCAAAAGGGTCTGTTTCAATCATCATCTCATATGTGATGTGGATTTGATTTTATTTTGGTTGCCATTCACTTTTAGTTTAATCATTAGTCTTTTAACAATTTGCATGAGTTTTAGCATGTTTAACCATGTTCAATTAATTTCTTATTGATTTACTTTGTTTGGTCCAACTCATAAATAAAATCAAACTAATACATATATAAGATGTGTGATACATTCCAATAAGAATTTTTCATTACTTACTAATAAATAAAATGCAATGCCTTTCCAGAAATAAGACATTGATTCGAGAAAAGTTACAAATATATTTGTTCATTTGATTTCTAGATGCTTTGTAAATTAAACTTTCTATTAGTGTTCTTGTGTTCCTAACGTCAAATCGCTAAATAACCTCAATTTGCAAAAGTATTGAGTACAACTTTCAATTAATAAATACATTACCATAGCCTCGAACTCAATCAACACATTTTGGTTCAATATCTAAAAACCCATACCATTATTTACAGTTTACATTTTACACAAATCTTCACTTATTTATATATTCTTCTAAATACTTTACCATTTGCTCAAAACTAAGCAGTTCCTTACTGTATGTAGGGGCAGAACGGTTGCGATGAAGGTGAACCTTCCAACGGGAAGAAACAACTAACAGCGCCACCTACCAGGCAATCGACTCCAGACTTCATGAACGGCAACAGCAACCACAGCACTGCCTCGCTACCCGAGAGAGGGCGCAAGGTTCGAAGACAGAGAGTTGTCAGGTAAGAAAGCATAGTTTTATAGGTTTTTTAATGAAAATGTCCTAAAAGATAGGTATCACATGCTATAAAGAGGTCATCACTACATAGTGTAAAACAAAGTCGCTTTCTTTGTCCCTTTGTATGCTTAAATCTTTAAAACTACGCAGCGGATTCTGATGCGGTTTTTTTTAATAGATAGAGTGATTCAAGAGGAAGGTTTATATGTATAATAACATTAATTAAATAGTGGAGTAGGCTATATATTTTATACCCGTGCAAAGCCGGAGCGGGTCACTAGATACTAACAAACAGAGTTGTTGTTTTTAATAAACAAATAATAAGGCTTTTCATTGGTTTTAATGGTGCACTTTAGCGTGTATTTTAACAATTATATTCTACCATCCTCTAGATAATTGCAGATCTATTTGTAATTTCTAACCGTTAAACCAATAGTATGTAATGGATCGTATTAAACTTTTGATCTTAGTATGGAGTATTTTGAATTAAATTATCAAGTAAACATATAAGTAGCATTACGGAAGCTATGTTTCAATTCGTTAATTAAATGGTTTTTATTATTTAACTGTCTAACAAATCCAGTGGTGTAACATAATTCCATAACAATATCATGTAAATTTGGCACAATTAGGAATTGGCACAATTAGGAACAATATATTAATTTTAAAAAATTACAGCAATTTACGATTGTGTCCACAACAACAACATTACCTTATTTCAGTTTGCTTCTTTTAGCTTCGAGACACGCGTGCAGTGTATACGGTTCTAGTTAAAATGATTTAACAGCAGAAAAGTTGAACAAATATAAATTAAGTTAACTGTAGACGATGTTTCTTTTCCTAAAGATAACTTTATATTCTTTAGTGAAAGTGCCTTCTACTCCGTGTTGTAACGTTTCAACTGTGACTTATTATTGCGTTTGAGTACTTAAGATTTTTATTAGATTTTGCAATTTAATTTTAATTGAAGTGGTATAATTGAAAACTTCGTGAGTTTACAGCTTTACTCAATTTTATTCTCTAATAAATAACAGTACTACTTTTTAAACGTGCAGTGCGGTTACACAAACTCATTTGAATTTAACTATAGATGTTTTAGATTATACTGTCGTGTCTAATAGAAATTTCACAAATGTTAAAAACATTATTTTTAACCTTTGTATTATCTATATCGTAGTCATCTTGATATCAAAACAAAAACCTAAATTACCGCATCATATAAACAGAATTTTGTAGCGTAACCTTGAGAACTGATCGTAAACCGATTTATTAATAAAACCAATAGGCCATTCGCAGTCCCTATAGGTAAAAAACTTTGACAATGCGCTACTTATGTCCATATAGGGCGGACAACGGCCGGATCCGCGTACGCCCGAACGCCAAGCGTCGCTCTCGCCGAAGGTCCAGTGACGAGACGGAAGAGGAGTCTAGTGTGTCCGAAGAAGAGGATGACGCAGCTGATGCCCATCCTGGTCCCGAACCCGCACCCAGGGAGTGGGGCGCGCCTTGGGCATCCTCGGCTGATATACGTGAGTACTTAAATGGTTCTAACTTTTAATTGTATTCTGTGTTTAGAGTATGTGAGAATTATGTACGAAATTTAGTTACTTATTATTGATATTTTCCAAATTAATTATTAATTACGTTAATAGTTGCAAATTGAATAAGTGCTAATAAGTGTTTTTTTGTGGTATTTTATGGAATTAATTTGTATGTGATGGGTTTAAATTTTGAATTGAGTATATTATGTAACAAACATTTAAATACAGATAATATAATACTATGCTTCGTAACTTGATACGAAAATAAACTAAGTCATTAACAGGCATAGAATAAACTGGATAAGCTAATTTCGCAAACAAAGTCTAATTATGGATATGGGTAGAACTATGTGTATTACGAAATGAACAGGCTGTGTGGACACAGTATGCTTTGCCTTTCCTAAGGGATAGATTTTACTATTACTTGCTTACAACAAAATGTGAAAATACCCTCAAGTCAAATTTAATATTATTAACACAAAGACAGTTAGTTCACAACTTGACTAATTCTGTGTTTGCAGATGTATTTAACTTCCGTGTGTTTATAAAATCAGTAGTAGCATTATTAGTTTAACTAAACAAAATCGTGATTATACTTGAAAATGTCTGGTAGAGGTAAGTTTCATAGTTTATAAATTATTATAAATTATTATAAACATTAGTATATTATTCAGCGTATACCGTATATTACCAGTTATTTTATAAATGCTTTGTGTTTATTAGCGAGTTTATCTTTCTTTTTAATCCTGCTTTTTTTCTTTTGAAAATGGGCGTGTTATAATGGGGTGATATCCTTTCACTAAAGGGCAACCTTTAACTAGATACATACCTCTATCATTTCTGCTTTAGTCTTATTTATATTTATTTTGACAACCATCCTTGCCTTTTGGTATAATATGACTTGTACTAATACTTATTAACGTGCTGTTTAATATAATAACTATAATCTACTTATATCTGGCAGCGCGTCGCCCCCGCGGCACGGCTAAGCGCAGTGCGAGCGCCGGCAGCAGCAACAGCACGCGCCGGCGTTCGACCCGCAACAAGCGGCGTCGCGGCGTCAACGGCGGCGCCATTGCAGGCCTCGACTTGCTGCACTCGTCCACCCTCGCCAGTACTGTGGAGACTGGAGCGGTAACTATTATTAGCTATATATATTATTAGCTTATTTACTAGCGGTAATATTATTTGGTTACTTCTGTTTGAAAGATGATATATGTACACAAAGATATCGCGAGGTAAAGTGATTTCACGTCATGTTACGATCGGTGATTTCTTCTTACTAATCTATTGGGAATCGAGCGTGATGTGTGTATGGTTAAGTCGTATTAACTAAGATTAGATAAATAGATATTAAATTTGATATAATTGCTTGGAAAATAAATATGTTGGTGAGAAGAAAAGGCTGTTACAAATGGATTGGCTCAATAAGTCGTTTAGAAGTCAGTAGACGATGTATTGAAATAGGGTGATGATCCAAGTACATATAACAGCCGAGTGTCTATGAGGAGGTGTGTGGATGTTAATAATGAAAGTGATTTGTCAGGATCTAAAAAATGGGTATGCGTGATCTCTGCTCAACCATCTGTTGGGAAACGGCCGTGATGTTTATGTATGTAGGTACATAGAATGTACAAACAACAACATTTTAATACGAACGATATAATGTACATAATGTTTTATCAAGTAAGGTAGTAGAAAATTTGGCTTTCAATTTGAAATAATTGTTACATGTAATTTGTGAATTAACATTCATAAAATTGTGAACTGTAAAGCCTTTTAATAAATTTGCTAAAAATCGGCATGCTACGTAGACTAGTTTCTTAAAATATTCGTATAATTACATATATATTATAATTAATTACATATTATATTACATAATATTATATAATTACATAACTTATAACTACAATAATGTGTTCATTTAGGTTACTGCGCCGCCTCCGGGTTGCGTGGAGCAGCACTTAACGGCGTTGGGTTCGATGCAGCCGTCGGAGAAACTGCACGATGAACTGGAGATCCCCAGGTCACCCCACACGCCGTACGGGCTGCAACTCCTCTTGGACATGTTCCGAGACCAGTACTTGGGTTTCCTGCAGCGTATGAACACGCCAGAGTATGCGGAGGAGGTTAAACAGCAGATTGAAAAGGAAAAGGTAAGTTATAATGAGAATGTTTCATAAGCATTGGTCTAGAAGGGAATGATACGACAATAAATATACCTCCACTACAGCACTATTCTTGAAATAATTTAAGTTATAACATAATTCATTATGAGCCCATACAAAAAGAGATTCATTTACGCTTTTTAAACATAACCTAACCCGTCCCCTTTATTTTCGATTAATGATATCTTTTATAAACGTTTAAATTACAATTTACAGGAAAGAAATCAGAAACTGAAGTCTCGGGCGTCGCAGCTGGATAAGCAGATCAACGTCTTGATAAGCGACAGCGTGGCCCTCTTGAAGGCGCGTATGAGTGAACTTGGCATCCACGCTAGCAATACCGTGGACTTGTTGGCCAAGGCCAAAGAGATAGTCGGCAGACACAAGGATCTCCAGAGTAAAGCTACCAAGTTACAAGCGCAGGTAAGCTATGCGAATATATAATTGTAGATTGGTTCCCAATGTCATGTGCTCAATAGTACATTTCCGATATTGCAGAGTACTAGTGTATAATGACGTAAAATCTATACAACAAGTAATATTAACATTTAATTTGTTTTATTTAGGTGAGCAGTATAGAAGCTGAACAAGCAGTGTTGGTGAAACAACGAACTTTGGAACTAACAGAAAAATACCGAAAACTTGGTCAAATTCCACCCGATGCAGACATAGGCCCCAACTTTGCCCACGAAATGATACTCAAAGAGATATCTGCCACTTTAGCCCACAGGAAGCGGCTGCACGCCCAAGTGGCGCATCTGCAGAATGAGATAGTGCTCATGGAGAAGGCCAACGAACAGCCCAAACCAGTGACCGCTACTACTTCGGTGCCCATCGCCACCGTGAAGCCCCACAGCATATCGTCCAAACCACGGAAGTCACGCGAGCATCGGTCGCGGTCGCAAGAATGGCCCGACATACCCGACGTTGGTAAAATCGAAGAACAAAATCCTGAACTGCTAGCGCAAAAGATCTTGGAAACAGGAAGGCAGATTGAAGCAGCCAAAAGCGGCAAATCCAACGTCATAGTAAACGGGTACAGAGGTGACGCGGAAAGGCACGCCGAATATGCTCGAGCCAAAGCACAACTGAGCATGAGGGGTGTCCTGCCTCGCACCCTGCCCCCCGTGAGCGGCCCGCAGCCCCCGTTCCAGCACCACCACCACCACTCGCACCACCATCCGCCGCCACAGCACCAGTCTCCCAACAAGGCCCAGAAACCTCTCAACGTCCTTAACAAAGTGCAGGAGTCGCCGAAGGTGATCAATTTCGAAGACAGGCTCAAGAGCATAATCACATCTGTGCTGAACGAAGACCAGGAGCACAGGAAGGTGCGGCCCGCGACCCAGTTCCCGCCGAGGACAGGCCCTCCCACTTTGCCCGCGGCGCCCAATATGGCCGGCCCAAGCGGAGCGTACGTCCAGAGGCAGCAGATGGTGCGGCCGCCGCTGCAGCCGAGGGACATTCGCCGCGAACGCCTGGCCTACGAACAGCACCGGGCGCAACACCACCACCACGGGGACCAAAGAAGCATGGAGCAGCGGCCCACCGCGCTGCACGCACATCCACAGCTGCATCCCTCTCAGCCAGATTATACTCAGGTAGGTTCATGCACTTGCGGTAGAATAATTTAAATTATAACAATTATGTGACTTCTCACATTAAAAGTTTTAGGATTTATTATTAAATTGTTACACCAAGTATTTATAATAGTAATTTATAATAGTAATTAAAAATAATAATAAATTAAATAATACTAATTAAATTACATGTATTAAATTTCGCTTTTTCATTAGTTCAACGGCAGTTATTCTTAGGTATATTTATGCTCTTAGTATAGCAATTTAAAGTATACATGTGTTGTCAGGTCTCTCCGGCTAAGTTGGCACTGCGGCGCCACTTGTCCCAAGAGCGTCTCTCCTCCACGGGAGTGAGGACGATCGGCGACCTCGTTAATGGCGAAATTGAGAGGACCCTGGAAATATCGAACCAAAGTATTATAAACGCCGCCGTCAACATGACCGCAGGCGCAGGAAGATACCAAAATAACAATGAAGTTCCACAGCCCAACCAACCTTTGGAAGGTAATTCACTTTTATTGTAGTATAAAACAGCACATCAGATACTTAGTCCAGAACTTAGTCTATAAAACGATTTAAGAAATTGTTTAAGAATGGGGAAACCTATCATCACATACTCTATACTTTTACGTAGTACTTTTTGTATAAAATATGCTTAGACAATTATTTTTTAATACCACACAGTATAGTATTAATTACAATAGTAATTGTGATATGTTTTTGTTTATGCTACAAGGCTCTGAGATTGATGAAAAAATCGCAGGTGAGCAACAACAAATTACGTGTCTCTAGTGACGTAACATTTACACTAAACAATTACTGTTAGAGAATATGTAAATATGCATTTAATGGACGGACTCAATAACGGAGAGTAACAATAAGAAGGAATGTGTTTTCGGAGTTTATTCAACATACTACATCTTTTGTTAAAGAATCAGGGTTATGGTGGTCCATGTTTTCTTACACGAAGCTTGAGAACTTAAATCGTTACCCTTTTTACGAATGCGTTGCTAGCATAAACCATCTTATTAACCTTAAGAATGCTCAAGCAATTTCATATCAAATGAATTTTAAAATATTAGATGTTAATGTTTGTGTTTTAAACAGGCTTGGCAGCATGCCTTCAAGCTAGAGTGCTAGCGTCAGAATACTGGCGCGGCAGAGCCAGCGGGGCCAACGGGAACGGTGAGGTTGCGGAAGAGAAACGCCGCTCGCCCTCCGCCCCCGAGCCGCACTCCAACACGTCCACTCCTGTCGCCGACGAGGCTCCGGAGGGCGCGCGGACCGCCACCACTGCACCAGGTATGATGAATATATTTACGTCAGTATTCTATAGAGGGTATACACCGACTAATCATTTTCGAATGGATTACATAATTATTCATCTCCCCTGATTGTTTAATATTGAGATATTATATTCCACCAAATGTTTATGAGATTATCATTTTTATAGATCCGGAAGCTGGAGAAGAAGTTGAAGAAAGCACATGGAAGAATCGCATCGCGTTTCGGTTTGATCAGATCATCTCGATGGCATCGTCGAGTGCCATAGAGGAGAAACGACGCCGATCAGACGACACGTGTAACACTTCCCCCGACTCCGGCATCGGGCACGGCGATGGCGCCGCGGCGACAGGCGTCAACAGCGGCGGCGCCCCGGCAGCGGCAGTGGCGCCCTCGGGCGGCGAGCACCCGGCGCCCTCCCCGGCGCCACTTCAAGAAGCGGTTCTTCCGGCGCGAGCGCTGGGGCGCGTGGGGAGGCGCGCCGCCGCCCGCGCCGCTCGACTGGGAGCGCCCGCCCCCCATGTGACCCTCGGACGCCGCCGCCGCCAACGCCTACATCCAACTGTACAATGTGCTCTATTGTAAATAAGCGTCGCGTCATTTCTTTGAGACCGATGAGTTGTTCATCAGCGATCACCGTGTTTTCTGTTCTTATTTTATGTTGAACTGTCTTTTTTGTTATCCTTTTATTTTTTCGAATATATCATGTAATTATGTATATTACTGAGTTTATCGTTGCGTTTAAGACTTATAATTTAATTTTAATAGATAGGCTTGGTTTGTTTTGAGGTGTTGAATTATGATCGCGTTGTAATTAAATGTGTTCATCTAGATGATAAAGTCTGAAACACATAGTTTAAATTTTCTATTTGTAGTATCAAGGTAGTAAACGTGGTAATTAATGTCTTTCGTGTTAACTCAGGCTGAATAATGCTAATCATTTTTCGGGGAATCTTAAGTATCGGCTATATTAGTGCTAGATTGGTCTTAGATAATTTAGGGTAATCGGATCAATGATTGTAGACGGACGCTATCGTAAACTCGCGTAGCTTTTGATACTTGGCTCCGAAGCCCGCAGCTTGACTCGTGCCGTGCCGTCGCACCGTATAGTGCCAAACCACAAGCACTTGCCCAGGCGCGTGCCCGCATTCGTAGTGTTCGCAATCGTGACGGAGTGTATTGTTGCATGTAAGTTAAATTATTCTACAAGATGACTGCTCTTTTTAAGATAAACATAAGTATATTATTACTATGAAGCATGAATGCGCATGATTCTAGCTGAGTTATATTTCATTGATATAGTAGTAGTTTAAATTGATGCACTGCCTAAAACAATCAAAGAATCCGGGCCCCTGATGTTCACTAGTAATCTAATAGCAAATTCTGGTTAAAACAGTACTGAAGAGTATAACAAAAAAATACGCTATTATATTAGACTACTATTGGATAGCAGATTAGACCCCCAGTTTTAATTTTAAGGTCATCGGATTAATGTCATTATCCGGAAACTTTTTAATAGACTTGTCTTAACTTCGTATTTAAAACGTTGTGTATGTATGAATTTGATAGATAATTAATTGGTCGAAAGTATTGCAACAGAGGTTTTGCCTTTGTGTGCATGAAAATATGAAGAATAACTCTTCAAGTAAAGAATGAAATGTTTTAATAACTTTGTTTCAAAAATCTAGTGGTTAGGTAATAATATTGGTAATTTAAAGTGTAATAAAATTCAATTAAGCATGTGGGGAGATATTTGTTAAGAGTTTGATGTCGAAAGATACTTGCTATACATGCTTGTGACGCGTAGAAGAATATTTAAAAATATTGTAGACAATTTTATTTACTTTCCTGAATGGTTCCTGTTTTCACTGTTAGTAATTTTAACCTAAGGGTCCAGAATCAATACTCGGACTGAGTAGCTACTGACATGTACATGTTTCTAGACCCTGGGTATTAGCACTGAATGACGTGAGGCACTAGTCTCTTATAACTCTGAAGCGATTACGGTGGTAACGCTTTTGCTTATTTTTTAAAAAAGTTTCGATGTATCTAAATCATTATGCGAACTACTCTTGACTTTAATATAATAAAATAATTCGCATGTAGAGTCACAGCGTGTATTCCGAGTATGGGGATGCAACGGGTTGGATGTGCCTGAACTCATAAAATACCGCACTAAACCTCAAAATTTACTGATTAGTTTTATTAGGTTTAAATGAGCTGCTTCGGCGAGAAGCGAGGACCGCTATTGCCTGTGCTCGCTTAGTAAATAAATTGCACATACAATCTCAGAGCATGATTACATTATTCAGTATCTGAATGGGTTTATTTTTTGATGCAAAAGGTGTGACATTGTGTCTAAAATAGTACAAATGAGAAGACTTGTTGTCGTAAGCCTCGGACTATTTCGACGTTGCAAATGCTAGATTTGAGATGTATCCCCGTGTACTAGTTTTATTTTGTACTAAAAGGTAAAAATAAATTAAATAAATTAGTACTAATGTCTATTTTTATTTCGTATATCCACATTGTCATGGTATTTATATGGAATATTGTAAACTTTCAAAACCTTATACAGCTATAACAATCTATTTACAGCTATCACATAACTGAATGGAACATTATACAATTTTCTGAGCAACAATTGAAGCTGCTAAATCTGCTACTGTTCAGAATACACTCTCTCACTCACTTTTACATCTTGGTGACAGGAACACTATCCTGCCATGTTTTAGTGAAAACCATCTCGTTAGAGATAGTTTAGGTTGTGATGTGTATGTTAACTTTTTTTAGTTATTACATACAAATATGAATGTATCATTTCATTTGATCCTTTTCGAAGACGAACTTCGGGAATATAACATTTCCTAGGTCACTTTTTAGCATGTAATGGGCCGTGATGTTATAATGGAAAATTGGTGACAGATTGATAATCTATCCTAATAGATTCTATTTACTCCTAGTCTCTTACGATATGCTGGAATGATCGGCAGTTAGCATTCTTTTCACGTCCCAGCTAATATAGGACACACATTAATATATTCTCGCCTCTTAGTACCTAACAGGATAGGCAGAGATTATTGATCGCCATTGCCACCAGGAACAATCCTGAAAAATATCTTTTGCTTTACTCATGGGAATAAATGTATTCTAGGATGAAACAATTTTTAGTAATAACGTATATGAAATCGTAGATAGACTAGCCGGGCTATGATGACCACCTCGACACAATTTTCTCGACTGTTTCTCGCCGCGTATCGAGTTGAGTCGGGGGGGGCGGGCTATGATAGCCATTTCTCGATTGGTCACGTGACCCGACTCAAAATCGACTCACGGAAAAATGTATGAAAAATGGTATGATGAACACTCGGCTACGCGGCTTTGTGTCGATTTTGCTTTTAGGAGCGTATTTAATTCAGTTATCTCAAATTAGAGCTTGTCGACTTACTTGCTGCCTGAAAATGTATACTATAATAACCATCTGACATTGTTAAATTTATTGCTACTTCTTTTCTTCAAACTGAATGGACTGAGCCCCTAGATTTTGTCAATATTGTTATTGTTTTTTCATATTAATTTTGTGGATTCTGATTACTATTATTTATTAATTTAATTTGTATATATTTTAACTTAGTAATCTTTCTAGCGATAATTTGGTATTACCTAGTTAGTTTTCATTCATACTGTGATCATCATAGTCTGTTAATTATGTAATTAAACTCAATATTCATTGATTAGATTTTCCAAATGAAGTGTAATATAAAAGAATTAGCTCAACTGAGTCATAAACCATGTTCAATAGAAGGCAGATTAAACTACAAAAAAACTTACATCGGATCATATAGAAATCAAACAGGTAATAATGTTATCACATACATATATACCAAATATTTACAACAAAGGTTACTTCAAAGTTACAATAAAGTAATGTCTGTATGTTTTTTGAGGCATAAACAAAAATTTTCTCCTTCTATCATAGCTGCAGCTTCATATAAATAAATGACTGAGTACTGGCATTATCTCCTGTTTTAGTGGTTTGCTTAATTGCATATTGTTCAGTTACTACAGTTACTTTTCTTTTTATATAATACTAAATGAATCTATGTATAATAATACTTCAGTGGCCGTAATTTGACACTTTTGGCCACATTTTGGCCACTGAAGCAGTATCAACTACATCTGAAGTACTACTGCATCTGACGTACAAAAAAGCTACTCCACTAATCAAACATCCGCCAATGTCAGTTCAATAGCCTTATATTTGGTACTCCACTATTGACATTTCTATACTTTAGTTGCCACTGATTTGCTATTGAGTACAACTGTGGCAGATCAAAATATTAGCAGAGTGCCACTTTTACAGCCGAGACGCAGTAGTGTTCGCAGTAGCGATGCAGTTGTGTGGCTGTCAAAGTTAATTAGTGGAGTAAGGCCCCAGGGTATGCTACAGCAGATTGTAAGCTTACAATAAGAAAGCTTGTGTTCCATGTATTAAATGCCATAATTTTCTTCATTTTCTAGTGTTCAAGGAAAGATGGTTTCGCCTTATAAAAAACTACTTGTTTTATTTCAAATTAAGTGAGTTGGGAAAATTTGACACTAAGAATCCTGCTGGTGTTTTTGTCATGGAGAACTCATCAATTCAAATGGAACAAGACCAAAATATTCCATTCTCCTTTTCTATATCTTTCATGTAAGTATTTTTATATGATATTTAAACGTGCCAGCATCTTTTGATCAATGGTGTTTTAATATAACACATACTTAGGCTCAAAAATACTCAAAAATAGTGGAATAAAACATTGATAGAATCTTTGTAGTATTTATTCTATTGTTATATTTATAAAATAGTAAACCTTTACATTTGTGACAATTGCAACCTAGACTATGTCTTTAACTTTTCTCAAACATGTTTCAGAGATGAACCGGATAAGAAACATGTGTTTGCTGCAAGGGCAGAAGAGAATGTTACCCAGTGGGTAACAAAGTTGCGGGAATGTTCCTATGAATACCTCAGGAATGAATTGCATGTGTTGCAATCAAAAATATTTTCCATTACTGGAAAGGTAAATATTTTTGTTTACTCAGTGAACATCCATTTTCTTAAAAGGGTAAAAAATAAGTAATCTATCTTTATGTCAAACAAAAATCATTGTTGTGAGGAAATCTGTTTGTTCATCAATAGTTTGCAATAGTTATTTCCTATTTGTGGAGTTATAACTACATGTAATGTATACCTTTTTATATGTAATTGGACATGTGAATTCATACAAATATTGGCACTACGATTTATATAATCTAAACTTAGTAATCATTTGACAGAAATACCACAATTACTACAATGCAATTTAATTATCTAGATTGCCAAGAAAAGAATATCTATTCATAATATTTGATGATATAACAAACTGGATAAGATTCAAGGTAACATACAAGTTAAAAAAGTTATCATTGAAAGAATACTACCCAATGTGTTTTATACAAGAGAATATTCTGCTTATTTATATCACCATTCTTATAATTTATTAAGTTATTGTTATTATTTATTTATGACTCCAAGAATTCCCTCTTTATTCAGAAACTGCTCCTTTGCCATTCTCTGTCCCTTAGCCTAAAACTGATTCAATACGCTATGAAATATTATGTTTAATACTTGAAACAATTCTAATAATTCAAATCTATCGTTCCAGGACCCTTTGCTTCTAGTGCCCCGAAATGAAGGAGCGAGATTATGGGCCCCAGCTATCCCTTTCTCCACAGTACCTGCGTGCAGTGTGAACACAACTTCATTCAGTTGCCATTTACACACGCACAGCGCATTCACCTTAGAACGAAGCAAATCGGATTTGCAAGCGAGAAAATATCACAATGACATGAACAACCAAACTAGATTTTATGTCGATACTGATAAGATTGCAGAAGGAAATAACCTAAGCTTAGAAAGGAGTAAAACGTCGAAAACTACTGCGTCGAATCCAGGAGTATCGATATTTGATAATGTGCCAACATACACGCGGTCGGCCCCAAGTCCGCCAGTGAGAAAGAAAGCATCAGCTGTACCTAAACATATGAATGAAGATGTAAAAACGTTTATGGAGGTTAGTAAACAGACTAATACTGGTATACTGCAGGAACCACCAACGCCACCTAGGAGAAAACTCTCTCCAAGATCAAACAGAGACTTGCCCACAGAAAATGAGGATTGTGAGGATCTCATCAAGTTTTGAGGTATAGTTTTTTGGGTCTAGTGAGATACACTTGAGATTAATAACTATAGAATTGTCCATATTTTATATTTTTATCCGTATTTTCTTTGTGCGTATTTTGTATTTTTGGATCTTCTAAAAGCATTCTACTATGCCTGGAGGCCCAATGTTTATGGATGAATTGTTTTAACCCATAAAGGAGTATACTGATTTTGGTTTTAAGATAATATAAAAAAGCGCTAGAACAATCATGTAGTACAAAATGTATTTTGTGTTGACAACGTAGTGATTTATATTCATGTAAGTCAACACATAATTTTATTACGTATGGTGACGTAATAACGTGTGTTGTTTATGAACCATCCTTAGAGCTATGGGAATGAATTAAGATATTGATTGTTATATGGTAGAAACAATATTTAGACGTTTTCTGTGCCCCCTTCAAGTAATGACTAATACGTCGCATACATGCAACCCAAATAATATTATTACGTTTCTATAGATTTAAACTATTTTAATCCACCGTTTAGATTTTAAGTTTCATCATGATTTCGTCTCATATAATATTTCATATTTAAGTGTTTGAAATAGTATCAATATTATAATACTTTCTTCTTTGTAATTTACATTTGGTAATGTACAAAACCATAAAATTTTAGTATAAGATCATGCATGATACTTGCCTTGAATGTAAAATAGACTATATTTTCATATTACTTGATTCATATAGGAAACATTGTGTGATATAAAATTTTTACTTGCCGTTGTTCGAGTGGTATCATGGAAATTAAAAACCTTTTTACGTATAAATACGAGACCACGCCATTTATATTACAAAGAAATAACCATGACAACACAAGTTCAACATAGAACTTCTTAAATTTATTGTATTAATTAATTTAATTAATATTTCCTATAATTCTTCATTGTATAAACGCTAACTTCATTGTAAAAACATAATTATTTTGCGTAGATCTATGAACTAAACTATTCTTTTAAGGTTGAAATTTTGAACATTAAATAGTAAAATGTTGCATAACTTCAATAGTCGCTAGACTAGTCCTTTTAGTCCGTAAACAATTTCAACGAAACAGAAGTGGCCAGCATTGCGAAAGATACCTGTAAAGACGTACAGGGAAATTGATGTAACGTGTATGTGTGTATAAATAGAACTAAAAATAAATCAGTTGTATAAAGAAACTTGCTAAAACCCCTTACAGAGAAGTTTATCATAGAAGTTTCATTGTAAACGATTGTTAAATATTAGCGAAGATAAAAACGAGAAATAAAGTTTCATTTTTACAAATTGTTGGACAGTATAACATGATGATAAATAACAACATGATAAATATGGTTATACTACATATTACATTTCAAGTAACTAATAAATTTTGGTATCGTTGTTTTTAAATTTTTTAAGTGCTATAAAAGTATCTGGTTAGTTGGAGTAATACTTCGAATCTCAATAATTTATAATGAAAACGTGCTCGCTATGTTGCAGATTCCATCACAATTAAACTTAGTTAAATATCAATAATAGATCATTGGATACGCCTGAATATTTAATTAATTTAATACGGTCAGAAAACAGTCATAGAATTTTTTGTCTCTCTGTAAAAATCATTATAACCATAAACATTCATTAATTTTAAATTCATTATATTTTATTTGTAACCATAATTTTGCTACGAGACCTGCCCTTAGATCATATACCAATTGTTTGTGTATTTCTTGTGTTATAAAGACGAAAATATAAATACTTGAGGGTCTTTTTGTATTGTGTTTAAAAGACCCGGTTTGGAGAAAAGACATATTTATTAGATTTAAACATAAGTTTAATCCCCAATGATTGAGATTAGATAGACAAAAACTGAACATTATTTTTCTGGTTGCGCTAGAATCTAG
Source organism: Leucoptera coffeella (assembly GCA_030578115.1). Classification (NCBI taxonomy): domain Eukaryota; kingdom Metazoa; phylum Arthropoda; class Insecta; order Lepidoptera; family Lyonetiidae; genus Leucoptera; species Leucoptera coffeella. Next base: position 156,077 of record JAMBLF010000125.1, on the reverse strand, counting down.
TCATATTCAGAGGGGTATGTTTGTAATCAAGTGATAATGGTTTGTGTATTAACTTAGCATTTACTAGATTTTAACCAAATATAATTGTATTTTTTTACCATAGCTTAATAAAGTTGTTTAATTATAAATTGGCATTATTTAGTATTAATCCCATATGCTTGATGAATTATAATAACTGATAAGCTTGTGCCGTAATTAATTGGCGGAGCATCGAGTGACCTTATCTTTTCCCTTAAATCAAATTTACTGCTGGGAGCAAAAGCATTTGTGAAGTGAGCAAATAAAAAGGAGGTGCTATTATATTCTTAGTAATTTGAAACTAATAATAGAGCTTGTAAATAATTTTCGAAAACTACGAGATTTAAAAGACAAATGGAAGAGCATGCATGAGAATGTTAATGGATATGAATGAGACAATCATTTGTCATTACTGTTAAAAGTGGCGATCAATATGAACGTACAGGCGGCGTGGAGTGTACATGCGTCTATCTATAAACAAACATCGGTAACCATGACTACTCTACTTTCTTTCTAATGTACTAAGTTGACCTCAGTATGGCAGTTGCGGTAGGTCACGTTACTAGGGCGGTTGCGACAGTCTCGTAATCACACTTGTAAAACATATGCGTTTACGTAGTCAATCAAAAAGACAAAGACAAACGCGTTCACGACCATTAACCCCTGCGGGGTAGTCAGAGGTTCGCGTTTCCATCTCGCAATTGCGAAGGTAGTAATTCTATGGACACCTCGAACCCTCGTGTTGATTACGTACTCAAGCAATACTCGCCTATCCAGTTATTAGTAAAGAAGAAAGAAATGATGGAAGTTAAGTTATAATAACTGATATTAATAATGAATAAGTAATAATTTCTACTATGGTTCGCAAAAGTCCAATAACATTTAAAGCATGACAGAAACTCTGGGGTAGGCAGTGTGAAAATAAAACAAAAAGAATTGGACGTAACACACTTTAATACGATGTATATGATCGAAATCGAATATTACATAACAAATACTCATTATATCCTTTTGATAAAATGACAACAATTACTTATAACTCGTCACAACTGTTGTATCGAATTACATAAATTGACAATTACATAATGCACAATCAAATTTTAATCATTAAGTATAAATAAACGCACACAAAGGTAACTACGTTTTTTGTTTTCATCACAGTCAACAAAACCTAAAAATAGGTTCATGGAAATAGTGACAGAAACTTTACGGGTGCATATATACGGCATACAATAGCTACATTATCTAACAAATAATGCAGAAAAACGTATTAATATTTATTGTAAAGACTGAGCAGCGTATTGCCAAGCCAACTGTAATATATAACAGAACTTAAAGTTCGCATTTCACTAGAATATTTTATTTGCTTTATTAAATAAGTGGATCAAGGTTGCTTGGGCTGATCGATTCACTCTGTGAGCTACGATTTCCTACGACTAGTCTAATCTATAGTGTATAACCCTTTTTGCCATTGCTCGTTTCTCGGATAAATATTTTAAACATGTAGCTTTGCTACTCATCTGCTTAAGGCACATTAGATTTTATTAAATATCCTTAACAAAAGCACATAGTACAAATGACTCTGAAACAAATACTTAACAATAACATTTATATTAATTATACTTCGGTATTTTAAATACCTGCATTCCGATTAACTATCCTAATTTTAAAAATAAGTGTAAACGCTTTCCATAAGACTTCTTCTACAATAGGGTAGAATCGTCCTCAACATTCATCTTAAAGTAGTTAATCAATTAATAATATAAAATAAGGTGAAAAACTAAATTCTTCATAAATATAGGAAAATATCATATAATTCACATTTGAACGACAATACATGTAGATTAAAACCTGCGTTACGCAAAAGGTTGAAGTAATTATTTTACCCTGTTCTAATGTGAGCTAAAGTACTTTCAAGCAGGCGCACGATTAATAAACAAAATCTTACATATTCTCAAATAGGTTTAAAGATTGTCACTGAGACATTCTCAGTAACTGAGCAGGAAGCTCTAGTGAGGTATATGAGACTTGATTGTCACAGATAAGTACTTCAGAATTTATGGATTTGTATTAACATAAAATATCTTGAATTATCTCGAAAGTAATTGATCGCGTGCTAATAGGTAATAAATCTCATAAAACTTTTAATTTTGCGATACACACATCTACTACAGCGTCGGATTGTATGTAATAAATTATTAATTCATGAATCTTCTCCCTGGATACATATCACAATACCTATGTATGTATATTTCAATATAATTAATTGATCATAGTAAATAGTTAAGGCAACACTGGTCGTTAAACCTGTATTTTATCCTTTGAGACATTTCCTCAGGCATTTATTAAATTCTACGTATGGAACTACTTCGTACACTTTTGAGATCCTAACTCATTAGCTTAATATGTAACTCACACACCTCGAGTGTTTCAGTGAGAATATGAATCGGTGCTTTGGCACCGGCTAAATCAATTTTAGCGTCAAAAAATACAGATCTAGAAAATGTTTCTTCAAGATTCCTTTGCTCGGGCGTTAGTTGCCTCCGTAGTCGCGTAGTTCACGGTTCCCGAGAGGGAGCGTGGGCCGGTAGTTGTGCAGGAGCTCCATGGCTTCCACGTCCCCACGGCCGCAGGTGGCCGCGTCTCCGCACCTCAGCGTTCGCATTGTTGCCAGCTGGAAATATATGAAAGTCTTGCTTAGATATTTGGCCGGATAGATTGATGATCAATAATTTAAAAAGATTTTATATAATATTTACACTTTAAGAAGTTTTCAAAAGTCTAATCGGTGATTATTCAAGATATTACATATATCTAAAATTTCGTCTATCTTTTATCTCGACAATAGCCCAAATATGAAGAAACATACTACGAAGCTACAACTTTTTGGGGCTTTTGTGTGTATGTATACGAGTATATATGGATTTATGTATGTATGGATGAATGGTAAATCAAAGTATGTACCTGATCGGCGGAAACCTGCATGGGTTGCTTGAACAAAATCCACGTGACACTTTCGGTGCAAGGCGGAGTGGTCAGAGATCCGGGGTACGTCCAGTAAGCAGTTACGTCAGGAAGGAGCTTCGCTGGGTCCAGAGGCTCCGGAATGGTGACCTTGTCGCCTTTGTGGCGGATGTATGGCAGAAGTTGCACAACCTTGTCGAGCTCCTCGTGTTTTGAACCAACCTGGAAAAGATAATATAGTTATTACATATGTATTTATGTGATGAACTAAAACTAATAACAGCACAGTTTTGTTTAAATCAGAAGTGGAGGATAAACCTATAGATACCGTTTTTAGAGTCGGGCTCCTTAACATATTCGGAATTCATAAATAAATCCATGCCAATTACCAAATACCATTGACGAAGTTACTGCGATAGTAAACAAACGCTGGTAAAATATTTTGTGTAATTATACATTATGTATTTCAGGTACTTTAGTGATAGATATACCTATAAATGTCACATTCATTGCCCTATATTTATAAAAATACAGGAAGCTATGGTTTGTGTTTCACAACAATAGAATACATGCATGTTTACTAGATGTGTCGATAGCTAAGTATCCGCGCTTTGTTGCATTCTACAATACAGCTATCAATTACCACTGCATTGCCACTGTGAGCTACTTGTGCTGCACTAACTACCACATTAACTTCAGTTTTTATGGCTTATAACTTCAATTTCAAAGGTGACTTAAGTTTCTCAATAAAATATATATTTTATTAAATGGGAACATTATACTAATAATTTCAAATACTTGCGTCTGCGATACGATAGAAAATATATAGACACAGATATAAGAATACTATATATACTCTTTAGAAAAGTTCAAAATTAATATATAATTTTGCATCATCATATCGCAAGAGTAAAAACAATAGTTAACGAGGTTTTCCCATTTTCCTTCAATGTTTTCTTCAATTCATTTATTTTGTATGATGAGACTCAGTTAAAACGTTTTTCTGTTTCAAAACGTATATTACAACCATGAGAAACACCAGTATGGTTGTAGAGATGTAATCTTATTATGATCGCGTGCACCCTATTGCAACTAAACGGATTGCTAACACACCTTTGAGGTTTCTGAGCAGTATTCGCGCCATAATGGATTTCTTCTATTCTTAGTGATTTTGCGCAATCTTTTTTCCATTAATAAATATTCAGTGAATTGAATTGAGTTCCTCTAATATTCCAGCACGCCTAGGTTGGTGCAACTAGGAGTTGAATCTCACTCATAATCAAACTCTTAAAATTCAATAGTTGGTATGCCAGAATAACGTATTATAATTCAGAATGATATGATTTCGTTTTCAGATCCAAAAAAACATTACAATTTGTCCTCTTGATAAGGAATACTAACATTATTAAATTGTTCGCATTTTTGAGTAGTTAATTAGTTTCATTGGTACGTGTGAAACAAAGCAACATTCTATCCCTTTACAATCCGTTTACTATTTACATATATTTGAATAGCAATTATAAAATATTTACTTATAATAGAACTCAGTTATCGTGGTGAAGGTATTCTGCAGAAGTTTATAACATTACAAACAATACTGCGAATACGTAATACCGCAGTAAAGATAAACCTACACCTAAATCACACATCACATTAAAGCTTTACTTCCGTTGGCTGCTTCGATATAAACAGATTGTTTCATTGCATCAAATAAAAGTTAATTACGAGTTCACTATACAGGCCAAAATACACAACTGTTATGTATTAGCTAATCTGAGATATCGAACCATTCTTATTTGCAACCGAATCAAATTTTCCTTATTGTACAGAAATAATAGGTAGATTTTTTAACTCTACCGCACATACCGGTATTCTAAGCTTGGAATAACCTTGATTCCTTCTTGTTGAAGAACACTTATTAATAGTAAGTCTCTTTCCTCTTACGGTTCAATAGTTACCGTCGAGTTTACGATTGGTTTTTTACACGCCAAATAATTTCAATAGCAATAACCGGCTTACCATAAGTAACACCCCGAGTACAGCCAAACCATCGGCTTGTCCGGCCGCTTCTTCAAAACTATTGTACTTTGTCGTGTTCCAGTGAACCAAGTGGAGTTCGCCGGAGAAGGAACGCCCGTCCACGGTATGTTCGGAACCCTCGCCGTTGATGGCGCCCCAATGGCAATGCCACTGCTGGAGTTTGTACACGTCCGATCCCAAAGGGCCTCCACGCAGTTCTGAAATGAAAACAAGTCTTGTGATAGAGACAATGAAATTGGGAAATATCTTTGTGAAACCTAAAGCTATCATGTGGTAAAGTCCATTCGTTTCGAATTTCTATGCTGACTTTCTGAATAAGTGACAAATATACAAAAACAGCTAAACATTTAAATATTTAATACATACAAAATTTGCAAGTAACAATATCAATACAAGGCTTTCCACAACAGAGTAATAAACAATTAAAAAATCTTGTTTGCTATCGGATTACTTTTTACTGCGGCTCACTGGGCAATTGTATTTCAGTTTTCCCGTACAAACAATACGAGGAAATTTTATGAGTTCATGATTGAGCACATTTACTTAACTTTATCAATTTCGTTGATTTAAATGATTTGAATTGTTTGTCTATTGGATTTGAAACAAATGCCATTTATTATATTTTCAAGAATATTTGTGATGCATATTTATAAAAACAGATTCAGTTTTTAAGGATGTTGCAATATGCTACAATACTCAACTAAATGTTACATTTTAATGCTTTATGGACGATATTACGACATGTTAAAAATAAGATTATAACAACATTCATTACTAGATAAATGCGTATCCGGGAATCGAACCCGATACCGCTGCCGTTGGAATAATGATGCGCAATAATGAACCGCAAAGTCAAATAGTTGCTTCAACGAAAACAATAGAAATTTTTATTCACGTACCTACAGTGAACCAAATTGTAAGCTATAGAACAAGCTTAGCGTGAAACCACAATAGCATTTTTTATTTATAAATATTATGTACAAATCGTTCAAAAAGGAATTTTTAAATGGACGTGTGTTCGCGTGGACGGTGACTTGATTCATCACAATATGTTTAAAGTGTAAAACATAAAAAGGGAAACGAATTACATATAACCGCCGCGTGTGTATGGATGTTTATGAAGCGAAAAAGATTTTCTCGTTCTGTATGGACTCGGTTGTAATATACATGTTTGTATAATATAAATATCTACCTGAATCATATCCATTTTCATCGACCCTCCAACAGTAGCCAGGGTTGACGATGGAGCGCGTGTGATCCACGGAATAGATCCAGTGTAACGGCGGCGCACTGCCTCCGTTGCTAACCCTGTCGGTTTGGATGTCTACAGGACTCTGCCGCGTCCCACTCGCTTCAGGGAACTTTGATACCCATGTGGATGGACCTGTAAAAGAATAATGTGAAATTATACAATTTTCTCTCAATATTTTAATAGTAAAAGTAATCCCTGTACGATTGTCATCAATATCGAGACATCCGGTCGACTGCTTTGAAATACAACATAACTAGGCTAATCTATTTTCTACAACTCAATTGTAACTGTGATATAAAATATTATAAATGAAGTCTATGAACGTCAAACTTATATATAATGGTCACAGTTACTTTTTAACTCTAACACTTTGGTTCAATTTAATTTATAGCCTTGAATGTATCAATTTAAATAGATGGTGATTAAAATTTGGATCAAGTACAGGGAATGGGTCAGCAGATGTGCCGTTGACTGAGTGGAAAATAGATCGGCAATATTTGTTTGCATGGGCCTCAGGATACTCCAGCGGAAAATTTGTTGGAGAGTTATAAATTTTACGGCTAATGGGCGTAATTATCGCATGATTGATCCGAAAAATAAACAAACACATTGCCAGCTGATGACGTCTTTGCAAAATAAATATTTGCCCCTATCAAAGAGCCGCTAAATATTTTAGACAATTGACAACAACAAGGACGAGCCCGCGGAGAAAGTGAGCGATTTCACTTCAGCATCAACAACCTATCATTCTTATTATTATTACTATGAGTGGTGACAATACTAAGCACATTCAATAATAAATAAGAATATATTTAATTTAAATTAATTTTCGTGATACATAATCGATGTATGCCATTAATTGCATTTTTATGCATTAGACAAACAGATCTTTAAATACATGAAGCACTCCATGGATCGTATCAATAAATTATCATCAACTTATATGAGCAACACGTAGGTTATCAAATTGTACGGCATTTCTCCCTGTATTAGTTTTCTTTTTTAGATGAGCGTTAGTGCAGGTCATATTCGTATCTAGAAAGATTTTTCACTGTAGGTACATCTACCTAACAGGTGCGTATTGAAAATTTTAAAAACACATCATGATTGATCTAAAAATGTTAAGCCTGTAATAAACAAAGTCGTCTGTGTCATAAACTTACAAATCATCTGCTGTCTTCAGAGTTTTAAGCAAAAGCAAACATTTCTAAAGTCTGAGAGATGCATAAATATAATATGTTTGTGTGAGAACCAGCTTAGTACGTTATCTTATCACTACCACGTGCTAGATGTTGCCTATTTGTACATAACCATTACAATTTTACAGTGATGAATCGTTTATTATGTTTACCAAAGTCGAAACAGTTGCGAGTTGACAACCCAGCGGATGACCGTGACGTGCAATTAATTAACGATTTGGGTTAAACATATTGATTGCGTTTTATACTTGTCTTCGTTACACGGACGAGTGCGATTGTTAACTCCTAAACCAGTTATTAACTCATTAGCCTCATCAAACCAGAAAGTGAGTGCTTTAAATAGTATCAAACGACAGAAGCCGTATGATTACATCTCCTTGCCCATACCCGTTCAAATCAAAAGATTCATTGCATTGGTTTTTTAAAATTATACATAATTTTGGTCTATAATCAGCCATTTCCTTTATATTTTTAATGTCTAGTATTGCAGTGCAGTTTATATTGTTAAATTAATAAATATATTAGATAATATTTCTATATAGCTTCTAAAAGCGAGATAAAACTTGCGATTGCAAGCCATAATGTGCTCGGCACTTTGTGTGACAACAGCTATCTATTTTTTAACAAGTGATAATAATATCAAATTAAATTGGGAGCGCTTCCAGACGTGACATATAAAATATATTTGCAATAATTTTGCGTCAGTCAGAGGCATATTAAACGTATTTTTAGTGCAGATCCTTAACAACTAGGAGTATACGTGTGATTTCAAAGTCTATAGACTAAAAGAATTGTGTTAAAATATTATGCCTGTCATAATAAAAAAGTAAACATAAGAGGTTATCTAATAAATATATCTTGAGCACTAGTCGTCTTAAATAACTTAGGAACCTTGACAAAACTAGAATCTAAGTCATGCTATTCTAGTACATGTGCCATATATGAAAACTTGTCTGATTATACCATACATAGATTAAAAAAATATTACAGTTGTTTCCAAAAAAGTTGTGTTGCATGCAGTATAATAATAATTTAATTCGGCATCTATTCAAACTAGTATCGAAAAGAAATAAAATTATTCTATTGTGTATTATTTACTATTAACATTTATTATTAAATACAATTAAATATTCGTATGTACAATAATTAAAGATAAATTCCGTTTCTCCATTTAAAATAAAATATGAAAACTGATTTCAAACGTTATTGGATCTTTTAAATAAATACTAAATATGTCTGCGTTTTTGTAAACTTAGGATATCAAATACTATTAGCCTTTCTGTAAACGATTGGTCAAAGCTATTTCGGGCAGACATTCAAACAAAATAAATATTTACCTTTTGTACTAAATCATGGGACAATTTACCTTGTTCCTGCAATTTAAGTAATAGTTAATAATGGAGCTGAATGGGCCAACTATTTGATGGCCAATTATTTCATAGCTTCAGTCTATTCATCGAACTTGTTGTTTGCTTACTTTTATGTCGTTCCATCATATTATTGTATAGTGATAACAGAGCGGCTGTTTATGAACCTCATATTCGCTTTTGCACATTCAGTCAATAAGTCACATGCAGCGAAACCAATTCATTACTTTTACGAGGTGTAAATAATGAGACGTATCCATCTATGTAATTCACAAATAGGTGGTGCTAACGACATTCGCTTTGTTACGATTCAGTCATTTGTTAGTTTATCGCCTGAATTTCAAGTGTATTTGAGTAATACATAATCACGGTCACGAATGAAGGGCAAGTGATCGGTGTGCCGAGTAACGTGGATTCCGCATGATCTTATTTAAAAAACTTCTTAAAAACTCATTAGTGTTACTCTTAAGATAAGCTACCCAATATCTGTGTTGATGTATTATTTAAGATCAATTTTTCATATGGTTTAAAAAAATTCATATAACTAGCTAATTATACGATATTATAAATATATTACGAAATTATATTTAGTGTAAATGTTTTTTATACTTTATTTATAAACTTACTAAATGTCTGTTATAAATATGTCGACGTACGTCTGGGTTATCGTCATAGCTGCTAAGAAAATGGAACATTAAGAGCGTCAAATGGAGTGAAAGTTAGTTAGTCTAGAATATAAATTTACCGCGAGTAGGTTGTAGAGAAATCTTACTATGATGACGATGACCTATGAACGATAAATAACATTACAAATAGCCATCTATTGATAGTGTAAATGCGTAAGTAAATAAGGTTCGAAGTCATTATAGCCTAACAGTTATTTTAACTGTAAATTGACTATACTGGCGTGCTGACACAAAATCACATGTGTTTAGATTTGCAAAACATGGAATATCCAATTATTATATTAACTTCTTTATATGACCATATTGTAACACAATATATAGTTTTGCAAGATAGTCCTTTAAAGAAGATTACTTAAAAACTTTGACCCCGTCGTTTTTATGAGTATTGTCAATTTTGCTGATATATCCGTTTTTAATCCCAGTAGAGGCTATACGTGTGTGTTAAACTAGAGTCTAGTAGGCAAAAAAATATTTATTATAGATAAGATGTATGTGTTCATACAATTAGGATCAAACTACTCCGCTTATAGGGGAACGCACATGTTCATTCAAAATAAAATGTAAAGTATAACTTGACTAGTTTTACTTACACTTGTTGTAACAAATTTATTGTTCAATGACTGGGTGTTTAGTGCAGTAATACTAGCATCAGAATATATTTTACTATTTTATACACAGTCACATACGCAGGAACAAGTGGTATGTTAAACGGAAGTCAGTTGACCTTATACGTAGAAATTACTTCCTTAACATATTCGCGCAGTACTTGATTTTGCTAAAGGGCAGGAAACCTGTCTAGTATTGAATATTCCCTTTCTACATTTTGAAAAATATGTCATACCTTCATACTTTCGACATTATAGTACCTGATAGATATATCCCCGAAAGGTTTTACATATTTGAGTCAGTATAGCACAAGTTTAGATTATACTAGTTTACAGAACAAGTACGGGTTATACAAAAAGTAAGTAATTACTTGGTTAACTTAGTTGCGACTGAGCGCATCGGTTCCAATGCTCATAAAAATGGCGGATATCTTTATGGCAGTGATGCTGAAACAACGGAATTAAATCGCCCGTGAAATCGGTTAAATTCTTCAGCCTTGAATTTAATTCTGTAAGCATCTATGTACCAGGAAAGGGACTTTGTTACGGTTAAGCCTAATTTATTTTTTCATTACTGTTACTTGATGGAAATATCTATTGTGATTTCGCTATTAATTCAACCTAAGATAAGAATATTCTCGAAATATGTAGTGTCTGTACACGCTGACATGACCTATCATCAATTATTTTCTGTGTGCTAAAAGTTAGTCAAGACTGGTCAAAAACATCGACAACGCATTTAACCTATGACTTCCTGAAACATTCGTGATGCATTAATATGCATGTATGTTATTATACTATTCAGTTTAGTCAACACAATTCAACTCTTAAATAACTACAAAGTAAATACTTGCAGCGGTGACATCCGTCCACAGTAAGACAATTTAGTTAAAATTATAAAGTACATCCGTCAGTCTTTATTTATCTTGAAATAATCTTCACAGTTTACGAACATTGTCAATACCGTATTTTTTCATGACAATGTTGGCTGTGTAAATAATGGAAATAAATTCAGTCACTCCGTTGCGTTGCTTTGTCTAATTAAAGTTTTGAATAATTTTCTTATTCATCAGTTACGTGGATATTCTATACGGGTAATATTTTTTGATTTATGAACTTAATAATATAGGTAGCCTCTCAAAGAGCTAGGTATATTCAATATAACCTGTTAGACTTCTTAGTTTGTTCACGGTCGCTGAGTATATTGGACATTACTTATCTGTATTTTTATACATACGTTATTAAGTAATGGCGATTACATAAGTAAGTAGTCATATTTAAGTGTACTCAAAATTATAAGAACTTAAATAAATACCACTTCAGTTCAGAGAAAGGTATTTTTATGGACATGATATATATTTATTTATTTATTTTAACATATTTATTGTAACATTTATTATAAATATACAAAAAGATAATAAAACGTTTTGATCAATCCGCATTAAGGTAAAATGGGATTGATAAAATACAAACAAGATGAGCTGGATATTGCTAATACACTTAATAGAATGAGAAATATTGTTTATAACCCAATATTCCATATAAATTTTATGACAAAAAGGACACACACTCGAAGGAAAAATATACTTATTGGATAAATGATAATATATTTGGAAACGTTCTGAAAGTATAAGGTTTCCAACCATTACTAATAAGCACAAACCTTGTAAGATGAATAATTGTAATAAGAACTTTTTAGTAATAGTGTATTCATGTTTATGTTAGCAATCACTTCACTTTGATTACGTTAAAGCCTCTCGAAAAATTTAGTTTTTTTCGCAGGAAAAAATATACTCGTAAATCTAGGCTAATAAATATGAATGGACACATTAACATTGCTAAGTATGTTATTACATTACACCTTGCGAATAATAATGCCGATAAAATTGCTTCTTATCTACGAATAATATCTGAATACCTCATCCTCATATATTCAACAATCCTGTCAAGAACATGCTGGAAAGAAAATAGAAGTTCTAAATTTATAATTAAAGAACTGCAGATAATAACTAACTTCTAATGTTATGTCACAGTATAAATGCAGGTACTTGAGGTAATAGGTAAAGTGCAGAGTCAATCGTCTCGGCGAATAAACCGTCATTATCTCCACGCTAGATCATTACTTGTAAATGGTTCTTTACGAGAAATCTGAGACAGAACATCATGGCTTTGTTGTTGTAAACTATTAATTTGCTCTCTTGGCAATTTGCGTGCTGACATGAGATTGCCTATTGTAATCCAGATAGGTAGAACACCTAAGTATAGTACAACTGCATGATATGCTATTGCTTTATGATAAGAACACGTCACGTGATTTGATATAGCTCTATTCATTGCAAAGCTAGTTGTTTGATTATTTTTAAATATTGGGTAGGCATTATGTAACATCAATAAAAAATAAGCTATTAGGCGACTATAAATTCAATTACTTCTATTACACTTAACTTTCTAAAAAAGTTGCTTTTATAGAGATTCACAATTTCGCAACTCTTTAAACAACTAATTGGGAATTATCGCATATGTACATATATACAAAATAAGTAACTATTCAGTTTGATATCCCGTCGTTATGGTTTAGTCACACAGCCCATAGTCACGGAAAAACTGTGACAGATTGACCCAATTCTTTTTATTTGTAAAGTCCCTGTAAAACACTCCAAATGTATAACCGCTAACTTCTGATTAATTAGATATGTGTCAAATCTTTCTAAGTTACAAGTAGTTTTTCACTCACGCAATTCTGATTCGGCTCGGTGCCTGTTCGTTCCGTATCGGGTATTTAGTCATATTCGTGTTCATATATGTACACCTACGATACAGTTAACTGTACTACGCACTAAATAACTATATTACAACGTCAATTTCTTTCAAATGTAGAACTACATTGAGGGAAAACGTAATCATACCTCGAAGAAGTCAAAATGGTCCTTGTAAATGGCGATAGGGCTTAGAACTTCTTACGTGAAGTGTATCTGATAACATGTATGTTCCTGGTATTTTTTGGACAGATACATTTATTATTCTAATTAACCCACGAGTGCAATACCACAAAGCTACCTGTTTATTTGTATAAATTTATATAACTTGCGTATGAAATAAATTTTCCTTACTATGCTCGCTTTATTATTTACAAGCCATACAGTATTAAAATGAAGTACAGGAGAAGGCAAAACAAAGCGCCGCATTCAGAGGAAATGGCCAATCGGGTGCGACTGAGGGATTGACGCCATGTACTGAGTCGGGGACCTACGTTGACGCGCCGTAATGAGATCGCGCTATAATGTTCCTACCGATGAATTTATTACGAATGGGACTTGATTCCGAATGGTGTATGCGATATAATACGTAAATATGAAGTGGCGCGTATATAATCAATTTAAAAATCTACGCCTCATAATTAATGGAAAGCTGGTGCATACATGTACTTCAATATTTTCCGGCTATAAAAATTGATTGAAATAGGATAAAGCAGTGCAGCTGAAATATTATTGTTAGAAGAAATTCGTTTCGCTTTAAGCAAGGCCACTTAATATCTCTTCTGCACCCTTAGCATAACTATTTGTAAATTTTATTATATGTACATTATATTATTTTATGCTTGCTAGTAAATAGCGACAATCCAGCATACAACACGTTCACATGACTATATGTAATTTAACACTGAATACTATTGTTATATTATGGCCTTTGTTATCTCAAGGAAATTCAGTATTATACTACGAACACCTCATAAATATTATGTATAACTTAATCTCAAATACACAGTATATTTTATGCACTAACAACATTGTAATCTTTGAATGCTTTTCACACAATTTATTTATAAATGTGAAAAACTAATGAAACAAATATCTCAAAGTAAAAAAACAGAATTTTATAATATCTATCTAATAAGTTATTTCATAAAAAAATACACATAATTTTGCACTAGATAGAAAACTGATTCATAGTTACTATGGATAATATACATTTATCTAGAACTCATTACAATTTAAGCTTTTACTGTTACCTATTGACTTATTCAATCTTTGTGTTTACTTATTGAAGGGACTATAGTCTAGAACTAAAAATTTATTATGATAATATTATTCTACGATTATAATAGAGGACATTTTATACATATGTATTGTGTTATGAACTACTATATCTTCAATTGTACTAAAATACGCACCTTATTGCCTACATTCTTGATTGTGTTGATAATACCTTATATACATGATTAATAATAAACGGGACTTATCGCGTAAGTTTTTATATAATAAGTTTTTAATAAAATTACCTTTACTAACCCGACGTTTCGGCTACGTTGCAGTAGCCATGGTCACGGGCAGATATATAAAAAACTTACGCGATAAGTCCCGTTAATTATTAATCATGAGTATAAATCGCGAATCTCTTAAAACTATAATACCTTATATAGTTAATATTTCTTTGGAAAATTAGTTCAAACCACTCTCCCCTTTTTGATGAGACCTGTCGCGGCTTAGCTTAACTAAGACAATCTAGGCTAATCGATGCATGCAATCTTACTTTAATTGACTTGTAAAAGCTGTTCCGATCAAAGATGAATAACTGGTATAATGCTTAATTTGTGCAAACGCTTGGGCCAAGTTACAAGTCATATTACGTTCTTTTCTTAGAGCAATAAAGTAGAATGTCAATATATAAATATATATATATATATACCTCATACAGACTTTATCAGACAATTTGTTTCCCTATAGGCTGAATATATGACCAATTATTTCGTAGATTAAGATCAACCGGGAAAATTAGAACTTGATTTTTCCTACAACAATTGCCGTAATAGCAATTTGTTGATAAACAAAGCCAAGATTAAAATTCCTGAGGCACCGGGCACGATATTTCTAGCTAAACTGATTGATAAGGAAACGTATTACAAATACCATAAAACAGATTCAGCTTCCATTGTTATTGCTGGAATCTTTAAAAGATTACCTTATGTTGTTATGTTGGGTGATAATATAATAAAGGTTAGGTTTTGAACATAAACATGTAATATTTAAGCGAAATGCGTATTCGCGTATACCCCTTAGTAGGTTTGAAGCAAAAGGACACCTGATTTTACAGACAGGACTTGGAAGAATTATGCATATCTTTTTGAGATGTACATACTTATTTTAAGAACGACATCAAATTATGAATATTTGCAACCATAATCATTGCCACTTAATGGTACCGACTGTGGTTTGCAGTCCGTAAACTTATAAGTATATTTAAACCAATCCGCAGAAATGTACATTATTCTATATTTAATGATACTATTGGTAGCGGAAAATCGTAAATTTAATTAACGTTAGGTTAGGTACGAGTCTAATTGCGATAAGGCCACCATCCATCAAGCTAAGGTTTAAAAAACTACTCGCTCGGTGCATAAGGGTAAATAATGTTAATTCAGATGTGATTCGTTTAGAAAAGAATAAGCAAACGAAGTTTCCTGTATCAATCCCTTGTCAGAGCTGGAGCTAATGAAAATTATCTGTTCTTTAAAAATATTAATTCTTATAGACATTACTGTAACAGGCAAAACGTAAAGTGAAAATGTAAATAAGCCTAGCCATTGTTCCGAAAAGGCAAACCAGGGACAAATGGGGACATGAAACACCACTGTCTCGTTGATCGTGTATTGGGTGAAAAGTGGGCTCGATGTGGACATTTATATCTAAATCCACAATTTAGGAGGAGTAGCGAACTTGCGGCTACCTCGCTAAGGTTCGTGATGTGTATTGGTAATTTTGTGGTAAAATAATTAATCATCAGTGATTAAATAATACATAAACAAAAGGGCACTTATTGAATACTGCTTTATTTGTAAAAACGTTAATGAGTCGTATCAACATTGAATTTTAATTAAAGTTGAACGCACTTTATCCTCATATAACTGTATGGGTACTTGAGCCGATAATGTTTAAAGTCGCCCATCTGGGGATTAATACACAAGATTAATTACCTACAAGAACAGACGAAAGATAAATCGAGCCGATTACGTCCAAGATAATAGTTGAACCTTAACTATCGAGTCTGTATGTCACGTGCTCGGATGTAAACAAGCCGATCTCGCGAAGATGTTCCGAAAAGTGAACTTACCATTGTGCTTGGTGTAGCCCCAGTCTTCGGCCATGGTGTGAGAAGCACTATATTCAGAATGTATAGGAGTTAGATGCTGTTTGAGTAACGTTTGGAGGATGACTGCGTGCGCGCGTCCCCGTCGGTTTACTTTATAGGTGGCGAGCGCAGCACTAACCCGTTCTCGTGGCGCGCTGCACGCTGACTGAGTCGGTGCGATCACGCCGCCGCCGCCCGCCCCACTCACACTTTCTACGGCTTAATTCACTCTAATATGTGCTCATCTGATTACTGTAGTGATTGCACCTAGCCGTACGTGAATTGATCGTTCACTTGAATTCTTTAAATGTTTGCGATATCTATTGATGCACCGAATCAGATGTGAAGTACAATTTGGAAAGCCTCATTTCTATGCAAATAATAAAAAGTGAAACCTTCAGCAGTGGCATTGAAAACGTACCACTGATTAGATATGGAATGGATTTTAATTTCCTGGTTTGCTTTAAAAACTAATAGTTAGTTTCGAGAGCTCCTCATTCACTTAATTAATATTTGGATACTTTAGTCTGGAACTTGATCAGAATGCAATCAGCAATCTTCTCGGCATATCGTAAGAGGCTAGCTATCTACTATAACTATCATCAATGTTCAGAATATGTATCACCTTTCATCCATAATATATTCATATGTTCGGAAAGGTTTTTCAGAATGTATTAAGTACAGAAAGTTTTTATATCCCTATTACACGGGAGAACAGGACTTCTCTATCCCATCAACAGGATCACTCACGAATTTTGTTTCTTATTTTTTATTGAATACTTTAAATCTTAATGCGTTCTTTTTTTGAATGAATGACTGTTATGCAACACCGCTGATTGTGTGGGATCGTGGAGATAAAAGTCGCGGTCGTCGCATTAGCGCTAGGTACACATCTCGCTACTGATAAAGAAGCGTGCGACTTGTCGGGTAGTTAACGTTGTGTGAAACGTAACTCCCAAGTTTAGTGTATTTTTTTATGATATGACCTATGGGATACTTAAGTTACCTAATTCTTAATCTTAGTCTTAAATTCATCATATAGATTTCCATCGATATAATAGAAGTAGTCCTGTGACAAAATTTTCTAATAAACGGAATTTTCAAATAAATTTATCAAACGGAATTAAATAATTATAATATTATCATTGTATTATTTCATTACAAACTTACTATAATACGAGAATTGTAACATGTATAACACTCGCGCCTGTTCAAACATGGCTACCGATATACTTGTGTGAGTACTAAACTAATTCGCGAGCAGCGGTCGAAACAATGCGCACCGTTCGCTTAGGACAAAAAAGTGAAGCGCGGCGTGGGCTTAGTTGTAATGTTCGCAACCGGTTTATGCGGACTGCGACCTATCGCGAGTGACCTATAGAGAAACAACACACTCCAAAACTTGGTAAAAGAGTCAAGAAACAAATCGAACCTAAACCTGTCATGTTGGACGACGACTGCAAGTCTAGTGTAAAGTGGACTGATTGGCAAAAGACAAAAAAGACAAACGCCTTCACGACCATTAACCCTTGCGCGGTAGATAGTGTTAGGTGTCCTTCTCCGCAATTGCGATGGTAGTAATTCTATGGCCACCTCGAACCCACGTGTTGACCAGATAGTCAGTACTCATTTTGACAGGTGGTAAGCCATGTCGTAATTTACAAGCACTGATTATTACCTGTTCGGGGAACAGGTAGGTTTCCTCACGATGTTTTCCCTCACCTTAGTATTCGATGCTTTTCGTAAATGTGTTTTTATTGCGAAAAATCGACATTATTATACGCTCAAGCGGGATTTGAACCCTATACCCACTGATATAGAGTGAAGCCCCAAACAACTGAGCTTCGTTGAATTTTTGGCCTCAATCCTTTATATATTTTGCCGTGGTCACTGGATTATAATGAGCATCTCTCTAACTACTAGAAAGGGGTTTATGGTTCTAAAACGCATGTTGTCATATCTGATACTCATATTTTGTAATCAAATTATACAAAACCTAGTAACTCATCCTATTTATTAAACCACTTATTAAAAATTACGGGGCACGATAGGTATACATATGTTTTCTTAAAAGATGTTACTAGTTTGCTTTATAAATGATACTATATTACAAAAACTAATCTACGTTCTTAGCCGGAGTAGCATCTTTACAAGTGATATATGGACTAGAGTATGTCCTTTGCCTATTTGATTTCATCTCACGGTTACAAAGCTGTAACATAAATTAATTAGAAGACATGAAGTAATTATTTAGTTTGATTGAGAGGTGTTTAAGTGAAATACGTGATTTGTGTTATGTAAAGCGTACTCCTGTTGGACTAACCACACTTCCAGCATACTAATTAGTTTACCATTTAGTAGCAAATAAATATTTTAACATTAACAATGATTCGCCATTGTATTGTAATTTTCTTCGATAGAACGGAATCAAAATAGACTTTGCTATCGAACTGATGAGAATTTTAATCAAGATAGGCTCAACAACACAGTCTAGTTGGACAATGCGGATCTCGACCACTGAATATTGAATAGGTGTCGCGTACTTACTTTTATTACTCATTACCTTAAAAATAACATGATATATAGCTTTGTGTATGAAGTTGAATTAATGTGTAGTATCCTGAATAGTCACTTGACAGTGTTGTCCTTGAATATAATGTTCCTCCCGACATAGTAAGTGGCGACTAACCATATACCATTGGTCATCTCAGGAATATTTGTTTAAAGGATAGACATCTATCGCTAACTAGTGATTCGTAATTTTGTGTAAACCTCTGGAAGTAATAACTGGCTAAGTTTAACGAAAGGGTTTATAGAAGTTTTGACACAGTCCACTCTCTATCACATGGTCAGAGAGAGAGAGAAAAAGTTCTGATGAGCACCAGCATGCATAGTGAAATGATTACATAATAGTGTAAGCCACGGTTGAAAATGATTCAAACTCTCTCAAAGAGCAAGCCTCTCACTGAGCTTGAAGTTTATATAATTACATAACTTTCATGTGTAGCTTCTTAAAATATTATTTATTTAGTCGAGTAAAACAATTATAGCAAGTCCACTTTTTCTAATTTTGTATCACAAATTCTATGTACCGTTCTATGATACAATTTAACCAGTCGGGCAGCACAGTGAGGTAACTTAACGCTGAAGTAAGAGATCTAAATAAGAATAATGTATGCGTTAAAAATGTGGCTTGA
Source organism: Leucoptera coffeella (assembly GCA_030578115.1). Classification (NCBI taxonomy): domain Eukaryota; kingdom Metazoa; phylum Arthropoda; class Insecta; order Lepidoptera; family Lyonetiidae; genus Leucoptera; species Leucoptera coffeella. The sequence goes on along the minus strand of JAMBLF010000125.1, from coordinate 136,623 downwards.
CTTACCGAATGCACATGTGATTTCATGTTGATATCATAAAACAAAATTTATAATATTTTATTGAATATAAGTGCAGTAATAGTTAAATTTATTGAACGTCGAGTAATATAAATGAGTGGCCCTGGTTGTCTTACAACTATGCCTCTATTGTTGGTTCAGAAGCCCTAGCTTGGAGCTAAGTCACGTAATTTTTCTAAACGAATTTCGTACATTTTGAATCCGACATAATCTCTTACCTTTTTGCCACTTGAATAAGGGCCCTGAATTAAGTGTGTGAGATCGTAGATGTTTGGGCTAGTGATAAATAGTTTAGCAAATCACCTAAATATAGAGTACATACGTCATAATATTTTGTTGACCATTAAAATTTGATGGCACTGTTTAGTTTATATTAGTTTAAATATATAAAACACGCATATACTTGAGGTGCTAACAACCGCTTCAAAATTGTACATAATCACTCCGATAAGTACTTACATAATATGGTATAAATTCATTGATCACAAGTGCTGCAGTCCTCTTATTTATAAATAAACTATTTCTATACGTCATTATAAAAAAATGATTTCATGTCTAAAAACATAAGTGACAAGTAAACTCGCAAACTATTATAACAAGTTCGTGAGTTAGCAGAAGAAAAACTCGTTTTAGACTTCAGACAATTGGCAATTTAAAGATCAATTAGGTGTTATAAAGACAAATATACAGTTTTAGTCATAAATTATTAGCTTGTGGTTTACAACTTTGATTCCTCAATGAATTTAGATACTTGGCTCTTTACTAAGTCATTGTTCACCCTATATTCACAAAATATGTCTTAATGGTCCCTTTTAGCTTTATTGGAGTTCGGATAGCATTAATATGAAATTATGCAGTTGTCAGGCTGCTAGCACATAGGTTCGAAATAGGTTCCACTTGCCCTTCAGTCAACTTTAACGTCGTGCAAGGAAGAACGGCAGATTTATTTAAACAAATTATTAGTTTTGGACTAAACTTCGATAGGAAAAATAGTAAATACACTAATAAGCATCTCATTCGATAAATCTACGACATGCGTTTCTTTCATGACGACTTCATTTGCGTAAAATAAATAATGTAGCATCGTTTAGCAACATAACCAACACGTAGCACCAAAATTGTGATAACAGGCTTTATTTCTACGTACAACGATTTTACTTATATAAGAGAATATAATACGTAGTAGTAAATAAAGTAATATTCTTTCATTTATTGAAGGTTACCGTATAATTTGGATTTTTAATTAATTCACAAACAAAGAGAACTTCTGATAATTATACTCAAAGTCATAGTACAAAAATGAGTCATTTACGGGAATGTGTTTATCAACATAGCAACAGTTTTAAAAAAAATTTCTATAATAATATTGTCACGGCATATGTATTTCATTATGAAATTCAATAACTACAGTGAATTGACTTTTATAAAGCTACTTACCTCTCTCGTTGGGTACCTACAGGATACGGTCTAGGGAAACTAATGAGAATGCTAACGTTTATGGAAATATAAAGTAGAGCAACAACAAGTACAAAGAAATTATACGTTTTCCTTTCCCAACCTCTTTTCTCGTGATATTTAACCACTATCAATCACAATCAAAATAATTTGTACATTCACGCCAACCCCATTCCGCCCACGCACGGCGCCAATCAAAAGCGTACACGTTATTTTAAAACTGTAAAGGTATGCCCTAAAATGTGATAACATATGAGCGCCCTGTGACTTCTTTATTACATGCCTTAAATTCGGAAGGAGCAAACAGAATTACAATTGAAACTTTAATGATATTAAGTACCCTTGAACATCTTAAAAAGGAATTAATTGGAAAACTTTTATCCACTCGTTTTTAAATTAGTTGTGAATTAATACAACATTTACAAACATCATAATTTATATTTGAATGGTTTAATTTTGTGTCTCACAAAAAAAATTTAAAGATTGTATTAATATTCAGTATTCAGGATTCCTGGGGACATCCGATTTCAGAAACAAGTGGCTTTTTGCCACTATTTTTTCCAGTTACGAGTAGTTATCACCCATCAAAGTGACAGGTTGAGTTCCATGTCATCATGTGCCGATGGTTTTTTTTTCTTTGTTAATCAATATCAAATCTGACGATTATTTACAATAAAAAAAAGAAAACAAATAAAATAAAACTTTAAAGGAAAAATATCTCCTTTAGCTCATCGCTGTCAGAGAAAGGCACGGTCCCCAACAAACTGGCAACATTACCTCTCTGAATGGCCAAACTAATGCGTTGGCCGAGGTAAAAGCCAGCCTTTGGATCACCACAGGCCTCGAACAGACACCTCCTGTATGAACTCTGACGATGTATATATACCATTTCACCATATACAGATAATTTTTTTTGCCTATTTCAAGATATAGGTACATTTTCTCTCTGTATTCATCACCGTAACGAAAACAATATGTATATAAAAAATCTAGATTCGGCCGCGAACGTTAAGTGCTGACCGTATGTAGTTTTAGCTTTTTTCTTCAATCAACATATATCAATTTTTATTTCCCATCCCCATAAAACAAAGGTATGTTAAGTACTCTTAGAACAAATATTGAATGCACTGCCGTCATTGGAAGCTATCTCTCGATAAATCCAAAATTAGAATCTGCACACACATATAAAAGTATGCAACTTATGAAATCATTTATCGTTTTATTATAAGATATGGAATTATACATCGAAAATAGAAATACATTCTCAAATTTACACAGTAATTCGCGTTTCTTTGATAATTATAAGAATTGAAATATCACGATTTGGGTATTCTTATCATTTTGTGGAATTTCTATGGAGCCTAACATTTCCATAAGATATCGCTCGCGCCAACTAAGTAGTTTTATTTCAGTTCCACAACGATCACTGTAACGACAAGGTCTCGTTGCAATCTAGGACTTAAAAAGAATGCTAACTAGTAGCCCTTCTTCCCGACGTGTCGCAGGTCTCGACTAAAGAACCAGGTGTAAATGGAATCTATTGGGCGATTGGCTAGCAACCAGTTTTCATTCTCCCATAATAGATCACATGCCCTAACATTCATAGTAACAAGTGACCAAGGAGATGTTTTCTTGTCTCCGTGTTTATGTTTACCGCGAAAGGGACTAATTAACATGAATGTATATCAACAACGGAAATTATATATCGTTATTACACAGGTGAGCAAAGTCATATAGCATTATAGTAAAATTGGTCAAACTTTTTCTACATTTTATTGTTCGCTCACAAGGGCACCATTTATATTTTTTAATTATAATTATATTTCTGATCCTTTCATTAAAAATTCTTTACTTTGTGTACTTCTTGTCATTATTTTATATTCATCAACTGTATTGTTGCCCTTGTTATCATATTATGTAGGGAATGACATTGCTAAAAAGTTTAAATAAAAACAAACTATAATTTTGAAATATTTATTTCACTAGCAATATTCATCCTAAACTTAAAGTATAACTTAAGTAATAATTTATTATCATAAAAGGAAAGGTAACACTCAAGACTAGCATAATAAAATTAATGATAATACTGATGTAAACAATTGTATTAAATGCCTTTCGTATACTAATGATTATAATAAATAACAAAAAAGAACATAATGTGACTCTTCTTAATATTAATGGTAACAGTTATTAACAACTAAAGAGGTAAGCTTAATAAATAAAAGGAATTCGTAAAGAAATTTTTGGCAAGACATTATGGTTAATGCTAGGTAATAAGTTGGTTTTTGTTCAACAGTGGACGTCCTTTATATGATATACATGAATACCAATAGAATAATATAACTCGGAATGGCTTTTTACATACAATTTAATATGAGATGGATTTAGAAGAAATCTCATGAGGATGATGTCTAAGTTACCCTAAGATGAGATTAGAAATAAGGTCCACCTATACATAAAACACTTCTTAAGAACTTGAATTAGTATCACTAATTGTTTATAACTTGGAAGTAACCAACAAAAGGCCCACAACCAAAGACCTTATAAACAAATAAAAACATTATTGTGTATTAATATCCCCAGAAAGTCATTCTCAACCCCAACTTTTATTAATATGTATTTGGCATGTTACTTGGGTAACAGGTGATTAAATCAATCGACCTTACTTTGATATTGAACTCTAATCCAAACCATCAGTAAATAGTATTTATTCACGGCAATCGATTATTATACTTCTTATTTCATTATTATATAATAAATGTAAAGAAAATCTTAACTTTATAGTAATAAATATGGTATTATACCTAAGACGAAATAAAACTTAAACCAAATAATTGAAATAAAAGAGAGCATTTTCCTTACATATTAAATACAAATATTATTTATATAAATAAAAAATATTTTGATATCACACATAAAATAAACATATTATGCCGTATGCTTTGGGTATCTCAAATTTCACTTCAATCCGTTGAATATACAAAAATATTCTACATTTTATCATCCCAATGCTAATATTTTCATATTTATAAATGCAGAGTTCCTACTTGCAAAATGTGAAGCTATAAATTTTATCTAAATTAGATTTTAATATATTTTCCTAGCAATACAGCTTACTTATTCCGGCTCAGTATCCTATCACTAATACCACCGATTTCGACATAATCATTGACTTCCCAATTTTGTTCAGGCTCTTCTGGTATTACTGGCCGTTGGACAATTCTGGCAAGCGGTGATCCGTCAGGATTTAAAGATAAGTAGGCCTTGATATCTGATGATAGGTCACCAGCGTCAGAAGACCTGGCTCTGGCGTTCATGGGCCCAGATATGTCTTCACTGGGCAACTGCCACACATCCCACTGAGGTGTGATTTTGAAGTTCTGCAACAAAAAGTAATATAATACCATGGAGTAATTAATAAGAGGAGTGGGCCTTACGCAATATTTGTATAGAAACTAGCGTAGCATTACGCGGGGTGAAACGAGGTACGCGTGATGGAGGGGAGATATTACAACCAATCAAAACACGGCACCGGCCAATGAAATTAGGTATCTTCTTTCTACTACACATTTTTAGACCCCGCACCAATTAAAACACGCTATTTGGACTCCGCATCGCGTAACGCTCCTTACGCCGGATCCTCATTATATTAGGTTCGTGTACAATACTCATAGCAAACCGTTAATTCGCTAGTGTTTTAGAATTAAATGTGATATCAGAACATCCTATAAATCACATTATTATCGATAAATCTTCATATTTTTAAAGAAAAGTAATTGACAAAACGGACACAATATACATTTATCATCCCCCAAATGGCTGATAAAACCTCGAAAATAACAGGAATATCAGTTGGTATGAATCTTTGGCCCAAATACTGACTCGTTTCTCCGCATGTGTAGAGAGAGGATAATTACAAATTTTTAAACACCTAGACAGAATTATATTATTTACCGATAGCATAGCAAAATTATATTGGATATGTAGTATGATTGTAAAAATATGTTTTGTACAGAGAGCACTTTCGCACAGGAAACTTTACTAATACCGAAAATAACTATCACGGATTTATGAGTTTATCGTTCTAATTTCAATGCAGATATTTTGAGTAACTAAACCAGATGTTTGTATAATTTTATAAGCCGAAACATGAAATTAACTGAAAGTCTTTCATTATACCCAAGACGTACGTAATACATAAGTGAAATATTACTATATCAATTACATTATCACCTGGTTCTGGAATGCTACTTATAATTAATTATAGCCTATAAAAGGCGAATACGTTATTACGATTCAGAACTTAAAACACTCGTTTTGTTTGCATTGAGGTGCGATATGACATCTGCTACAAATGTAACAATAGAGTAACATGTAAGTGTGAAATAAGATTCAAAAGGACTTAAACGAACAACACTATAAATACTAAGTTAAGTTGTACTTTTTGAATATAACCAATGTCTCTTTCTCTTTTGTATAATATGTAGATAGATCAATGGGTAAAATGAATATTTTTAAACGAAATACAGTTAATCATGAAAAAAAATTCTTTAAATGTGTAGAGCACGAAGTTATTGCCACAATAATTTATTGTAACAAGCTATTATTTTTTTTATAACTCGTAGTATAAGTACGAAATGCCTTTTATTTCTTAGTCCAATAAAATGCTATTATCATTCATTGACAAAGAAATGATTACCTATAGTATAAATTAAAAAAAATGTATAAAGTATTCTTCTTCTTCTAGTGGCACTCCATTACTGGAGGTCTGCCGTCAGCCTGCTGAAATTTTTCTTGTCCCTGGTAAGTAAGTATAAAACCCTCTATTTTTAACTCTTTATCAATTCGCATTTTATAACGACAGCCCATACATATGAAAGAATCATCGTTACCAAACATACATATAAACAATAATATGCGAAATGAGAATTACAAATTATGATGAACATTCTTAACAAATAGGGAAAAAGAATGTTGGTTATTAATAGAAGGAACGTATTTATTTACTTTATTAATTTAAGACTGTCACAAGACTATGACGAGAAAACAAAAGAGATTATAATTTTAGTATCTTCCCGTTTATATAACTAAGAAAAGCATAAAAGTTTCTGCAATTCGTAAGCGTGATGTGTTGATAACTCAGTTCTCTATAGCTCTATCACCGGTATAATACGAGCTTAGAAATTTAAATGAATACCATAGTAGACAGCATCGCTGAGAAATGCAAAATAAATCTTCTGCCGTAAGGAAAATATTGAAATGTTGCCATGTTCCTGCGATAGGTAATATACATTATTATTAAAAGGCGACATGGTATATGAATGCATTAAATACTGATTCTAATTACTTGATTTTCCGGTAACAATTGTATTTATGATGATCTGCCTGCCACCACCAGTTTTACAACCTGTGTGTACCAAAAGGGCTTTAACAAGTGTTTCTCTAAGAAAAATATAATATATGGGCATCCACAAATCTCTTAAGGTAATCTATCATACCTTATAAAAAACAGTCTGTTATCCACAGAGCAAGTTCGGTTCTTTGTGATAAATTAGCGAACAATCCACTGTCTCGTTAAATGGACAAATATCATAAAGAATAGCGATGACGCAGATGCAGTGCTAAGCAAACGCCCTGTCGTATCAAGATTAATCGCAATAAGCACACCGTTTCAGAAAGATTCCAAAAATGAAAACATCGCTTGATTCTGCTATCCTAGAAACTTTATTAAAATATTTCGAAAATAAGGGTTTTTTGGGCTGGATCGGTGAGAAGTTGATTTGTGTTTTAATATTTTTAAGAAGAAATTGGGTGTTGTCGGATAACATCTACGTCAATGCAGACCTTTTGAATGCATCAAATCAATACCTATTTTTTATTAAGTTTGTGAAGAAAATAGAAAATATTTTTGTTGGAAATAATGTTTTTTTCAAATCTTATATTATTTATTGATTAAGGTGTTTCGAATCAATTAAATTTAAATAGATATACAGTGCTCGCCACAACGTTATGACATTTATTGAGTTTAAGATCTGTATTAATAAATATAATTTGACTTAGGACAAAGCGATAACCTATAAGTAATTAAATTTAGATTGATCATTGTTTGCCAATTTATTTAATTTACTCAATTATTTACTTTTTAATTTGATAAATTGATACATGAATATTTTCAATTAGTGGAATCAAGGTGCCAAACAAACATTACCTTAGTCAACTGATAACCGGATTGTTAGTTTTATAATGGTTAAATAAGATAAACATCATGTGATTCACACATCTTCATTAGAAATCTTTTCATTGAACCCTACAATTAGGCAAGATACTTTATACATATTTTGCAGACATTGTCCTGCTTCATTCTGCGACATCAGCAGTGCTCTATAAACGCTATTTTACCATAAAGCGATCTACGAGTATTTAATCCTAAAACCAGAACATTTGTACATATTGAAATATATATGAACACTTATATTATGTATTTATAGCCTAAACATATTTCTAAATATAAATAGAGTAATACCTCTGGCAAGCAATGGTGTTGTAAGCAATAATAATTCTGTGATCCATCGTGGTGACACCAGGTTCCATCAGGGAAGTAAGGGTCGAGTCCAGCCCCGTTTAATTCGACCCTGGGCGCGTAAAAGCCTCCGCCAGACGCTCGCCGGCAGAACACGGCGCACCCCATCCACATTCGAGCTGAAAATAAGAATATCACTTACTATAATAATAATATTTGGACATTAGGCCCTAGCTAGCCCCTTGATAAGTACATTCAAGACTTGTGTTAAGGGTACTAGTCAACGTATATTTAAGAAATGTATACTTATTATACATAGATAAATACAATAGCATATATAATCAACGACCAGACTGGAAAGCAGAAGAGAAGCGTAGTTCTTAACTCTGCCTCTACCGGGAATCGAACCCGGGACCTCACGATTAGCGTTCAGGCGTCTTACCGACCGCGCAACGGAGGTCGTCGTTACTATACATAATAGTTTTTCTTTGGGTACTTTTAGCCCATCTAATGGGTGTTTTATAGTATTTATATGGAATGGAGATTACAGTTTGCTAGCTTACATATATTAGTCCTAATATAATTATGATTTATCCCTAAGCGTGTAATAGCTCCTTAAGATATGTTAGGGATCATTTGGGCCATTTCCCTTTAGGATTCTCAGTGGGAGGGATTACTGGGCACATTACCAGATCCTATTTTTGCAAAGCAGGGGATTTCTCTTACGATCCTTCGAAGGAAAACTTGCGTGCGGCGTAAATACATAGAATGGTATTTTTTAATACTATACTAACTAAATACTAAATGTATAAGGACGCCGAACAGTAAATTAAATGTAATGGTTGTTGGGCTGAAAAACAAAATATTCAGTAATAATACCATTAAAGCCCAAAAGTGAAGGTTAAAATAAACAGACATATCTATAGTCTTTAATTCAAAACATTATGAGGAATGTATGTACACTATTGTAAAGAAGAAAAAACTGATATATTAGATGAGGTTAACTCGTAAATCGTCACTTACTCGGGTCGTGTGGGGCTTGCAATCCGCCACCTCGAGGATCTAACTCGGTCAATTGAGTGGCATATTCGGCGCATTTTCTTGAGGCTAAATCATTGGCGCTTACTCTCGTTTTCTTACCGCATACCTAATAACAGTTAAAATTTAGTATATAATGGTATAAAGTTGAAATATATGTACTGTTTGACAAAAATAATTGCACTTGTACTTTTTCTAATTAATTAGCACCGCTATTGCGTAAAAATAATGCTATAAATTTAAATTGAATAGCTACTGTGGTTTTAATGACGGTTTACTACGAGTGTTAAATCTGTAAATCATATTGATTCGTAGTATTGAAGACTACGAATGCAATTTAAGTGTTCTTATATTAAGAGAACGTTTATACAATCACTTGACGTAGCAGTAATGGAATAGTTTTTATAAAATAGCGGCTGTTGCCAAGAGAGTAAGTTCTTAGGCTTCCTTTTAGAGCTCCTAGACATAAACCCCGACTCTGGCACACCAATGAATTAAATTTTAAAAAAGTTATTTTTTCTAACTACAGAATTTACAGTCGCTAACGGTGAAGGAAAAGATCGTGAGGAAACCTGCTTATCCCTTGAGACAGGTAATAACCAGCACTCGTATACTAGAATAACTTAGATATGGTATACTTAGAAATATACCTATTGTTTAATTAAGTGAAATTGCACGCCACATTAAATAATTTTATGATTCTAATTCCGAAAACCTGTCATAATATCCAATTGGGAAGTTCGATCTTCTCATGAAAGTCTCAATACTTAAATGTAACTTTAGCGAAACTTATTCAGAATTTCATATCATAATTCTAAACTAATTGGGCACCCATATACCTTAGTATCCTCACACAAGTGGACATCATAAGCTGCACCCTCGCAGTTTCCCGATGAACAAGTGCGCCTTCGCTCTCTAAACCCTCGGGACCTCATCGTACAGCCTGACTTGCAAGAGCTGTCTTGCCATTGCGACCAGCCGTCTCCCACGGGGACTGGAGTGGCTGGTTCAATTACTTCTTCAGAACGGACACATTCACCTCCTTGACACCACTGTAAAGTCATATATTTTATTCAATTTATTTTAATCAATTTATTTCATACAACGTATTTCAATATGCTTTTCTGCCGTCATCATGAATAGGTTTAAGACTTAGAGCATTATAAAGTGGAAGATTTATACACTTAACTGATATGATCATAAGTTTTCTAAATACATAATATTGTCTTAGACCAAATCAGACGACAAGGATGACCCTACATGTGTTTTCAAATAATTAAACTGACTGAGATTCTAAATATTTGAAGATATATATTCTATATTGACATAAAATCACTTCTACAATCGCCACGCTGGTCACACAACTCCTGACTACACTACACAGAATAAGGAACCTTAGAAGTATATTTAACTGACCATGCTATGGCCACAAGCAGTCCCCGGCAGGGCTGGTCCGGCGTAGTAGTAGCCCACGCGGTGCGGGGAGCGGCAGGTCAGTTGCACGCAATGCTGAGGCGTTGGTGTACTCGGCGATGCCGATGCGTCCAAGTCACGGAGGAGTATCTGGAAATTCAAAATGAGAGTAAGATAAATTACTTTGCTGCAATCCGATCAGATAGCTAAGTTTAACATTTTATCGAATTTTAGTATTAAATAGTCCGTTAAATTATGTAAATATTTTTAAACATTATTTGTAAAGTTAGTAGGTAACTATTCTAGAAAATTGGGTTTTATGAATACGATACCTATATGCAAAATATACGCGTCACGTCTATTAATTCATAGTACAATGGTAAATATAGATTGCAGACTCTCATTTATCCCCTCAATCCATTCTATTAACTTATTTTCGTTAAAATTACATTCATAACACATAAAGATTCACCCGTATAAACACACCCAAAGTGTAAAGACGAATACGTTAGCAATATACCTCACACTGTCGCTTTGCTGTCCACACAGTGCCAGGCGCAGTTCCGAATTTCTCATGATTCAGTTCATCAGGAGTTTCCAAATCATCTGCGCCATCGTATAAACAGGTTGCCCATCTAAAAGCAAGAGAACATCCATAAATATTAACACAACAGTAACAATGACTGTAATGGTTTTTATAACAGTCAGTTCAGTGGGAAGTCGACTAGAATAACAACCGTCAAAAGTTTGAAAATAGGATACTCAAAGCCAACAAGCTAAACATGTCAAAGGTATCTGCAATTTATCATGAAGATTAAATTCATTGTGTGAAATTAATGACTGACTAAACTATAATGTAAGATCACAGAGTCGTTATAGAGTATTTAATAGAACCCATTATTTGTTTACGATTAGTAGTAGGTATATTCTATGATGAGAAGCCATCGTATCAAAACCTACCTAACCTAACCTATTCCCCGAAGAAGTTTCCCCGAAGAAATGCTTTTGAATAGCGACACAGCTTACCACCTTTCACACTGAGCTCTATTTAGTGAACACGTAGGGGTTCGAGGTAGCAATTGAATTATATAGAATATAGAAGCCTGAAGCTGTAACTACCTCGCAGGGTCTTTTGTCTTAGTGTGCCACTTACTCCAGCTCGCTGACGACCCTGGCGCTGCAGGTGGACCAGGTGGCCTCTCCGCTGGTGCCGCGCGAGGGGGACATGATGTAGCCGTCGCGAGCGCACGCGTTGCCCGAGCCATCATGGTGCATGCCCAGGCTGAAACAAGGAGAGCACATGTCACCTGCAATAATTAATTCAAGCAATCATTCAATTCAATTTCAATACAATTATAAATAACTATTATAACGTAGATGTATTTTAATTAAAATTCTATCGTGTTTTGTACAACGTAATGGAAATACTACTGTGCTACTGCCTCCGCGTTGTAATTACAAAATGAGTATTGAGAAAAATGCACTCATATGCCATTCTGCTATTATAATTGATTATCATCATATGATGCTAAGAAAGACATTGTAAATGACTAGATTTTATGAGGGATTATTGTTCTTTTCTGTCTGTTCTTTTCTGTATTATGCATTATGACATGATAATTTACAACACAAGACAGTCATAGAACTAAAATCTATCATAGACCATTTAATTAAATTGTATTTGTTCTGAATGCATTACAATTACCCACATGACGTCTATAATTCTAACCCTGGCACAGAACTTGAAGAACGTTCTGATAAATGTATACACATACCTAATACATAGTATTTAGTGCGATAGTGTTTAATCAGTTAGTTGACCTTTTCACTCGTGTTATTCGCATGATATGACCTATAGATTGATTGCAGTTATTTGTAATCGATCAAGTAGTCTACCTATGCCTACATGAGATCTAAAAATAAAATGAATGATTTATAGTCTCACTTAAGCTATATCATTTTCGGTGGTTACTATCTGACTAGAAATGAATACAGAGGGTTCTAACAGCATCACAACTCTCACACTTCGACAATGCCGAAAAATATTACAGTCGTTATGTACGAGTATGTTGATAGATCGACAAAACAAGATTAATACTTCGCTAATTGACACCTATTTTACTCATTTCCTCTAATGAACAATTAAACTCATAGAATATTAGATTGAAGGATTAAAGATCTACTAGTTAAGGTGCTAAATCAACAACAAAACTAAGTCTGTACCGACTTGTGTCCGATCTCATGAGCGAGTATGTAGACCGAGGTGAAGCCGGCAGAGGGGTAGGGTCTGCCCAGGAGGTCGTTGGTGCCGAACTCCGCCACGACACACGCGTGGGCGGGGAGACACACGCCGCCCACGGGAGCCAGGCCCATGGTCACGCCGTTCCTCCGACCGCCTTCTTCTGAATAGAAATCCAACCTGAAATGTGGGAAAATAACGAGGTTTTAGAAGAAGCATTAAGATATTGCGAACTAGTGAAGTAGCGCTATTTAAAATGTCGATACGTTAACATTTACAAAAGTTATATTTTTGTTTAAGCTTAATTCTCGTAATTGAAAAAAATCACAAGTTTTCAAGTTAAAATTGAAATCGTATAATAATACATTGTGTATTTTTGATGCAACTTAGTATTTCTTCAAAAATTAGCTGTCCTGAGTTAGATTTTCCTTTTTCATGTTTGAAATAGATATGTAATCACACATTATAGGACAATGTACTTCTACATACATTAAGGACTCCTAAGTATCACAAAATACTCACCCAGATAAAAGCAAAGCCATATCCCAATGTTCGGGGTCCTCATCATCATCAATATTGAGGAGTTTTTGGTAATTACAGAAAGAGTCCAAGAGTCTTCCCCTTTCTGCATGTAGTGACAGATTGGGAGGCTGCGTTCGTAGCAGGGTAATGCGAACGAGTGTCAGATGAATTTTACGACCCAGGGATGCGTGGTAATATAGAGCTTGAACCTGAAATGGATTAAAGATTTCATTTAGAAATATTCCTCAATTTTAAAGTTTACTTTTTTCAATCCGTAGGTAAAGATGACAGACATCAAAAGATATAGTGATAGTAATATGGGAAAATATTGGGAAAATTTGGTTTCAAAAATACAACTGTCGAGCTATTTTCTGACCACAAGTGGAAATAAATTATATGTGAAAATAAGAACAAAGCATTGTTAAAGACATTATTAACGATGAAAGATATATAGCAAGTACACTTTTATTATAGAATGATAGGCTTCCGTTATACAATATCCTTTCCAGGTGTATAAAAGGCTATGGGATCTTTGTGGTTGTGTAAACTGTTAATGAACAATTATTCATAGTCTAACTGAACGGAAAGATTTTCTTTAACATTTACCACCATCATAAGTTCTTCGGAACTTTTCGGGTCTTAAGGAAATAAATGTGCGTGTATCTTGTATGCAAAATATCAAGTTCTTGCTCGGTAAGCTTATGACTTGCAAGAAATTATGAATCAGTCCTTTATGTACTTATGATATTTGTAATACGGTGTGGATAGTGTATACCATATTACAAATAATAATTAATAATAATAGAATAATTTGAAAACATTATAAATAGAATATTTATTGAACCAAAATGATGCAGAGCATATTATACAGCACAGCAACTTACCCCATTTATGTAGGCCAACAGCATATCCCGAAGTTCCGATTCATTGTAGTTAAAGAAAGGACTAAAAATCTTATAACCCGCCTCGTCAAGAAAGAGGGCTAACTCTATGGTATATTGTTTTGGCGGCGGTTTCTTTCTATTGGAATAAAGCCTCGGTTTCCTTGGTCTAGGGCGAATGGGCCTTGCGTCATCTTTACGCATAGGCGGTAGATTTACTCTTCTTATCATGTGGGCCATTCGGTCAGTTTCATCTTCTGATCGCCCAAGGCCTGAAGATAACGGCCGAACTTCATATGTTGAGTTATCAGCCAAAATTAGACCATGCTGAAAACGAAATTAATAATAATAATAATCCTTTATTAAAAACTCCACAATACGTTAAATGACACAATAGTATCGACGAACAATTATACAATAAAAATTAAATAAGAAAAATGATATACAAGACTTAGATATTATATTAAAATTACCAATCAGAATTAAAATATAAAATTTTGGTTATTTAGTATATTGTATGATATTAAATGAAAAATTGCATGAAATTGTAAGTCTAGGCAATGAATGTTTTAATTTAAATACAGAATAAACCATGTATAAGATTGATTCAATTAATTCTCTTCGCAACTGTTGTCCCATATATCATGAAAGTCTAACCGTGACCTACAAATGATTTTCCTGAACGGTCGATCAAAAATTAATTTTATTTAAATACGTAAACATATTACATAAACAGATGACGCATGCATCTGCTAATGAGGAAAATATTCTCTCACGTGAGTTGCATTTAAATGTTTGCCAGAGTTTTACATATCAAAGAAAAACTATAAGTAGTAACATCAATAGTAAAATACGAGTAATTAACTTCAACTAAGCCTTTGTTTTTCGCGTGTGATCTGTGGTATTTTTATTTCATGAGTTTCACTAAACTTGTCGCTTCTTAGGGATGGTATTATCGTATATGCACTAAAGAATTTAGAGAGAGCTTAAATTAAACGAATAACTGCTATGTTTCTTATAAGCTAACAACAATTTTATAATTATACGAAGTTGTTAGTTAATAAGAAACATAGCATTTATTCAGGTGCCTTTATTAAATAAAATACAAATTCTCCGAATTCAGTTAAAAAATAAGAAAAAAAATCAATACTTTTCCCCCTTAAATGTTTCATACTCATTATGTCATAAGAAAATCATGCATCATCATGCGTCCCGTACTAGCTGGGACGTAAAAAGAATGAAAACTAGCTGCTGTTCTTCCCGGCATGTCATAGGAGGCGACTAGGGGACTAGGGCAATAGTTAATTGGGCGATGGGCTAAAAATCTGTCACCAATGTTCCACATGACATCACAACCCCAATATTTATGCTCAAAAGTGACCTAAGAGATACTAAATCTCCAAGGTTCTGTCCACCCCGAAGGACGACACCTTCATGCGACTAAATACATGCTAAAACTTTAAAATACTACAAACATTTGCCTCATTACCAGAGCATGGTCGCGGCACGCTGACAGTGCTGCCACCGTTCCACCACCAGAGTGAAGATAGTGGCAGGAGGAGTCAGTGGGTGACAAGGCTATCTCTTCACCTCTTTCGGACCAAACCCCGAACTTTGGCGATAGGAGGTGTCGGTTTGGCACCAGCTGTAACTCGAAATTCCTGTGAAGGAAAATAACATAATTGTGACTCAAAACTTAAAATATACAAGTTAGAACATTGTGCTCGTAAATAGAATAGTGCTAGTGGCATAATCCTAATGTGATCCACTAATATTCATAAATTCCAGAAAACTTAGACACTAAGAACGGCTTTAATTTATTGGGGAATATAAATATGAGTTTATAATTTATTTATGGGTCACAACTATTAAAAACTAATCATTCCGTTGCTCTATTGCGCGTATAGCTCCATCTATGTCTCACCGGCCAAAGGCGTTGAAGTTGTAAGGCAGGGGCGAGTCGTCTTGAGGACTATCCACCGACATCTGGGCCTCTCTGGGCAGCAGCGCCGGAAGGTACACCACTTGGTAGTCGGAGCTATTCGTTGGAGGCACTTCTTCTTGTCCTGAAGGCCACCACCATTGTGGAAACTCCTGTAAGTGACATTGAAATTATCGTACAATTTAGCAAGTAATCGTAGAATAAAATAAAAGGTCCATAATAATAAAAAGTGTAGTAAATTAATATTAAGCAAGAGGTATGTATGTATGGTATGTTAATAATAGAGGACAGGTAACCTTTATAAAGCAAGAGATATGTATGGTTTACCCCTATTTGAATATTGCCTTAAAGCTGCTGGCGAAAACCTAGCAGAGCACAGAGTTACGGGGAAAGGAAAGAAACCTTTTATGAAACTACAAACACTTTTGTAAACAATAATGTTTTTAAAGTTACCTACTTTATAATATTAGTCATGCCATACTGTATAGTATTATATTATCTGTGGTCATGCGAACTATGTTACTGATTTTAACGTTCAGAACTGCTACAATAGTTTTAATAAGATAGTAATATAGTATGATTTAGTTTATCCCGTCAGTCTCTAACAATTCGAGAGCGAATGTTAAAGTTTATACATACTCGTAATGTTTATTTTGCGTGCTATAAAGGTCATCAAAGAAAGGAAAATGAGGTTTGTTTTACAAACAATCTGAGGTCACACTTCCAGCTGAGTGTATTTTCAAACAAAAACTTTCACTCTCTCATTATCACCAAATATTTTTCTTAGACTGTCCGACAATTCTAAACAAACAATTTAATTTTTTTACTAATATTACTGATAGTGCTGATAATCAATAAAAGTAATTATCACTCTGTTCAATTTGTCTTTATCCAAATCAAATTACACTTATATCTAATTCAAGAGGAAATTCGTTGTTCTATGAGGTCATGGTCTCCTTCAAATAAAGTAAGACATTGTGTTCCGAACAATCGCTAAGACGATTCGTAATGATTAAAAAGGTTCAGTATTCCTTTAATAAAACTCGATTAAAATGTGTAAGACTAAAAGTGAAAAACATTAATAAACAAGATTCGTTTATAATATAAAAAATAATATGACGAATAATACGACTTGACCACCGTTAGTTATGACTGGGTAATATTTTTGTAATTAACTAATTTGCGGAAGCATTACCCACCGTTATTCTGCATGAATCATGTTATCTCATCACAATGTCCTTTTGAATTAGGTGGATGACCAGTGGCAAGTTATATTAAGCTCATTGTATCAACACGATTGGATCAGCCCACTCGTTTGATGGTAGCAAAGTGATGTGGGCCTCATGAGTTCCCATTGTTGAAGCGACAAATGTTCTCGGGTTATATGTATGATAAATAGTTGAACTGGGTCACTGCCGGTGCTGACAAATACAATTAACACGAATCGTGTGAGGCAAAACCTAAGGCTAAATTGGATTCTGCCGCATTCAATTTGCAATCTGATGCTCTCAATAACCCTCCAAATAGACTTAACAGGCAGGTTTTAAAATAAAACCTATGAGAAGTAAAGGTCATGCTCTCAATTATATAATATACATAAACATACGTATCATGACTGGCATTCCTTGCAGGGTAATTGAAAGCTACTTATGGGTATTATCATTTATTGCGAAATATATGATAATTTGATATAGATACAACTTTTGATGGTATCTACATATATTAGCCTTTAAATAAAATATGGTGATTCAATCTCTGTTCGTGAGGTGTTGTTACAAGTAACCTCATTAGTCGTGATGTCGAAGCCCTCCTTCGTATCCATTGTTCGAATGATTAATCATAAGCCACAGCTTAATTCCAAACAATGCGAGGGCAAAGGCAGTTCGCACTTTAATACACTCGTCCTCGAACAGTGAAAACGAAATCCCATCATGTGAGTCACCTAAGTGTGAGTTTGACATTAGCAGAGGGGAAAGTAAAATTATTTGTTTTTCCTCTTCTCGCTATAGACAATCAACTCGTGAATTACCACTCGCCGAGACATGCTTTGAGCACAAAAGTCATTATTTTTTACTCTCGCGATTATTAGATTTTGATTGTAGTATTATGTTAAAGTATGGCCGCGGAAGAAAGTCATTGATGGGAATAAAGCGTTGCGGAGGCAAAAAGTCCGTGGCGCCAGCGGCCGCCATTCGAAATCCGTCAATCATTCACTCTTGTGTAACGCTACGTGATCGACAGTGGAGCCCGCTATTGCCTCAATTACACGCTGTTATATAATCGCAGCTATTCGCAGTTACCGGCCAACGAAAATAACACTGGAACCGACCACATTCATTAATCATTTTAGAAAACTTTTTCACGGTTCTTAGCGCGTAACAACTTACTAAGGGACTAAGCTAGCTCAAGTTTTTTTAAGTTTCTATTAGTAGTGCAGATTTTGAAGCGTAGTTTTATAAAACAAGTAATTGTTAGACTTAGTAATAAAACATTCAGACCTACAATTGAAAGCATGTCCAAATTAAAGCTGGTTTGTTACTTGGGCGGGTATATTATTTTATAAACTAGTAACAGGTCATTTAAGGAGTTGGTTACCTATTATTTTAGAAAAGCAACAGTACATCAACATTGTACGTTTATCAACACAAGACAATCTGCATTAAATGTAACAAAATCAACCAAGTGGATATGTTTAAATTTTAACGAATGTAAAAATTCAATAAAGAAACATTACTATTAAGTTTGTTAAATTTACTAACATGTTAGTTTTTTTCATGAATCTGAATATATGAACATAAGTAAAGTTATTGTGAGTTCAATCACTAAAGCGGAGAGAGACTCCTTGGACAAAAAAAATTTAGTTTATTTATTGTTCATAAAAAACTACTATGACAGAAATTCTTCAATGCCATAAAGATGCATGTAATGCATTAATTACTCGTATACTAATACAATGTTATCTAACGCATCCTTACGCCTAATGCACCGAGGTGGTAAACCTTCTAAAACGACTTTGACCATTGTGTACATATGAGATGTAGTATTCATATATAATTTTACAACATTGCCAAAATACCTACGCGTACTAGTTAATAGGAGTTAGTCAAGACAGACATTGACCCTGAAAATTTAATTAATGTCATAACATCAAGCATTTAGCCATTAGATTAAACTTCTATTGCCGTATTAATAGGTTTGATATGTCCTTATAAAAGCGAATTAATTAAGTGGATATCATCGATAAAAAAATAATAATTATAGGTTGTTATGATATGGAAGACGCAAAAAATAATAGATCCAGCGTATTATAGATATAAACAAATTGTGTGATTAAAAATAATAATGTTAAAAATTTTTAATGCTACATTTAATTTTTTTTTTTTTGTATAAGTCACGCTAATAATAGCTACGAGTTTGAAAACCAGGCTTCGCTCGTCCAGCCCAGTCCAGTGCGCGATTTTCGCATAATCGTTACTTCCCAAGATATAAATAGCCATATAAACAAAACAAGCCATTTGAAAAAAATAAAAATACTAGTGACATTTTAATTTGACTAAATAATTCTCAATACAAATTCAGCGGCCAAATGTAGTCGACTTGAAGTCCATATTTCTTACGATTATGTTTTTTTTATTATTCAGGTGATGTTTCGATCGAGTCACCCTTGACAAAATAATTAATATAAGAAACGTACCTAATAAGTTAAGCCCTATTAACTTTTCTAATGTAATTTATAAAGTTTTATATTTTATCGCGAATTAATATATCGACACCTTATTATTTTATTGCCATTAGTATTTTTTAACCAGACGTTATGTACTACTGTATTACACACCGATTTAAAAACAACCGCCCGCCCTAGGTAAGTACAAGTCTATGTGAAGTCGCAAACCTTACCGGAAATGGTGAAGTAGCGTCCGTGACGAGAGCAGCGGCGAAGAGCAACGCCTGAAGGCAAAGGAAGTGAGGTCGCGGGGCCATGGCTGCCCTCTTGCATCGCACTGCAACTGATCTCTCTCTCTTATACGGCGCACAATATGCAGGTACTTTGTATATCGCAGTAATTAGAGCACGTCACCTTATGCTGATGGCGGTTGGCTACCGAATAACAGCCGTGGACGCTCCTCGACGAACGCCTTTCGCACCTCCCCGAGAGAAAGTCCGAGGAAAGTGCACCATTGACTGCGGCGCGGGGCCCAGCGCCCAATAGCGCTCATCTCGGTGCCAGCTGACGACTATGCAGGCTCTGTCCCATAGTCACTCGACGAATCATTATTGATGGGTTGACATAGCATAGCTGGGACGATATAGTTCGCAGAAGCAGAGGCTTTTCTGTTTGAGATAATCTCATGTCAAAGGGATTGAGAGCTAAAGGGAGTTATTGGAATATTACCTGGAACCATTGATGGATTCCGATAATATCTTATTTTTCTTAATAAATACATGACTACGAGCGTTTATTCTCGCAATTCGTTAGGGTTTCTGAATGCGAAACGCAGTATATAATGAAAAACAAGAGCATAATACATTTAAAAACTTTGAGACCGAAATATGAGTATAGAGTATGAGGTTCCTGGAATTTTGGATATGGAGAACCATATATGGCAGGATGCTAGTAAATAATAGCAAATATATGAATATTCAACAGTACACAACGACTCAATTAGTGCTGTTATTTTGATATTCAATTATTTGGGACTCTGATCTTTATTACTATTCAGCTTGCAAAGTAATAAAAGATCCGTATCACTTTTGGCCAAAACAGTTTAGCAAAACCTTCCAACACACACGGTCGGCTGTGGAATATTGATGAGCTCAGCAAACTATTTGAGCCCTTTTGTTTTACAAATTCACAACACACTTAGCCGATACGTGTGTGCGTGGATAAATGAACGCAAATTACTAACTGGCGATACGGCCGCGTGAACTCGTGTCGAGTCTCGCGACAGTCGCGAAGTTATTTTGAACATTAAACCGCCAAAAAAGAACAAATCAGGCGCCAGCGGCAGTTAGACACAGTATGGGTGCATTCGCCAATCGCTAGTCTGGTTGCTGGTGATGTGTGCTTAGTTTAGTATCCTTTATTAATTTATTTTATGTGGTCGATTTTCGTATTAATAGGATTTGGTTATCATTCAATCAAGAAAGAGTTTATAACGAAGAGAATCAATCTATAAGATTATATTATAATCAATGTTTCTATATTATGTTGAACTTCAACAACATTGGCTGGTTTGGAAAATTGTATATAAACTTCACGAAGAATGAAGCCTCCCCAATTTGCCTGCAACACTAAACTTCAATAAATCAGTGATTTGTTTGTATCCATATAAAGTTGTAAAGCTACGTCAAATATATTTTGATTTGTGAATGACAAGTAAAGCCGGGCAGAGTGCGAGTAACAAGTACATTAATGTAGTCAATGTTTAAGCGGTGACTCATAGTAAGAAAAAAACGTGCGAGTGGTGTGGCGCGGGAGCGATACCGGAGTCATTGCTCCCTCGCGTCCCAGCGGTGGCGTCACCATGTTGGAGCCTCTGGAGGCCCCTCTACTCCTCGGCGGAGCCCTAGCCTGTCTCGCGGGAGCTGCTCTCCTCGCCAACTGCTCACTCCTATCTGCCATCATCAGCGCATCATCCGAAGGTATCCTCAATAATAACTATCCTAAACCAATCATTATTTTATTACTCCAGTGATTTTGATGCTTTTCCGCATGTCTTAAAAAGAGGATTATGGATGTCCTTAAGGATTCTGCGCAATAGATTACCCATAATTACAAATATCCTTAAGTTTATTTGCTAAAAGAGTCTTAACTATTTACCTTTTTTATATTGACCTTCGAAGAGAGTGTGTATTTTGAATTATAAATTATTACGACTAATGTGAAATAACATGTTTAATATGAAGCTTTTTGCTGAGACAAAAGTACTGTCTACTGGAGTCTATCGCGAGCTAGTCTTAAACTTAAAAATAATTCGTTATGTTTAAATGGTAGATAGAGCTTCTCCTGAAATCATATCGCTATATCCTAAATATTTATTTATAGATAATTCAAGCGACTTAAAAGTTGTAATCTGTTTACTCTTAAGTAGAATACCATGATGGGTATGTATGTTTGTTTTTTGTAACAATGTGAGCATATGGAACTTTTTGTTTTGCATTCACAATGCTCCGTATGGTGGGAATATGGTGTTTAGTTCATAAAGATCCCAGAAACGATTTAACTCAAATGTCCAATGCTGATTTATCTTTAAATACGTAAATTGTTTACAAGAGGCCTTCCTCCTGACATGTCGTAGGATAATAATGAGCCAACGACCTATCATCAATTTTCCAAATTAATGTGAATTAATAAAAACCTAGCGTTAATTATGTCAAAGATGACTATATAATTGCTCATTTTCGTCATTATTTCACGTTTAATTTCAGGCGTTCATTCAGTGCTGGCACAACTAGGAATAGTGGACATTCTAATAATCACAACAATAATTACTCCGGAGCTGTGGTCATATAACACATTGACATGGTCATTCGGAAAGGCGGGCTGTATCACTTATAAAGGCATGGACGTGCTAATGGAAACTGCTTCTGTGTACCTAGTTGCAACAATGTCTCTGCACAGTCTATCAGTACTCAATTTCGAGCTGAATGCTGCTAGGATCAAACGACGTGGAAATTGTGAAGACTTAAGATCGTCAACAAGAAGTTTGGTGACTAATAGTGACTCCTCTACTCCACCGCGAACCATGGACATCGATTACAGAGCCTCAACCAGAAACGTGTCAACTGCTAAACCGACTATAGTACTCTGGGTGTTAGCTTTATCCCTTAGTGTCCCTAGTTTTATCTTCTCCTCAACTCAAACTCAGAAAAAGAACACAATATGTTCTCAATTAGACTTCGATTACAGTATAAATATGAACATTCTACTTGCAGTGTTCAATCTAGTTCTTCCAATTATCATATTAATTTCTACAGCTACGACCTTATTGATAAAATTAGCACATAAAAGATCACTAGAGCATAAAAATTATCACTCCTTCGCATCTTTGAAGTTAACCCTAATTTTGATACTAGTCTACTTCACACTATGTGCCCCTAGATCGGTTTTTGCACTTTACAGACTTCTGTGGATAGGCTTAAACAAAAATATTCCGGAGGATTCACCTCGACTAAACAATGCGTGGTCAATATTCAGTATTTTGTACTTGATCGCATGTTTATTGAGGCCCATTTTATGCATGACTGTTGTACCCAGTATAAGACGAACGTTATTTTCCTTCGGTATGAGAAGGACATCTTTTTAATAAGCAACTAGCATAAGTTTTAAGACTAATGTAAGGAGAATATATAATTAAATTAAGTTGAACCTGGACTTGTAATTTTCATTACCGTAACCACAGATAATATAATACCCATAACATAAACATGTGCCAGCCATGATATCAACCTTAATCAGGACATGTTATCGCAATTGTATTTTTAAACACGTCATTTTTATGGCAAACATACACATCGTTAGGAAAATTGCATATTTGTTATAATCAGCATCTGTAAACGACGTTTTCGAGCAACAACTGCCATACCAAGGCAGATAACATGGGCTACTGTAGTATTTTATTATCTGTGACATGGGTAAGAAGATTTACAATATGAAGAGGTGCGTTTATGTCTCCTGGTACTTCAAAATAGATTATTTTTTCATGTCAAATAATACTTCGCTCGATAAGAAAACACTTAGTCTGTAAACTTATTTCGCCCAACAAGTCGAGATGTTAGATATTATGCATATATCTCTTGTATAATATACATGCTGCTGATAAATAAATATACATATGATTTAAACTATGTGCCTTTTATTTCCTGTCTGGATGTGAGAGGCGAATTAGTGTATGGATGTTTTCAAAATAAGGTAAACCAGAAACCAGACGTCAATATTCTTCATTTATGTAATCATTGAGCTCGAGAGAACTTTCCGAGGTTTTGTCTACTCCTTCAAGAATAATAGGACGCGAGTTGATTTCAATCAAACGAGATCAAATATACACCGGCCTCAACTGCTAGAGAAAATATGAGTTGAATTCAGCAAATCAGTATGGCTAATCAAAAAATTCGGAGACCTTGGAATGTCTTACTGTTTAATCCCTTAACCGTTTTTAGTGCACTATTATGCTCCTTCAATATCAAACAAAGGACCAGACATGGTGGAACGATAAAATTTATAAATTCCTTGCAATGCCAGTATTTTTACATAATACTGACATTACGACCTGTATACTAGTGTTATCGAGAGGAATACGCGTGCTCAGTCAAAAAGAGGAATCTGTTTCAGTGCTATTGTCTAGTCTATCTAGATAAGTATACTCTGTATTTCTCCATCTTACTGACTACGATTAGTGTAACACTTCTTTTCGGAGGGCTTTTCGTTTCAGCATAAGTGTATGTGGCGGTACTGCGAATCGTCTGAAGTCAGATTTCCGTCTGCTTTCCACATCAAACCTTCTATTTTCCGGGTTCAAGTTGGATAATAGATATACATGCTGTAGAAACCAGCTATTGATTAGTTTAGCTGTTGTCCAGGCATTATTTTAATATAGTCATAATGCTATATAATATTGAATGGTAGAAGTTTGGAAGATGCAGGATCAAATCGTAATGTGTTTGATAAACGATTATTTCATTTCCGGCTATAATAATAAATCAATGTACTTTTAGTGGTAACTAACGCCTTTTTCCCATCATCCTCATAGTATGTATGGTGTGGTATTGATTTAGGCGGAGGAAGGGAAGTTACGTAAAGGTACAGAAGTGTAGGTTATGTAGTTGTGACAATTCGTACTAACGTGGTGTATAAATGAATTTGTATGCAGCAGACAGGTGTATACCACATGTCAATGAGATGATGATGTACGGAAAATTAGGAAGGGAACTACGATTACGATTCATGTAGAGAAATAGACGGATGTTATCTATGTTTTAAAAAATACTTACTCTTCAATGCTGTACTCACTTTCTGCTGTTTAAGAGTTTTACTGTTATGATTCTGCACTGTTAATTTGTTTCAAGATTTGCAACATGAGCCATATGGAGTATTTAGCTTAGGTATGTAACAATTCGGTTGTTCCTAATAATGTATATTCATTTTGATGAAGATATGGCAATTACTGGGAATATAACCTTTATGAAAGTTAGTACTCGGTTTTGAAACGCGAATGTTACACATCTTGAAACTTGCTACTGCGGGCCATCATTTATTATCAATTATTAAAACAACTGAACGAGGTCCAGAATCGATTAGTCCAGGAATACCAAACCGTCTAACGGTACTTGGAACGAAGTGTCTTGGTTGAACAATCACGGTTATAAAAGGACAAGCGTGTACATGTATTGTCGTTCGTACGGAAGAGATTTTTCGCCATTAGAGGTATCATCTATTGAGTTCATTGAGGCTGAAGTGAAGTAATGCCGGACGCACCCAGAAGGGTATTAATTTAATTCCTAAGATGAAATGTGATGTATTTACAAAGCAGCAATCTCGTGTTTAGTGAATTAACTATGGAATATTTTTGACACAAACATCATTAGGGTTGATAGTTGGCGGTTTATTTAATATTGGCTTCTAAAACTAAAGATTGTATTAAATACAAATATTTATTGGTGAAAACATGAAAAATATAATAATGGACTGAAATGCAGCGAAATGTTACAATATATTTCATCTCATAACAAAGAAAGATCTATTTTTCTAGTAAATGCCTGAAATCCAAAAGTTGTACAATGCGTATGGGGCACATATAAAAAAGATAACAAAACGCCTTTGGTATATAAGGGTCAGAAGAACATCGTAGAGAAAATCACGAGACCACTTATTAACAATTTTGTGCCCTTAAATATCTAATAATACAGCCATTACACGTATATATTATTGATGAAAAATCTAATTAGTTGATTGGGCCAATGGCGAGTTATAGAATAATTAGTATAGCTAAATGAACCGCCAGCGCCAACGCTCCTTCCTTACGGCGAAAGGAATGTTATGATGGGCCGACCACGCTGCGCGACTCTCAAAGGAAAACACCTTTAACTTAAGAAACCGTAATTTTAATAACTTAAGTTATAAATATTTATATTCATCAGGTCAGCTCGATATCTGTAATCAGTGTAAATACAGAAATACAAAAACCGTCAAGGATGACACATAACATTTAGACGGAACGTGAAGGTCCGCACCGACAACATTGAACATTATTTATACAAGCGGCGTGCTCCGCTGAGACATGGCTAGGCGGTGCGCGGCGGGCTTAGTTGTCTCCGCCCTCGGCAGGCTCGTCGCCGTCGCCCTGCGTGTCCGACGTCCACAGGGTCAGGTTATCACGGAGCAGCTGCATGATCAGCGTCGAGTCCTTGTACGAGTCCTCGTTCAGGGTGTCAAGCTCTGCGATTGCGTCGTCGAAGGCCTGTGCACCAACAACACAAAATCAGTTTTCGTTCAAGTTAGACAAATATTGCAATAAAACTTAAAATGGCTTAGGTGGTATCGTACTGGCTGGTATGACAGAATAATTCTAAGCAACGAGGAGCGAGCAGTTAATCGTGGTTAATGGGCGAGAGTGGGGAAACACGACATGCGTGTGAGTGACGATGTTAGTTCTCTCTTCACTTAATAACCTGCTTGGCGAGATGACAGGCGCGCGCTGGGGAGTTGATTATTTCATAGTAAAAAACAGAGAAGTTGAGCGCGAGACCAAGCCGGATAGGGTGCGTGGGCTGCATTTTGCCCTTGGCAATGTCGAACGCCTCCTGGTAGGCCTTCTGCGAGTCCTCCACCACGGCTGCGGACAAGCGACGCGACGCGATTAGATACCCTCACAATCAACAACACCAGCCAGGACAAGACCAACCCCTCCGCCTATGAAGGATTTATAATGACCTGTTTGGCGAGCTGACACGCCTTATCGGGTGAATTTAATATCTCATAATAGAAGACTGAGAAATTTAATGCCAGGCCCAGCCTGATGGGATGTGTTGGCTGCATTTTGGCTTTGCTGATCTCAAAAGCATCCTGGTATGCCTTCTGTGAGTCCTCTACCACTGCTGCAAGATAAATTACATTATTACGCAAACCATGTCAGTTACCTAGAAAATTTGAGAACATATGAAATAAATTTTAATTTTATTTAGATTCTGATGCTCAAAAGACTATTTTTAACATCTTTACTTTATCATGGAAGATAATTATTTACAATTATTAATGAAATTATTTACGAAGTTATTAATATGTATTAACTATATACTTAATATAATCAATAAGATATTCATGAGGTAGTAATGGTTTAATGAAGTAGCTAATTGAAACAGATAAACAAAAATCTTACAATGTCTGGTGTCTCCTGTAGCCACTTCAGCAAGGTACCTGTAGTAATCTCCTTTCATTTTTAGATAAAATACTTTGCTTTCTGGATTACTAGCCTTAGGTATTAAGTGTTTGTCGAGAAGACCCTGAAAATATAAGGAATATGAAATAAACTACCATAAACCATGCTACTATGGTAGATTTTAGACATATTTCATAAGATAGAAATAAACGTGGATGACAGTAACGTGCGCATTACGAGCGGCGCACCCCCATCCCCCACCTTGCGGCATTCTGGCGGTGCATCTGCGCGCATCGTAAATGTACTCGCGGATGGCTCTTGCCAAATCCTACCTCAAATGGAAACAAATGGATAAATGCTTAAAGCAACTACCAAGACTGTCGCGGAGTATGACGTCACCGCGTTGGCGGCCAACTAGTTTCCGCCGTGACACTATCCACTATCTTATGAGCCAATATTTGAGTCATGTGACAACGGTTGGTTACTCACCAATACATCGTAGCAGATTTCTCTGAGCTCCTTTTCGACCTTAACTCTATATTCCTTGGCCATTTGTTGCTTCCTTTCGGAGCCCTCGGTCTTTTGTTCGATGGAGGAGATGACCCGCCACGAGGACCGACGCGCACCGACCACGTTCTTGTAGGCAACTGACAGCAGGTTGCGCTCTTCGTTGCTGAGCTCCACCCCGGTCTCGGTGACTTCCTTCATAGCGGCCGCCATGTCGTCGTACCGCTCCGCCTGCTCCGCCAGCTTGGCGCGCTGCACCAGCTCCTCCTTGTCGACGGACATCGCGACCGGCTTACGGTGGTTGCGTTACACAGATGCCCCTGAAACACACACGTGCACGGTGGTCAGCACTTACCACGTGCACCTCTACTCTAGACAGGAGCAAATCTGCTTCAGAAAGACTAATCGTTAAGTGTCACGTTCGCAATCGCGAATCAATTAGGGTAAAATTGTCATCATATAATAACACACCTATCACACTAGAGGTGGCCCGTCTGTAGCAAGGCGTCACTCAGGGAGAGCGCGGATTCACAGAGCACAAGTCATGTACGCGGCGTGCGCTCGCAACAACAACATCTCTCGGAGTCCGGGTGCGCGCCACCCCCGCCCCTAATGCGCCACTGATATTGATCGGGCGCGCGGGATAAACAGCACCCAGACGGGCCACGGACTACCCCCGCCCTCTTCACGCAATTACCTGTTTCGCCGTCGTTATGACCTTCTACACATTATGCGTGAATAAATTCATTTTAATTCAAACAATTGCCTCATAATGCATTTACCCATACCTCAACATACAGAACAACGTACTATTTTAAACAGAAATAATTGCTATAAGACTTTGAGAATCACACCAAGAACAAACAGAATCGGCATACTCTAATAAAAAGGAAAACTGATGATACATAATAACTCAAAACTTCTATGATCACTGTACCTTCAGAACCTCTAGGTATCAAAAACCGAAACTGAAGCCGAATTAGTGATAACAGGTTTAATCAGGAATTATTTCTAGAAGCATGCTGGTAATAAGTCCTCAGCACAATATAAAAACACACCTGATCCTGACCACCTATGACAATTCTATCTAGACAAATATATAGATCTAAAATAACATTGATTCATATAAAAATTTTAAAAGAATATGTTGGAGGAGAATGTTGGAAAAGCTATAAAAGCTTAAAAGATGCTTTTAAATATATGATGATCATAATTTTATATATTAAGAAAAGTAACAACTTACGTAATTAGATAAGATTATGATTGAATTTGCAATTTTTGTAAAAGATATAAAAAAATATACCTTTTATAAAATAATCTAACTCACATGCATACTTTACAGCAATAGTAGGGACTCACATTTGTAAAATAAATATGACTATCAAGCTAAGATTTAGTCACATGTTTCTTAATTATTCTGCAAATTATGTACAGATTTGTCATGCTCAGGTGATTAAAAATCCGTATGTAGTTATAAAAGGATATAAAGTTGTACATAACAAAAGATTTTTATAAGTAACAATATTCTCAAATATAAAAACAATTTTACTGTCCAGCTAACAAACATCTAGTCAGGACCAAATATAGAATGTGGATAGATATATTAATATTACCCTCAGTACAAAAGAAAACCCCTCTATGTTACATGTCTTGAAGAATACACATAGATTGAAGGAGGCAAGTATTAGTTTGATGCACACAAAATTAAGAATTTTCATTGCTGCTTTCAGGAATATTTATTAGTTGCAGCATATAAAGACAAAGAGGTCTTTATATGTTGTACATGTGAATATTAATTTCATATAATAATACTAATAACTCATAACTTAAATATTATAATTATTATTACTCATAGATTGAAAGAGAATTAAAATATAAACATATTATGATATATGCGAGTTGATGACTATATGATGTTGAGACTTATCAATCTGATGAGAAACCCCATAAGTATTAAATAATTGGACTGGATACAAAGATATAAGTAATTCTTAATATTAGTGGACTTTCTCACTCAATGCAGAGATAGATTACTGTATTCTGAGGCCAAGTGAGACCACAGTCCAACTCAGTCAGATGGATTAATCCAACGTCAGGGCAATATACGTAGATGTGTGAAATTTGTTTGATGAATTGTTGATACAATGTCATAAAACAAATTTCACACATGCCTACTTTTTAGACTTGAAGCATACTTAAATAATTCACCTCTGTCAATCAATTAACCTAGGCCTAAAATATATATATATTTTATAAGCCCATTATTTTGTTAAGCCCCAACATTGAAATGTGAAACTCATACGCTCATCATATATTTGACCAAACTATAATCAACTAAAATAACTTTAATCATACTTACATCAATTCTTTTGTATACTAGTCACTCCACATGAGCTAATGGTTTTGTTTCGTTAGGCTTATACAAATACAATGAGTCATACTATCAATTTTCTAATGAGTAACATAAATGTTTGCTCATTTGACTCCCACCACCCAAATACCGTATAAAGTACCAAAGTTCATTCGTATAACTTAAATTAATCTATTAGGAATCATAATCAGAGCTGGCAATTATAAAATTGCTAGACAGTGGTACTTGTAGATCAAGCCGAATCGACAGGTAGGCCAAAGCGCAAGTTACTATCTGCGGGTGACCTACAGAATCACATTATGACGTGTTTATGGTAAATTCATTTAGCAAATATTGCCAAGGTGGGTTTCAAAAATCCCTATCAAAAAAGGAAATTGAAGATAAGCAGATAACAGTACATGAAAGAAGTGTACCCATAGAAGTTGTTACATGGTTTAACAGGGCATACATAAATAATATACTCAATATAATACCAATGCAGATAGAAACAACTTAAGGTATACACAAAATATAATGCGCAAAATGGTGTCAAATATCCATGAACAATAGAAATTCAAATATTACCGAAACTCACAAAAATATGTCAAGAACTTACAATCAATAATTGCACAGAAGTTACAATACGATTAATCCAGCTATAACTAACCAATTGAATTACTTAGTATTGTAGAGCTTGCTAGATAATCAGTAAACTATCTTACGACGTAAAACCTTGCGGCCGGTTAGCAGGTATTGAAGCAAAATGGCTGCTGCCAGCGGGCGGAGTCACTGCCTAATGCGTCACAGCGATACAAATAGAGAAACGAAATTACAGATACTATAAATAAGATGAACACCAATACATTAACCACGT
This sequence comes from Leucoptera coffeella, assembly GCA_030578115.1. Lineage (NCBI taxonomy): Eukaryota > Metazoa > Arthropoda > Insecta > Lepidoptera > Lyonetiidae > Leucoptera > Leucoptera coffeella. Next base: position 105,489 of record JAMBLF010000125.1, on the reverse strand, counting down.
AACATTAACTTAATTCACTTACTTGATATAAGGGAAAGAAAATAAAACAGCTATTTGCTGTATGAATTCAGTTTTCTCTAGTAACGGGCGACACTTCACTCAACTGACGGCTGCTTGCGGATCCAAAGGCAATTTGAAAAGCGGAACAGGGGTTCGCACACCACATTTTGTAATATTGTCTATGAATGACGGAAATGCATAAAAGCCGCGAAAATTTGAATCATAATTTATTTATCGTGTTAAAACAAAACACATTTTTTTCATATGGGACGTGAACTTAAGTTGTTAACGCTGTGTCCATGTCAAAGCAGATTATTATATAATCCAATATAATGTGATGCCTGCGACTCAGGCAAGATGTTAAAACAGCATAATATTAATTTGATTTTAATATTAAGGGTTTTTATATACATAATATGTATTATTATTATTTTCTTTTACAATGTAATTTCTCTGTGAGCGAAAAATATAATTAGTATCGAAGTTACTTCAACTTGACTTTGGTTTGTTCAGATATGTTTAAGCATTCTGTGACCAGAATTGATTCAGGTTGGACTTTGAAGCTATAAAAATTTTGTACCGTTTTCTACCAATCTACCATTGTCCATGTTTGCGAAGTAGTAGATTCACTTATTGATTTAAATGATGTCTTTTCAACGGTGTCTAGGTTGTATCCTCTTGAAAAGAATAAAAAGACGGATATGTATGGTATGTCACATCAATGAATTGTGGCTATACAATGAGTAACCAGCATCCGCTGTGCATTGGAATAAGTTTTAACTGCATGAAACTTATATTTTACCAGTTAGCTAACTAGGTGTTAGTGTGTTAATTTGATGATGATTTTGATTTATATTTTTTCCATAAAATTTACTCAATTACAATGAATTAAAGGTCAGTCGTTTATGGTTCGTCAACAAAGTCAGCAGCTCAGAGAAAGTTGAAAATACAAATAATTATTTTCGGCTGAATATTTAGTCAATTGAGATGCCAAACTGGCTAAATATGTTTGCTTCGGTATTATATTTGGATCCTCAACTGAAACGAACCGAAGAACAAGGAAGAGCATAATTGCAGTTTCGACTTCGTTTTTCTTCGGTTGCAGCGGTTGGCGGCGTTGGTGTAACAATGGCGACTGAATGCAAACGCCATGGCATCAGTTTTTGTACCTGAGCCGACATAACCTTAGTGGTGAATGGCTTATTAAAGAATGAATTCATATTTATTAATTCATTGCTAACTGCGTTCCTTGTTGTTGGTTCCTGGAAATAGTTAATATTTTCTTCCTCACCAAAAATTAGAATGAATTTTTTTTTTACTCTTTATTAAGCCATTTACCACTAAGGTTATGTCGGCTGAAGTACAAACACTGATGCCATGGCGTTTGCACTTCTTGTTATTCAGTCACCATGGTTACACCAACGCCGCCAGCCGCTACAACCGAAGAAAAACGAAACCGAAGCTCCAATTCTTCTCTTCATTGTTCTTCGGTTCGTTCCATTTGAGGATCCAAATATAATCCTAAAGCAAACATATTTAGCCAATTTGGCATCACAACTGACTAAATATTCAGCCGAAAATAATTATTTGTATTTTCAACTTTCACTGAGCTGCTGACTTTGTTGACGCGCCATAGACGACTGAGAATGAAAAATATTGAATGCATAATATGTTTAACACGACCACGACCTCATTATGTACATCATTTCGTACATTAAGTTTATAGTATTTTCATTTATTTTATCGTCAAATATTTCCAACAATTCATAGACCCGATATTAGTAGCGAACTCATTTATTATTCAGATAATGTACAATATTTTAAGAGTCTAGTGTACATATCGCATGCTCGTGTTCAGTGAGCAGTCAGATTGTACCTTTGCTTGTAATGTGTGAAATGCATGGAGTGAAGTTCGAACTTTTTAAGGTTAGAATTATCTAGAACTTGGAATTTTATAAATCTTATTGCCTAAATTGTTATTATTTCTACATCAAAAGGTAAAATAAAATAGTCTAAATTATACAATTTTGACTAGCCCTCAGATAAAAATAGTGAGTCTTGAATAGTGTTTTTAAAGTGTTAATGAAAAAATATTTTTAATTCGTTCAAATAATTAAACTCGTATGGTTTCGTGAAGTACACCTGTTTTAGTGAATTTCTTATAATGCCGAAGTCAAAAAGAGACAAAAAAGGTACGGTATTTTGTGTCTAAAAAATAATAGTCTATTTGTTTGGTTATGTTACTGTTTATGAAACTTACTAAAGCATGGCTTTGTGAACTAAAATGAAATTTCGTTTCAGTTTCCTTAACTAAAATTACGAAAAAGGGTCTTTTGTTGAAGCAGAAAACAATCACAGAGATAAGAAAAGCAATTCCTGACTATAAGCATGTTTTCTTGTTTACTGTTAAAAATTACCGAAACAACAAGCTGAAAGATTTAAGAGAAGACTGGAAAGACTCTAAATTCTTTTTTGGAAAAAATAAAGTAATTGCATTAGCTCTCGGGAAAAGCAAAAGTGATGAAATAGAAGATCAGATAAGTTCGGTGAGTCTCAAAACTGTAATATTTATTATGTTTATTTTACCTATTAATTTCGAATTATTGATTTATGTAAAGTTACTATGCAAGATTAAAGTAAATTACCAAAGTGTGACAAGTGTGTGAAAAAGAAAAGAAAAAAATGTGTTCACAACAAAGGTTCTGCAGAGGTAGTGATTCTATGTCCACCCTGAACCCATGTGTTGAACAGATAGTCCATGTGACAGCTGGTAAGCCTTGTTGCCAAGATGTACCTTTCCTCACCTTAGAAATTGGCTTTGGTCAAAAATGTATTGTTATTGTGTAAATGAACTCAAAAAAAAGCTCATACATTTGTGCACGCTTGAATTCTTGTTACTACTGATACAGAGTCGAGCTCCCAATTTTGAATTTAGAAATTTAACATTACTTATAAGCTTTTAAGTAAACATAAACTATACTGTTTATATGTATACTCTTGATATATTTAAATACCATCATTCAATAATAACTATAGTTATTAATTATTATGAGTGTATGACTCAAGTACATATATTTATTACCTGGTTAATTTTATTACATACTAGTGCTTTTTTTATTATTCCAATACTTTAATGATATTTTCCATTGCAGCTTTCAAGTAAATTAAAAGGTCAATGTGGATTGCTGATGACAAATAGAGATCCCTCAGAAGTCCTAGAGTTTTTCAAGAATTACAGTGAGAGAGAATTTGCAAGGACAGGTTTTATAGCAACAAAAGATGTCCTCTTGTCAAAGGGTCCCCTCGAAGGATTTTCCCATGCCATTGAACCACATTTACGTCGTTTAGGTCTTCCTACTTCATTAGAAAGGGGTGTTATACATCTTATTAAGGATTACCAGGTTAATATTATTTATATATGTTACGGCTAAAGGTAGGTGTGAACGTAAACTTAGGTTTATTTTTGAGCAGCGGTTAAAGTTCGATAACATGTTAGTTTGCATCATGATATTCCATCTTTAGCCGGTTAATGTGCACACTAACCGAAACGAAACGGCTAAAAATGTATTCGATGGGCAACTAACCTAACCTAACCGAGAAAGACAAAGTATGCAGCATGGATGAGAATTATAGTACACAAGCGAGACACTGGTATGAACGACACAAAACTGAAAACACTGACTCCGATAATGATGGAGGGAGACGACGGCGTATTAAAAAAAAAACTAACCTAACCTAGCCTTTTTATTTTGTAATTTTAAATACTTGCAGAAGATTCTGTAATGACCAATTGGTTCCTTATTGTTTTATATTAATGATTAGGTTGATATTGTTTTAAGTAATTAATATTTTGTAATTGTAATAATTGTTACTTTGAATACCTACATAGTACTTAAAAGTATGTGTAATGAAAGTGATTATTTTTTATTAAAGTTTTCGTGTCAAAATAGTAAATATTATTACATTGTTTCCTTTTCCATTTCTTTCTAAATTTTTAGCCAAGGGCCTGCTGCTACACTTAAGTTTAGCCGGCTAAACTTAAGTTTACGTTCACACCTACCTTTAGCCGTAACATATACAAACTTTATGAATCATAATCTCTCGCAAAAAATTATAATAATAAGGAATCATAATTCATATATATTGATACAATAACTTTAATTGTCAGCAATAGCAGCAGTTGGTAGTAGTAATATGTGGCTAAACCGCAATAAATCATAGTCTCACTATCATAGTTCAAAATACACCTGCTAATAATTGATCTTAAATATATGTTTCCTTATAATACAATTTTTAAACAATAATTGTCCAATTGCAGGTATGCAAAAAGGGTGTAGCCTTAACTCCTGAGCAAGCAAGTATATTAAAGCTTCTGGGTAACCAGATGGCCAAATTCAAAATAGTGATGAAATACCACTGGACCAAAGGCATAGGCCTCTGCAGGGACCTCGAGGCTCCTAGTGATGATGACGAAGAAGACAATACCAACACACTTGAAGATGAAAATGTAGAGGATGAGGAAATGGATGATGAAGCGTGATTTCAACAAATGTCACCAATCTCTTTCAAATTATATGTGCTATGTTTGATGGTATTCATGAATATCAAAGTTTAATGAAACTATAATTGTTTCATGTTAAGTATAAGGTATAAAGTGAATACAAAAATTTTGTATAAAACTGTGAAGATACAATAGTGTATTTAGTTGCTATAAATAAAACACACTATTAAGTAAATGGCTTGTTTATTCAATATCTAATACACTGCTATGTTCATTTTGGGGCTATAAGGAAACACCCAGAATCCTGATGGAAACAGTAAATTCCAAACCATGAAAATCACATTTTGTATGAGACCTAATCCTTTTATTCAACATGAGGTGCATGGGACCTTGGAAAACAATTCTCCCTCTTACTATTGGGATTGTACTAGTCTATCACCCAATAATTTTCACTTGACCCTAGGTTTAGTCGCTTCGATATATCGGCGTTGTGTGCTAGTTTGGTACGTACAATCATGCTAATGAGCTCTTCTCGTCATGTCGTAAGCGACAATGAACTGGGGTAAATGAAATGTTCTATCACAATTGTTTCATATGAGACAACTCTCAATATTCATAGTAAAAGTGCCCTAAGAGATGTTACCCTGTCTGCGGGGTTCTGTCGACACCGAAAGGGATTAAAGGAAGTGAATGTGAATCAATATATATCTAGATATGATTGGCACTCAATTCACGCCTGAGATTAATATTCCATACACAAACGAAGCATTGTAATACCGTACAAATCCTTGTAGGTTACATTCTCAAATGACTTACCTGTGTTGTTACGGCTAAAAGATCGTGTGACAGGGACTCAACGTCTTCATATAATTCAGGCAGTAGAGACGAGGGCCATCCGATAAATGTGTATTATGCCATAGCACAGATAATATAATACTACGCGATAGTGTAATTCGTTTCATAAAAGGAACCTTTTGAAGTTTGTAATGCTCATAATGTTTGAAGGACGGAGGAAAGTCATTTAGCTTAGGATCGTCTAGTTTCGTTGGATCTGTATACTAACGTAAACTTTCTTTAACAAACATGGAAATCTTTTAAAAACCTTTGTTTATGTTCCTTTCTGAACAATTGTAGACAACCTTGAAGCAATCGTAATGGTTAGGGTGTGTAGTTTATGTTTGTACAGATGTAGGAGGTGTCATGAATTAAATCAATAAAAGACCAATTAAGACTGTATAAAACACTGTATTTAATCAACATGTCTTCAACACAACTACCAGTACAAAACACAAAAAGAAATATTGCAAGTTCTATTCACAAATAAAGATAAACCATTGTATGAATGTCATGCATGGCTCCCTTTAGGGAAAAAGTTCATTTATTCCTAAAAAATACAAACACATAAAAATCACAGAAATAATAAATATAATAATTATTATAACTTACCAAAGACCATGCGAAGGCATTAAAACAGACGTGAACCGTTTTGAACGTGTATGCGAATTTGCCTAAATTGTGTAAGTAGTTATAATAAGTGCAGCACGGACTTAGTATATAATAAACAAATAATAAATCATCACAGTACAAAAATTATAAAGAAGCGCCTTAATCAGTCATCACAGCTTACATAATTTCCAAAACTAAATTCAGACTCCTGACTTAACCTAAATCATATCATCACATTATTGCAATTGTGGCTAATACAGTCTTTAACAACTAAACTTGACAATTGGCTACAGGCGAGCTGATGCAAGTCTATTCCCTCTCAACCCGCACAAATAGTGATTCTACATAACTAACCTAACAGGATATTATTGTGTGACAAAGCTTTGTATATTGCCGTAAGCAATATGCCCATACATTACTATTCTAAACATTTTAGGGGAACTTTAAGACATAAAAGCTAAGAGCTTACCATCAATCAATCATAAATCTGAGTTTGCTGTCAGATTTACTTACTATGTGCAAAATTTAGCGTGGTTGACAAATAACAGATCATTACAATTAAAAATTGAAGTATTATGACTTAAGTGAAAATGCTTTATTTAATTTCTGTTGTTACATAAATTTTTGTTTGTCATGTTTTTCTGTTATTGCCTATAGAAAAAACGCATTGATGTTAGCACAAAGTAGGTAAACAGCGCATAGTTTAGGCGCCCACAACGAATGAAATACTTGTAGTTTTGCACACTATCAATTCGATTAGATGTTTAGCATTGTTCTACCTAATTAAATTTTAAAGTAATATTATAAAAAAGCTAGTTCAACCATTTCGTCTAACTATAAATATTGCATTAGCCAGAGCACCTGTCGAGAACGAGAATTAAGCGTTAACATTATATCAGGTGTACATGTAAGTTGATAGTGCATTGTTCGGATCGGATCGTCACTGACGTGGAGTGAAATGCCACTATCTCAAAGCTGTCAGTGAAAGCGCTTAGTCCTATACCGACTCAGAAATTTAAGTGACTCTTTGATCCTGGCTTATATGCAGTTTCAGCTTTTCATGGCGATTTGGAGAGTAAATAACCAGATTCCACGGTAGGTAACGGGTCGCGCCAGTACACTGTTTGTGAGAATTCATCGCTTGGTTCGCACAGCGCAGGCGGAAACACTTGGTCCACCAAGACTGACATGTGGGAATACCTGCGGAAGATATTGAATCATTAGAATATTGTTATCACAAAATATCACGTACAATTTGAGCTGGTTAATCATACGAATGATCTAGGAAGATAATAATAAACAGAAAATGACTGAGCAACATACATTTCTAGGTGGTTGTCTCTAAAAAGATTTACTTTGAGTGGTCCCAAGATGGGGCAAATAAGTAAATTGCTGAATGTTCGTGTGAAGGGAATTGGTTATTGTATAATTTTCTTACTAACTCAAAGAAAATAAAAATTATTAACTGAACAATATTTCATTACTCATTTAAATATTAGATCAGGAATTTCAATATTGACAAGTAGATTGTTAATTTTGTGCGCCAGACAATTTGTAAACTATGTAGTTTTTATTTTAAGATTTTTTTATATTTGTATATTTTTTGTAAAATTTTTATACTAATACAGCAACGATCCTTTATAATTATAGATAATGTTTAATATTGGGTCTTCAACTGAGTATTTTACTAAACCTACACAAAATATTATTTTAATCTTAACGTGCCTTAAAATGTTAACTTGCAATTATAGTAAGTAAAAGTAGAATTACATGAAAACTTCTATAAGAAATATTAGGTGAAATTTAGTAGAATTATGATTGAGCTCAGAAATTGACATTTGGTTAAATATAGAAACCAAACCACAGATAAGACGATCACAAAAAGAAACAACACAATATTGAAATGGCGGTGATTGCCGAGCGGTTATTCGGTTTAAATTGTGATGATTGTTACGTGTCCTATCCACACTATCGTAAGGTCATAGTTGCACGATAAGGAAAACTAATCATATTAACAGAACAATGGTTAATCCGTTTACTAATAAAATAACACTTAACACGTAAGATGTTATTCTTTATAATATTGTTATTATCGCTTCATGTTATATAAGCCACCCAGCTTGCAATATGTCGCGCGACAGATGTCATAACAGAACAGAAACATTAATTAAATTTATTAGGATTTATACCAACCCGGGGAAGTCTTAACACTATGGTTAGAAGCTGATTTTGTTTAAACTAATTAGATTAAATATTATGGTAGTGTCCTACCATATTTTTTTTATGGGCCTAACAATAGAGGATAGAGATCAGATTTCCTTGTCGGTCGATAGTCGTGGTGGTGATAATGAGCGTTAGGATGAGCCTGAACACCATGCCGTAATCTTACCGGCGAGCCGTGACGCAATAAACCTACTCGTAATAAATCAGGCGAACGCGTTAATTAACAACACTATTCTTTCTTTTGATTGGTGGGAAGAAATCATCTACCGTGTCACTTTGCACGTGGTAACTGAAATTAGAAACATCTATGGTAATGTCTCTGTGTTAGTGGGCTTAGGAATACTCGTGGGTATTCATTTATAATTTTATATAGAGCTAAGAATGATTATTAAGTAGTTATACGTAATAATGTGGAATAAAATGTAACATAACTTGGATAAATTAATTTTATACGAGGTTTAAATTGCCTTAACCTTAAAAAAGGTAAATCTAATAATACATTCTTAGCATCTCGGTAAACAATGTCACTAAAGGATAGAATAGTTAACAGAAGGAGTCACAGAAGACCTTAACCTTTTAGGTAAAACGACACATTAATGTTACTTACGTTGATTGGAATGTTTGTGTTAATTCGTGTTTCAGTTCGCCCTTGTAGTTTATTGTGAATATCCTCACGATTGGGATTCCAACTGCTTGGTACGCACATACGTCCTGAAAAAGATATAAGCTATAAGTAAAAGGCTAACAACACATGAAAAGGTTGTTAATCTAGGCGGTACTGTCCATGAATGACACACATTACAAATTTACTTCAAATACCTTCTCTTTGAGCAAACAACTAACATAAAATATATAAGATTATGCTTTTATTCATTAAAATCCATACGTTTAGCTCAACATTTTATAACAACACTCACATTAACTCTGTTCCCGTAACCGGCATAGAAAGGGTTGGACCCTTGTGGGAAGAGCGCCTTGATGTCAGCCAAACACTGAATTTTGAATTCCTCTGGCTTCTTCTCTATGACCTCTCGATGGAACGCCCGTAATAGTGACGTAGGGTTCAACAACAGTGGTCCGTCTGGCAGACAAAGCTCGCCTTGACGGATGGAACGCAGGTACTCTCGAGTTACCTACAACAACAAATGTTCAATAAAACTTCTATTCTATTATAAAAGATGTCCATTGATTTATTATAAATATAATATTAAGTACTTATACATTGTATTATAATTAATTATAAATATTCAATACTACGTAAAGATGATAGCTGTTGTTTGAAATTACATTGTATAGTTAAAAATACCATAAAGTAAGCAAAACACACCTTGGCCTGCCCAATGGCGCGCGCTGACAGATACAGGATCTGGTAGCCGTTATTTTTGATCTTGGTAAACAACTGCGCTACGCCTGATTGTGCCCAATCTTTGCCCACTAGGGGGAAGATATGGCCCAGTACATCAGATCTGAAATAAATAGTTTATTTATTTAATTATATACAAATACATCTTGAAAATTATGTACGTGATATAATTGTGGCACAGGAATACACAGTGTGAAAAATGTTGACGCGCTAGCTAACAATCCTAAAATTCTACTATAAATAATTGACACAACGTAAATATAGGTTATAAAATTGATATAGTACTTAAGATATACCGAATGCGACTATATTTTTTAGTACGGGAGAAATACAAACTCTAAACATCTAAATAAACAACAACTCTACTTACTTGGTGATGGTTCCGTCGATATCGGATATAACGATCTTGTCATTGTACTTCCAACGGAATACGTTGCATTTGCACCGCGTCGTGCCCTGGTAGGCGGTCGTCACGCTGAACACCATCTCGTTCATGCCCTCGCGAAGGTTCAACCTTTTCTGTAGAGGAACAAACAATATTTCTATATAAGTTCACGGTCTATATGTCTCGAAAGCTTTGGCTGTGCTTTAGTTGGCAAATCATGGTACTATACTCAAATGGCTTTCATACATTCGCTTGTACGAATATGATGGAAATCGAAGTATAAGTTTTGAATTCAGCTAATAATTGTTAATTGTTCTTACATGTTAATAAACCTTAAATAAACCTGTATATCAGGGATATTGACGTTTATTGACGTTAACTTCAGTATTAGTAGTTATCATTCATCCATCAGTTTTGATAATTAATATTTATAACGTTAAGTCAAATCATACTCACAATTTGATCAGACGATAGACGCAGTGTTTTTCTGAATGTGGAATGCCTCCGAGAATGTTTTCTTTGCAAGTCGTTATCGTGATCCGAATCAGATAAGCTCTCGCGGCGTTCAGCTTGGCTATCTGCAATGTTATGTTAACCCATTATACGAGTGCACCTGATGTTGAGATTGGATCTCAGGCTATGAATTATTCAAATAAGAAACAATGTGTTTACATGACCATCTTACGTCTATTTAATTACTTCTCAGTAAATTGTTGTTCAAAAGGTTAAGTAAATAAATATGTAATGTACGTACATATACAAATATTGTTGTTTGAAATAAATTAAAAATATGTAGTACCACCTTACCTTGCATAATTGTGTCTTCTGTGACTTTATCCATATCGTCCACATTTATTTTTGTTTCATTACTCTCTTGTTGACTGAGATCGTCACTTTGTTCGTTTATCTCACTCAGTTGACTCTTTTCCTCGTCTTGTGCATCCACTGCTTTGTCCTCAACATTGTCTGTGGCAGCAGATTCTTTAACAAGGGCCTTTTCTGTGCCTTCTTGTACTTCTTTGTCTTCGGTATTAACTTTGATTTCTGTCTGGGTCTCCTCGTTGGGCTTTGGTTCGGTCACTTCGAATTGAGTTGTCTTCTCTATTACTATTTTTTCATCTTTTTGCACTGATTTTGGTGATATTGAATCAGCACTAGAAAGATAAATTATAATGTGTGAGTCAATTGCTGTGTTCATTATGTTACAATTATTGTTTCATAAATTAGAAATACATATGTAATAATACAGCAGCGTATAATCTGAATAGAACATACTTTTATGCTAGAGTTTATACAGAACAGTATTATTTTCTCACCGTTTAGCGTCAGCATTAGACCGCCTCCAGCTCCACCAGGAGTAGGCCCTTGGCTTGGACCCACTGTCTGTCTGGGAAGTGTTGTGTTCGGAATCTTTACATTTCTCTAATCCTTCTAGAACTCTCTGCAAAGAAAGGTTTAAATTTAATACGTCTCTAACGTTCCAATGGGCATGAATTACAAAAAAGCATTATTGTAAAGAAATTACTACCAATAATGTTTTTGTTTATAATTTTTATGATAGAATATACAAGAAAGGAATTTGAATTGTAAACTAAAAACGTTATTTAGTAACTCAAAAGCTAGGATATTCATTCTCTTCTGAACTTACAGTAGGCAATGGTCTCTTGAAGGCCAGCAAAGATAAAATCAAGGGACCAGCGCTCCTCCACGGCAAGCAGCGATCTCCAATCCTAACCATGAGCCGTCCTTCCGCAATCAGCTCACCGCCCCGCGAAGAGAACTCATCAAAATCAATGGCTCTGGAGACTGAGTTGGAACCAGATTCTCGGACGAATACGCTTATTGCAGCTCTGTGGTAAAGAGATTCTATCAGAATATATTCAACTGTGTGTTCTTTATTGAATAACCTTAAGTTCATGACTGTCTTATTCGGAGTAGTAAAAGTTATGATTGACTCTTGCCTCGGAAAGATATTTTGTTCATGTATTACCAGATAGGCAGTTTTTAATGTGTTAGGTGGAGAAACCGTCACCGTTTACAGATTTTAAACTAGCCAAAGTTTTCATGATGTTTTTCCTTAAAAGAAATCACGTGATTACCGGATGGTCACCCATTCAGGTACCAATCACGCCATTGATACATGGGTGACCGACCAAGAACCGGTGTTCTAATACTGGACTAACGCTATTAGACGTAATGTGCCATGAAAATGAATAAATCAACCGTCATTAATGTGGGGAAATTTTGGCGGCTCTCATTTGAGACAGGTTATTCTTGTGTCGAGTAGAGCAAAAAGTATGTACTATTTAAGTTTGGCGGTGACATTACTGTTTTGGCAAGAAGTTGGCTAGCATATAATAATCTTGCCAAATATTTAGTTTCCGGCTACAGGTTGTTCATACAGCTATACTCTTTCACTGGCGCGCTTTTGGCATAAGGTGTTCGCTGTAGAAATTTTTAATAATTGATAGAAAAATATTTTATAATTTCACTGTAGGCATAGATGTATAAATAACGCGCAATAGCCTTTTATGATATTGTTTTTATGAAATTACACAATTGCATACGTTCTAAAGTCTAGTTTTCACTATGAATTATTATCATATAAGGTTTGTTCACTCACTTGGTCAAGAGTTTGTCGTCATCGTCGGAGTCGATCTGAGGGTGGCCAATCGAGGCGGGCGACTGGGGCAGCGAGGGCCCGTTGCCCGACTCGTATTCCTCCTCAGAGGGACCCATCGGCACCGGGGCTGGGTTCGAAGCAGCTGAGAACATATATGGTCATTTATTGCATACGATTTTTTTGCATACCTAGTCTGGTGTTTAAATATAATGGTAACTGGGCATTCTTCCTGGCATGTTGTAAATGTGAACGGACTAACGAACTGTCACTAATGTTCCATATCGATGCCATCTCAATTTCCGATAAATATGATAAAGGTGACTAATGAGATATCTGCCAGATATTGTTCACCCCCAAAAGGGATTTAAGAGCGTGAATGTATTAATTAATAATGTAGTAGTATATGAAGGCATCTTTTTATAGAAAAGATCAAGTAAAATTCAAAACTTTTAAGGAATACTTCATAACAGTTGGCGAAATGTGTTGTATATTATCAACAAACGGCACAAGTAGACACCGCGCTGGTAATTGAATCTATTAATAGCCGCGAAGCAGCTTTAACAAAACACCTTGCTTTGAAATGTTTTTTCACTTTAGATATTCACCATGACTGCCTCAATAAAAGATGTAACGCAATTACTATTGTATTTTATTAAAGCGATTATAGTCTTGGGTTCAAAGTGGTTTATAAATATAATTGTGTAAGAATTGTGCGGAAGATCACAGATAACTGTTATAAATATACTTAGACATTTTCACGATCTATTCAAGGTTTCTGGATGCTCGTAGTGTATCTAAGTTTTAATTCAAAATTACTTTGGAACTGTAATTTGGAAGGTGTCCAATTTATTAGCGAATTTTATTACACGACAGTTTCTTGCATGATTACATATTTTTACATTGCGCGGAAGACACATTATTTTAGCTAGGACTGGCATTCTTCAGTGTTCAAATAATATATCAAAACTATTTGGATGAGCTAACTCTAATTCTAAACTATAGATAATGTTCTGTTCATGTAAACTTACCAGCTCGGTATTGATGTGCGTGGTGCTTCGGAAAATAGAGGTCGGGATCCACTTGGCCTCTGTCGAGATCATCCAGGTACACGCCCCCCGTATCCGTCGCGTCCCGAGAAGACATAAACCTGAACATGCCACTGAGCATACTCCTATGAGCAGATCTCTCTTCATCAGAACTCAATGGTTCTATCGGTGACGCCGGCGATACTGGAGAAGCTAAAGCCTCAGGAGTTTCGACTGCAGTGACAGTCCTTACAGGGGGCTCCGGCAATTCACCCCATCTCCATGATTGTGAGGATTTGTCCCCAGTGGAAGCACGGGTCAGCTCAACTTCTGTGTCCGACTGTACGGGAGTCCCACCTCGTGATCCCCTGTTGTAATTAGAAAGGGACATTAAAGCATACATTCGGAAATTAACGATAATGAATTGAAACTCAATAAGGACAAGAAAATAAGAATTTCCACTAATCTATAGGTAAAAGTGATAGTTGTCGCTTCTAGCATATCTTGATTGCATATATTGATAAAACGCAGTCATGCCACCGTTAACTCTTGCATTATGTTCGAGTATTCATCGTCACGCATATTACCCATCGAATCATTTTGTAAATATTAATGACGTTTCCTGTTTTACTTAACATTCTTCAATTTAATTCTTTTCATGGTTTATTAGACAAAATACGTGTAGATACTGAGTACTACCGTTCCGCGAATATTTACGTACATACAGAGCTATTATTACAATATAATACTATATATACGCTTAGATTTAACAGGTTTTATTAGAGAATACGAGTACAATGAAATTCTTGAATGTGAGCACTACTTAAATAGCAAAGGTTAAACAACAGCAGAAAAGCAAGTTATTAAACAAAAATACAGCGATTGAATAGCTCTTCTGCCGGTCGCAGTGTATAATGGAAGCGTGATAAGGTTAGCTAGTTGAGTTAAGCTAATTAGTAAATTATTATTATTATAGATTGTGATTAAATACAGGAAAAGTGATTGAATGAGATGGTGATTATATAATATTGATGAATTACGCATTCTTGTTGGCAGCATGGACTTCGAACGCCGTGTCTGACAACGCAAGCGGGATGCGCTTGTCCCCAGTCAGCTTCAAGTTTGACATTTCCTCGCTGCAATGGACGCAAAGATTCAAAAACATAATCCGCACGCGACGCTTACGAGGATTTTACCACTTCGCCTATGTTAGACTGACAAACTGACACTCTTACTCATATTATAGTACATGCCTTATACCGTGTTAGTAATTTATGGAAACCAAGATATTTAATTATGTAATTAAGCTTAAAAAACATGCAAGTTTTACCTTAATGCTGCAGTGGTAACTTCAGTGTCACTGTAAAAGTTAATATCGCCGGTATTAGGCATCGAAGACGACTGTGTCCGCTGCTCCGACCCAGCCCGATCTGATTGACTAGAAATAGAGCTAGATGACGACTTTCTTTGATGTTTCTTCTTGGAACTCACTTTCCTTGTCTTCTTTTTCTTCTTGCCATTGGCACTCTGCTTGAGATCTTCTGGATTCCCAGCATCAATTGGTCTAAAGTCATTGTTCTCACTGATCTTCTGCACCGTTTGGGTGGCTTCGTTATCATCTATTCCTAATTGAGTGGCGGAGAATGTTTTCGGCATAACATTTTCAGTCCAAGTGCCTTCAATTTCGTCCACTCCTTCCATTTCGAACAGGGCATCGTGGTCGTGGCTCTCGGAGGGGCCTTTGGGAACGTCCTTTCCACTGTCTTTCTTAGTCAGTTTGCTTAGGTCAGGTTTTTGCATTGATTGTCCATCAGCTGTGTATCTAGTGCACAAAAAAATCAAATTTTGTATATTTTAACACATACTATTTTAACATATCGTAACTATTATTTTTACATGGAGTAATGGGTAATTAATATTGAATAAACGCTCTTTTTATCAAAGGATAAATCAAAGTAACAAAGACTTGTTTAGATTTATTTTTATTACTTTATACTTATAACTATAATTTGTATCCGTTAGGTTTCCAAATAATTAAAATAATAATAATAGAAAATCATATACCTTCTCTTAGTATAGTCAGAAGCCTGTCCATGGTCGGGCTCAACGGCAGACAGAGAGTTCCGTCTCCGTGGTTCGTAGAGCTCTTCGAACCGGCCTGCAGGGATAGGGGACGTGGCCAGGTGTGCGGAACATTCCGCCTCGTTCTCTCCAACTTCCTCAACGAAAAAGGCCTCTCCAGACTCACCGAGTTTCATGTGAATGTTCAAAGGCTCACCATTTAGCTCTAAGTCCACCTGGGGAAACAGGAAAATCAGTGAGGAATTTATCACAGACTCTTTTAAAGCGAGTCATACACCTGGAGAAACAGGAAAACAGGTGAGAAATTTATCATAGACTCTTTAAAAGTGAGTCATAATTTAGATTTATACAACATGACGAGAAGAACATATGTGGGAAGCAAACATAGCATGTAACAGTTTAGATTAATTATTATTGTGAAATGTATCAGTTCTACTGTGAGGAATAACGTGAGAAAACATGCCTATTACTCGGAAACTTAACAAAACAACACGGCGTCATATCCGTCCGCCTGTGACGTTGTTTGTTGACTGTCTGGGTTTTGAATAACCAAAGATCAATTGTATTCAGATGACAGGAGCTACTCAACCTTTGACTACCTGTAAGTTATAACGTAGGTAATAATGGGTAGTCCAACTAATAAGGTTGGTAATAAAAGAGCTTAATGAAATTAGTGTCAATGATCTGTATTCCTGTTAACACTCTGTTAATAGATAAACGTTCAAAATTAGTAGAAACTCATGAAACTGTATGTAGGCCATTTTATGATTAACGAGTATACAAAAAAAATGATAAATGCATAAGTAGCTACTAGAATTTGGATCAGTCAGTCTGTAATTTTAACCGTTATGCCTTTATCGTGGATCATTTTTAGCACGGATGATATCCGACGATATTAATGTGACAGTTTTTTCAACACTGCTGTAGGTGTTTAGTGATATGGTACTGTATTTTTTAACAATCTAAGTCACAAAACGTACTGACATTGATTTATAGCCACGAACAATTATTCCTCTTTTAAACCCTTGAATAAAGTTTAAGTTAATTCTACTTGAAGTTGAGGACTTCGAATAAATCATTTGCTGAGCTATAAGTAGAGGCCTTAACATCGCTGGTCCAATACAATCCCATATTATTATCAAATATTTACAGAATGTTAGTTAAAATATGTACTTAAATAACCGCTTAAATAATAAGTAAATAAGTATTAGTGTCGCATGGGTGAGGCACGGTTTATGCATAATTTTTACTTCAAGGTCTGTGTTTGAAACGCTCAAACTACTAATTGAGCAAACTTGTTGTGGAGGTCCTTGCGAGAATAGCACAAGCCATAAATTATAAGTTTAAAGGCAACATGATCCGAATAGAGTTTCAGAACTATAAAACATATAAATTTCAAGACAATGCTAATATTAAAACCCGATTATGGTATTAAAGCAATGAAAGAAAATAAAATAATGGCATAACCAACACAATCAAATCAATAATAAGTAATTTCATACTGGAATGCATGATTGCTATCCATTACACTTTTTGAACAATAACTAATCTAAGGATATTATTAAATTTCAGAAATCTTCTCCCAGATGATCTTTGACCTCGCTGCGTTATATTACATTATGCAGTATTTGGGCATAAATCTATTTTAGATACTAACATTCGTGTACACATAACGTGTTCAATATTCTAAAGGAATTATTTTCGTATTATTACGATATATGACGCATATATTTATTACGAAATAGCATATGAGTATTGTAATATAATGTTTATTGATTCCATTGTTTATATTACAGATTTACATTAGCTACTAAACAATGTAACAAGTCTGCACAATAGCATATTAATCATAGATCAAAGCGATTTTCCCTTTCCACTCATTTCTAGAACGTGCGCATACCACACTGAGAGTCGAGAGACTGGCGGATACAGAGAACGTAGCTCACGCCACCAAATCGTGACAATCATTTGTTACTCAAAATAAGTACGAATTTTACACGCGAAAGTGCGAGGCGAGACCGAATCATACCGCAACTATCTTTAGATAAACAACTATGTTATGAGGCAAACCTATTACGAAGCTATGCTGAAACTGAATACCCAAAGTTCATGAATTAATTTTTAGTCAGCAAGTGTATTAAGAACACAAGTTGATGTTTTGTACTTTTTAAACTTAATGCCGGGTCATGCGGAAACGGTGTACATGAAAAACATAATTTAATAATCGGTGTATATTTGGCATGATTATGTCATATAAAGAAAATATCACTTTGTATTATGATTGTTATATTATATCTTCGATTAACGATAACTGTTGATAATCGGAAACGATCATTTACAACCATCACTAGATTATAATCCTTTAAATTTCCAACTGCGTGCATCTATCGTTTATCAAATAAGAAGCACATAAAATACTTGTATTTTATTAACACAAGTAGCATCAGCATCTAAGTATTTAGCTTGAATTTATTGCAGTGTATGAGCATCAAATAAATCGATTTGTCTGCCAATACACGTAAGTAGTTGTTTACGCCTGATCTAACAAAGACGTCAATTAAACATTGTTTTTTTCATACTAAACTTGAATTCACTCAAATTCCTAGACAATCCTCAACTTCCTAGATCCCATTAGGTTAGACCCAGTATGCTGCTAACAGACTAGGTACTGAATAAAAATAAAGAACAGTTTAATTATATTCATTCAAACATTTTAAGACTATCTAATTTTAATGTCAAAGTGAAAAGGTTTTTTTTGACTTTCAATAAGTGATTTTATGATCCTTATGTTGAATAAAAAGCATGTCGTTTCATTTCAATATGCTATAAATATGGCACTTATCGGAAAACATGATCTGTGTATTATTGATTTTGGAACACAACATTCAGAGATAAATGATAAAAAATACTAGTTAACAGACGATACACGTTTACACAATAAGAATGCATAAAAATGCTAAAAATATAAGTAGGTTGTGGTGCTAAAAATATAAGTAAAGACTGGTTGGTTGCTAATTTGTGTTTTTTTTTGCCTAAGAACAACTTGACAAATAATGTAATATTTGCATTTTAACGTACCACATCACAAAAAACTGTTTTTTTAACGTCATAAGAGACGATAAAATTACATCATTACTTGATGGAGGTTTTAAAGCTTCACGTGTATGCCAGTGAAAAGTAGTAGGTACGTCACAACATAAAAAGGAAACGGATATAACAGCATATTTACTTGGCGAAATTGTACCTAATATGATATGAAACTATGACTAAGTGTTAATTTAGTACGAAGATAATGAATCAAGAGTCTAATCATCTTCATACATATTCGTATAGACATTACTTTTTTCCTGAATTAATTTTATTTTTTGTTTTTTAGAATAGGCGGTCTGAAACTGTAAATTACTGGTGAATACTAGGTGTTTTGTAGTGCAACTAAAATCTAGACTACCCCATGGTAATGTCCTTTATTATTTCGACAGAAAGAAAATGATCTTACCACTTTGAACCGGGATCGGAGAACTCCCAGTTTCCCGAAGCGGACGTGAAACGGCGAGCAGGTGAAGGTACCGTCGGGCTGCTCGACCACCACCACATCGATGGCCCCTGTCAGGGTGGCTGCATTTATCTCATTATAAAACTCACGGAAGTTTGCAATAAACTTGCCAATATAGTTCATAGAATACATGATGGCGTTCTATTCGTTCTATCGTCCAGTACACACACTTCAAAATCACTTATAGTCAGAGTCAGTCTTATTTGTTCACTAAATTAATCGCAAGACTCATACGATTAACCCATCTTTGAGACTCCTTCGGTCCGCACTTTGTACCTGTAACAAAAAGTACCGGATGATTTCACAAGTTTTTTAAAACACCTTAAATCTTACAGTTATCTTGAAGAGTAGTTTTATCTACGTAGGTTTAGTAATCGGTGATAAAAGTGAGCTTATCGTCTGAGAGCTCGTAATTTCATAAGCTCGTCATTGTTACGATAGATAATAAAACAGATAAAATGCATTAGTATTCGGATTACCCATTTATGATTTTATTGTGATGACTGTAAGCCAGCATACGTGGCAGCATATAGGTAGGAAACATTGCTGATAGCCACCGCAGTGGCAGTAAAGTAAACTGGGACAATGCACTAACTGCAACAGGATGTTGCCTAACGTTGCGTGATAGGCGTTAACCACAGAAACAAAACGATTTCCAGTGTTATTTAGCAAATGTAACGAAAAACTATATATGACAAACAAATTTCATCAATCAACATTCGGAGTAAAAGCAGTGACAATGTCTGTAATTCCAATAATAAACATCTGCTGGGTTAATTCTACCACGCAAAGTGTTATTTCTGGACACCCAAACAAATTGATCTGGCCTACATATTCGTCAGTTTTAGTTCTGCACCTTAAGTACACATTACATCCGATAGCATAAGTACATAGTAACTAGCAATACAAAGTGACTTGGCACTAATAAATAATGCTCATAAAATAGGTAAAAACGTGTTTACGTAATGGAAAAAGATGACAGATTGCGAAAAAGCGTTAACCCCTTGAAGGAACGACCATGACAATGAGATGAGCGAGCGAGCACGCGCTGCCAACGTGCGCGAGGGACTCTGCCCTGCATGTATTTACGGTTTACTCATGACTAATACGGCTCAAATCCAACGTATTCGTAATGCTACGTTCCCACACAGCTCTGACGTGGTAGTCTAGAATGTAATACTCGCATTTCTTAAGCCAAATATGGGATATTTATTTTTTTCTCATAAAACAGGTAGGTACACTACATAACATAATAATTAATACAGCAAGCACAACGTCGACCACAAGTATTGAATTGCACAACAAATGCATGTATTCTGGAAATCGCACCGAGGAAACGAGACAAACTTTGCTCGGTCTCCATAATAATAAACAAAGTAATTTCTGGTACTAACTTATATTCAAACAGACATTCACAGTCACTCAGGTGAACTAGAAATATGTAGATTCAAGAAGGGGATGATATGCTAGGTAGGAAATGATTTGTACTATATCCAAATGTTATGTATGTAAAGAAGGGTCTTACTTCTACAAAATAAAATTCGATTAAAGACAATCATTTTATGACATCCAAAAAACATTCAACTTTAATCATAGATATTGGTTCAGACCATTAGTGTAAAACTAATCTGAAGTTACGATAAATTGCTAATAGAAGCTAATTACATTAGAAAGTGTGCCTATTAATTGGTCGTGATCCCTCAGGAAAGTTCACGAGGCGATTGATAGCGATGTCTGGGCTAATGAATTTATTTGTCTGAAATGAACTCTGTATCGATCCATACTAAATGACTTTCACGATTCTTTTATCGCAGTGCTAATCCAATTGTTATAAATATTAAATGACATGGTTTCTTTAATACAACGATATCCGTGTCATCCTTACAAATATAAGTGTAATCAGGTAGGCAGCAACACGTAATGATAGTTTGACTACGGCGTGAAGTTGGCATGATAGTTTATTAATAAGTATTAGCAATAAGAACTCACTTGATGAAATCCCGTGTCATTAGTCTAATTTATTATAATATTATCTTTTACCTATAACTAAGTAACTCGACTGCTAAGTTGTCATTTGCAAGTACTGACTGAGAGTTGTTTAGTTAATTAGCCTGGCATTGAGAGCTTATCTGACAATCCTTCATAGATTTCTAAGAGGAATCATCTAAGTAAATTTGTGGATTGGTACCTTTCTAACACGTACCTATAGTTTTGGAGATCATAATATAAACATTCATTATCCATGCATTGCTTTATCGAGTAAGTCTTATCCAATTAAAGCCATCACGGAAACCTTATCTGCTCTGGCTGCAGAAGCAGTAACGTGACACTCGCCGAAGACTAGACAGACACGTTCCGGACACGTGCCAGCCAATAAAATAAATAAGTAATTATTGAATACATTATTTTAGCAGATAAAATGAAAATGCCTTTGTCTCCATGCAATACGAACACAATGGCTACTTTAAATATGACCGTTGTCACGGAATTGTACGGAAACGCTGTAGTTATTGTAATAAATAATTTTGAAAAGTTATTGCACTAGTTAATACAAATTTAGTTTTATTGAAAAAATGCTATAAGAGTAGTTATCCTAAGAATATGTTCGGAGTCTTACAGGCTCATAAAATCAAGCACGATATGAAATGGTATGTTATAATATAATATAAAGTTAATCAAATATGGAAATAGCCTTGGTTCTTGGAATATAATATATTATTACATTTTTTATGAGTAGATAAGGCGAACAATCGATCTAATTACATATTTAAATAGCCTTACACCAACTAGTTCCACAAGAAAGAGTAGAAATACTTCTATTTTTTGCAACGGTCGGTGAGTATGCCGAACCAGTTCATTAGTATTTCAATGTTATTATCAAGCCTTATCTATCGGTCAAATCATGTTAGCCAAAAGTCAATGAAGGAAATCAATTATACATTATTAAATAAATGATAAAATCATTTTGTGACAAAAGTAATATGTATATATTGCTATAAGTACATGTAAGCTCTTAATACCTCAAGCTGGCATAGTTTCTATGATGTAAGGATAAATATAGAACTAAAAACAAGATGTAAATATTCCGCAGACCTCGAATCAGTCGACGGAAAAACCGTAAGAATATGGATAAAACATCACTCAGTCACAAGCGACAAACAACCTTTTGTTCTTTCTTTACGCTTGCACATCCGGCTTTTGTTTAACCAACAGTATACACACTACGATAAAAATATTTTTATTTACATATTGACAGCTCATTGCATTTGGTTAATAAATTAACCATGTGAAAATCCAACGCACATCGCATGCTTTAAATTTCAGTTCGTACAAATCAATATTGTTTACCTTTGATTATAAATTTCCCGAGTAAGGTCGACTGGATGTGGAAACTTTCAAAGATAATTTACTTTTAATCCAAAGTAATTTCAAATGATAACAACAACACGGTTCGTGTTGCAAAGCACACGAGGTATATGTTCTGGCACACAACGAAACGCGTGCGATTCGCGCTGGTTCGAATTGTAAACTGTTTTTCGCTCGCTTCACATTACGGCAACGGCCAGGCCAGGGTTCGCGGAGCCGACAGCTGACGCCTCTCGTGACGTAAACGACTTCGTCAGCATGAGCTACTATCACTTGATATCGTACGAGCACTGCTCACTCACCCCACTCGGCGGAAAGGCCGATACGGCGAGTATGGCGTGACATCGCACCACACCCGAGCTCCAATCATGGAGCGCTCATTGCGAAACTTGACTTGAGATGAATTGCATTTATGTTTAAGAGACAGATCGATTGACCCAGCACTGCTGTACCTTTCCAAAAAACTACTATGATTACGTCGAACCTGGTTAAATAATGTTTGAGGTAATAACGTGGGAACGTGCGCAGATGCAAGAAATTGATGTATTAATATAACAGTTCTTTCAAGTACGAAGTATCATTTAATGTCGATATTGTAGAGATTAAATGGTAATTATATAGTAATGAAAAGTATAAATCTCTGGATTTATACAAATAAATACTTTTGTGTTTCAAGCAGAAATTTACGAGGACGATTATCAACATTGCGTTTATTGCATACGAGAACATTGCGTATTTTATTTGCGATTGGTATGTTTACATCTATGATACGCAATCATCACAATGAGGAACCATAGCCAAGTAGGTGTGTACTAACCCATGAGTTGTAGTAAACAATAACAAAGATACTCGTGCCCACATAAACAAGAAAAATATGTTGTTTTTCATTCATCTACGCAGTCAGTTGCGGTTGATATGCTTATCAAATGATAGTGCAATCGCGGAAGCGAAGTTTGCACTAGAATCACTAACTAAATAAATAATAATAGAAATTTAAATAATATCTTTTCGATTGTTTCTCCTCTAAGGATATTTAAATTAATCATTGGCACTGCTCCAATGTTTACATATTGCAATTTTATTATGTATTCTATTAGAGGAAGTTCTATAGTTTCTAATGCATTGTAACCCTACTTTGTCAACATGTTTACTAACAATCTGCAAACTGCACAGTAAATTCTGACGTATTAGTGCAAGTATTTGTTTACAATGTTTGTCCGACGAGAATTTTCATCTTTAATCATCAAATAAAATGATTAATAGAGATACATTTATTTAAATGGTTTTTAAGAACTTTTTTGATTAATTATTATTTAGTCTACTAGTAACATATTTATCACCATCTTTATATCTGCCGAAATATACAGACAATCTCGTCTGCAGGTCCAAAATCTGGGGCATATTAAACCTACTTTTCACAATATAGTCAGCACCCAACGTGAGCCTTGGCTATTGCATATTAGGGGAAACAGGGCACTATCCTGACCATGTGGTTGTGTGTTGTTAATACACTCGTGATATTAAACTACGGCGTCAAACAGAATGGGTGTGTCATGACGTAGCACACAACTGCGTAAGGCACAGAATGCGTCGCAAAATACTTGTTATTATTAATCTACAAGGCCACATTCTAGTTAATTCAAAACAACTATGATACTGCGTTTCTTAGTATCACTGTATTTTTCAAAAATATCAGTAAATAACCTGATACCCGGCCGTTATATAACACATTGGCCTTCATATTTGCGATAGGCTAAATACGAAGGTTAGAGGAGTGATGTAACACTTACGCGTGGATCGTCCATACATATTTATTGACCTAATTATAATAGCGGTTGGGACATAAAGTGGGCGTGGTCCTGGTAACGGGAACTAAGGATTCGGAAATCTAAGGAACCAGGTTCTATCCTCACTCGAAACCGACTAAGAGAATCATGTATATAAATATGGGGAATTATAAAACGAGCGAACAAAAAAAAAACTTTGCGACTGATGATGACATACTGTTTTAATAACTTGAGCTAGTGTTGTAAAGAACTCGAGTCTTTGAGTCCTAAATTTAGAGCTCGACTCTGCATTACACGACTCGACTCATAACAATAAGACTCTTAAGAATAAAGAACTCAAGTCTATATGAGCTCTTGAACGCGAGACTCGAGACTCGAGTCTTCTTTAGCGCTCGAGTCCTTTTTACGCGCCGAGTCGCGCTCGAGTTCTTTTCCGCTTTGAGTCATTCTTTTTAAAGCAGCCAATAATTATGCAAATTCCTGAGATTAGCGCGTTCTACCAAACAAATAAACTCTTCAGCTTTATTATATAAGTATAGACATTTATTCTAAATAAATCACTGTCAGCATTTCGAAGACCAGTTTGAAGAAGACTCGAGCTCTTTTAAGACTCGAGCTCTTTTAAGACTCAAGCTCTTTATAAGACTCGAGTCACTCGAGTTCTATTTAAGGTTTCGAGTTCAATAATGGCGCTCGAGTCTTCATGATAGGACTCAGACTCGGCTCGACTCAAGACTCCGAGTTCAGTTAGTTCACTGAGTCTTAGAAAATTGAGTCGAGTCTATCGAATAAGACTAAAAGACTCGAGTTCTTTACAACACTAACTTGAGCGGTATGAATTTGAGTAAGCGAAAAATTAACTAAACTGACGACGAATATTGATTTATAATAAAATCCAGAACGAGCTTACAAAAAAATTTTATCCGAGCGACTTCATTACTAAGTGAGCGACTGGTAATACAGAGAGAGCAACTTCAATATTAAGATAGATTCGATTTTTCTAAGTGAGGTTATACTTAGCGAACTACTAAAAAGTTTACTTTGAGTAAAGTTTAGGTTAGGTTAGGTTAGTTTAGAAATAAATGCATGCATATTACTTTATTTTTACGGAGTACATTGTTTTACTTAATTACCCTTATATTTCGATAATAAAATTTCTCAACTAATAGAATAGTGTTTCTTCAAATAGTTATTTCATATTATTTTTGTTTTTTAAATGTGAGCTCATTATACTCTGCTCATCAGTGTATTTTTCAAAGTAGTTTTTGTATTCGAAACACTTCATTTAAGATAAAATGCCGCTCAGTATAAAAAATACATTTGCCAAATATTTAAAAAAATGCAGGACGTAACGTTGACCCGCAAACAAATATTAGGTCGCTCAAATATTATGAAGCTGCTCATTATGTATTTTAAGTAAGTCAAATTAATGTTTGTAAGATGCTGTTCTGTTGATTTCTCGTCACTCGCAGTCAGTCGCTCACTTAGTAATTCTATAACCCAAATTAATTAATTTTGACACTTAGAACTGTAATTTACAGTCACTCGTTTTATTGCTATCCTATAAATATTAATATATCTTGACGTTCAATGAATGTACTATAACCTATATACTGTAGTATTTTATTATATGTGCTATAACTGTACTTATAAATATTTAAATAATAAAATTAGAATTTTGAAAGAAAATTATTCTTTCATATAAATAAATATATATAATGCCCAGTGTGGAAAAGTTATGTACAAGATACTCCACAATTGCGGAAATGGTCACGCGGAACACTGACCGTGAACTGACCTGATCGTGAAGTATTTTTATGTATGGCAAGGAAAACGTATATTCCGGAGTTTTCAATCTCCACAATATAAACTCGCGAGCAACATAATCGACTCAGTGACCATTATGCTTATTAAACATGATTTTCTCAAAAAATACGGAATCAATTTTGATGAATTATACGTGATTTTAAAGGTCATCTATTCTCTTAAAAATTGTGCATCTTTTATTCGTATTGATAAAGTATTTTCGAAAAAAAAAATTATTGTACTGGTTTAACAGAAAAATGTGTTATGAGAAAATTATTCGATTGATTTAAAAAAAACTTCAAAACTCACGGATTCTGTCATCGATCAATCAGATACTTGTCATAAGTTGACATTAAACATTAATTTATCACTACAACTACCAAAAATGGATACCACACCAGCCGAAGCCGCCCAAGTTGTTGCTTTACTTCAGCAGGGTCTTAGTCAGCGAAGAGTTGCTGGTATTTTGTCTCTGAGCCAGTCAGCTGTGTCAAGAGTGTACAGAAGGCATCTAGAGACTGGTGCCTTTGACCGACGACCACGAGCCAGCCGACATCGGTGCACTACTGCAGCAGACGATCGATTCATTGCAATTACCGCCTTAAGAAATCGACACCTCACGGGCGTTAATATTCAACAGGAGCTAAGACGTGTCAGAGGAGTGGCTATAAGTGAGTGGATCGTCAGGAGAAGACTCAAAGCACAGAACCTTACCGCAAAAAGATCCGTTAGAGGCCCAAAATTAACCATAAATCAGAAACAAGCCCGGTTACGATTTTCCCGAGAACACCTAAATTGGACTATCAACCATTGGAGACCGATTCTGTTTAGCGATGAAAGCAGAATGTGTTTGTTTGGCAACGACAGAAGAGGAAGAGTATACAGGCGGCCTGGAGAACGTTTTGCTCAATGCTGTTTCACAGAAACAGTTTCATTTGGGGGTGGTTCTTGCATGATGTGGGCGGGTATTTCTTTGCAAGGAAAAACTGAACTTGTTTTCGTCCCTGGGGAGGCCGTGAAGGGGGTTTGAGAGCTGATTGGTATATAACCGATATTCTTCAAGACCACGTCGTTCCGTATGCTGCAACTGTAGGAGATAATTTCATGCTTATGCACGACAATGCTCGATGCCATACTGCGCGAGTCACAAGTCAGTTTTAAAATGAAGTTGGAATACCAACTATGGACTGGCCAGCGAATAGTCCCGACATGAATCCGATCGAGCATTTATGGGATCAGCTCAAAAGAAGAGTTTGGGGTAGAAATCCAGCTCCTACGAACATTGAGGAGCTCAAAGATGCGCTGCTAGAGGAGTGGACTGCTATTCCTCAAGATTCGATCAAAAAACTTATAAGATCCATGAGGAACCGGATGAGAGCCGTCATTAGAGCTAGGGGAGGAAATACCAAGTATTGAATTTTGAACAACTTGATATTTCATAACGTTATTTTCGTAAATTTAATCCATCAAAAGTTTTTGATACTTAACATTGTTTTTTAATTCTTACTCATTTCATGCTTTTTCCTTTCATTTCTGGTTCGATTCAAATAAAAATAACACCGCTTTTAGGAGGATAGATGAGCATTAAAATCTGGTATAATTAATTAAAATTGATTCCGTATTTTTTGAGAAAATCATGTTTAAATACCATAATGGTCACTGAGTCGATTACGTTGCTCGCGAGTGTAGATTGACATAACGACCACGATCCTGTGTATGGTAGTTAGTAAGACGTGTCTATCTCTGGAATTTTGCAAGGTCACATTGCCTGGTTGAGTAAGGGTGAATACCCAAACTCCGTTTACCCCATCAACAACAGGAAGGAAACAATATTTCAGAAGAGATACTTGAGAGGTTTGAGAGGAGGCTTATTATGAAATGAGGAGTGTTCCTTCCATACATCGATCGCACAGAAATGAGAGAGGCAATATAGTTAGTGGTGGAAAGTGGTAGAAATGAAGAGGCAAATTTTAATTAACTTTGGTTGATACACTTGCAAAGTAGTTCCCAATCAAATTATCTTTGGAGGTTAGCAAAATTTTCAAGTTATATTTGAATAACCCTAACCAGTTTAGTATATTAGTTATTAGTTTTGTCCTAACTAATTGAGTTGTAATGGTATTTTGCAATATTGGTTGGAGGTTGCTAGTGTATTACTTTTATTTTGTTTCCCCATTAGGTGCTTCCTATTTCCATCCCTATATAGGACATAATTTAATAAATGTACCTAGAAACAGAACACTAAATTAAATTATAGGCCAAGGAGTTTTTGCTTGCCAAGTTCTGTTTACTCCAAAAGCAATGTATATGTATGGGTTCATGAACAGAATAAAATCAACATATCAACATAGAGATTTATCTAGCTTATCACACTAAAATAATTAAGAAAACCCTGAGGTCCTAAACAGTCTTTAATGAATGGCAAAAAAATAGCTAGTCACATTGAAATCATATACCCAAATCATGAAACAACTGTAGATTATTAATTAGTCACTCATTACACAGTAGCATATTATGTCAACAACTATTTTTTTTCTACGAACTCACATAATATCTAGTGTAAAAAAGTTTGTTTGTTTCTTTAAGAATTAAGAAATAAATAATTTTATTATACACTTTGGTATTTTTTACAGAATTATCATTGAAATAATCATATGATTCACAATTATAAATATAAACTAAATCTATAACTATGACAGTGTTGTCAGAGGCTGAAGTGCACATCCCTAAAATTTCAAAGACATTTTACGTATGAGCCACTAAAAGCCACCAACTCATGTACATTCACTAAAAAGACAGCAACTTAAGTAAACAGGTAATGTATCATATGAATGTATACGTATCCCGATAGTAGTTTTTCTCAAAATGTTTTCCCTCACAGTTAGAAACAGTAAATTAGGTGCGTAAACAAATTTAACAAATAACATAAATGCTTAAATTTTTTTCTTTTTCTTTCAATTATATATCATACCATCTACCATAGTTATTTAAATATTTTTATAATATAAATCACTCCATAATACCTAATAAATAATAACAGCATATGCATCATTATTTAGTGACAATGAACTGTGATTTACAGGAAGCTGCTAGGTGTAGTTAAATCCAATATCCTATTGTGTTCATTAAATCAATCTCAAATGCATATAGTTAAGTACCACTACTGATATAATATTAAACCTATGGACATATGGACCTAAGCCAGTTATACTAAATTACACACTATAAGTTTTAATAGTTGAAAAATAAGTGGATAACTATGTGCATGTTCACTTAACAGACCATTGTATCTCCCATGTTATTCCAGATGACCAAGAACATTCTGTCGCTGTTCGTGTTTCTGAAGAATACTAACAATAAAAATACCTTTAAGTAATATTAGTTCTTTATCTAAATAAAAATGTATCTAGAAGTTCTTCAAGGAACAAAGCAAGTAACCTTGGTATCATAAGTATATATGTTGCTTGCTATTAAATTGGCGGAAAAATTATTAAATATGTAGTTACTGTATGGAAAACTACAAATACGGGAAATGTACACCATAACATAATTTCAGTAGAAAATACTATTAGCTTTATTTTGTTCACTTACCTACGAATTTCCAGGAGAGTGAAAAATAGTGCAACAAATATGATGTATCTCACATATGCATTATTAGAACATGAGAATTATGTTGATAGAATTACCTCTACGATTTCTAACTATAATTTTGCGAATATTATCAACAAACTAAGAACAAAATCAATACCTTTATTCTACTGACTGAATGATGAAGAGAATAACATCAATGTATTATTGAAAATTTCAATTCAATATTAAGTACTGTTGGATCTCTGTTGGATACTTTTTAGAGTACCCGCCACATACGGTGGCAGTAGCCAAACTTGGAACTAAATTTGACGTTTCCGCCATTGCGTGTTATTTTGTATGAAAAGTAAATTTAGTATTACCAGCGTTGTGTTTTTTGCCCACTCTTTGTAATTTTTATGTTTGTTAAGGGTGATTATAATAAATTGATTTCCGGAGTTTCTTGTTAGTTCTTCTCCAAGCTAGGGTCTCCGCTGATCTAACCTCGGTAAAAAATATGTAAAGACAATGCTCAGTGCCATGTTTGAAATAATAGTTTTAAGAGATTCGCGATTTATACTCATGATATAAGATATAAGGGTGTGTATAAGATTGATTGCAGCTGTGGGAAATCCTACGTCGAACACACTAAACGGTCTATTGCGGACAGAGTGAAGGAACACATAATATATGTAATATATAATAAGAAGGATAAGTCCCGTTAATTATTAATCATGTTTGAAATAGTATAATAAACATATTTTGACTTTGATATATTAATTTGTTTTATTTGAGTTTATAGCTCTGCAACCAAAGATCGTTACAAATGAAACCTATAATGTTTCGAGCCGTATGGCACAGTGAGTGCTAGTTTTGGCGTGTTTACTGGTAACACTGAATTACGCGACTGTGGCGACGCCTCCAACTGCCACCGTATGTGGCGCGATCTCTAGCATCGTTAGTAGACTATCCTAAGTGACTAATTTATTTAATCTGAATTTAGTCATAGTTCTGCATCAAATTTACTCTAAAATATTATGGAGATTTTGAAAAACGTATCTTAATGTGACACGATAGGTTATAATCAGGTGGTTTAACTAAAGGTATTATAAATAATTTTAAAACCATACAACAAAACTAATCCATGCAAATATTTTTCGACCATTAAATTTGTTTTCTAAAATGTTTATCTAGTTATATACGCACAGCAAATGTTGAAATTTGTTTTATTATATAATGTTAAAAATTGTGTAATTATATGTAGTTTGGTAAATCCGTTGATAAAAACCAAATTAACAAAATGTCCATGAAACAACTTTCAAATTTACTAAGGTGTATACTTATCATAACTTTGATACCGAAAATTGAATTATCATTGAATTTAAATTACATTGAAATTGATCAAATTGAATCTAGAATTGAGAGATGTTACTTGTTAGTTCGTTCTATGTTTATCGAGTTAAATAGATGAATTTCCTTTCTTAAGTGTCTGTTTCGTTATAAAATACTGATAAGTTTACAAAGTTCTCTCGTATAATATGAGAACACTTTCTCCTACGCAATGGTAAGACTCTTTATGAACAGTATATTAGAACAAAATTTTAAAAGATAATTTGGTTGGATACTTTATACATATATTATGTTGCAGAGTTATCAAGACGAACCTGGTGCATACGACGTTGATTCATTCCCTAAAGACTTTAGTTATGGACCCTTTGAACAGAATGGGGATGGAGATAATTCTTCTTTACCTGAAGATCATAAACCACGAATTCTACTCATGGGACTCAGGAGGTGAATTCTTTATACCACATTTAACTCCTAGATCCTTGTTCAATTACGAATTTAATGTTTATGATATTACAGGTCAGGCAAATCTTCTATACAAAAGGTAGTTTTTCACAAAATGTCTCCCAATGAAACTTTATTTTTGGAATCAACCAACAAAATTGTAAAAGATGACATCAACAATAGTAGTTTTGTGCAATTTCAAATTTGGGATTTCCCTGGCCAAATTGACTTCTTTGATCCTACTTTTGATTCTGATACAATATTTGGTGGATGTGGAGCATTGGTCTTTGTTATAGATGCTCAGGTACGTATTTTTAGTTTATATGCAAAGTTACTATATTTACTTCAATTGTTCTACAGTGATTACATGCTTGGTAAATTAAAAGAATATCTATATGTTATTTATCATTTAAAAACTGTAGAAATTAATGAACCGTAAAATTATTCTTAGTAACTCCAACTTAGTAGTTGTTTTCCAACAAAATCTGTTAAATCTGCATAGATTTAGAGTTTATTGGTTACTATTTTTTACCAACCATTTTCTAATACAGTCGCATTATCAGTAATATATTATGAAGGTATAGGGAAGGTATTTATATTGCATTGATAAGATGTCACATGATGAATATTCTAGTTCATTACCTACCAACTAATAAATAAACTTTACATACTTAGTCTAATTAATGAGATAAAAAAGGGAGAGTTAACTTAGCATTGTGTGTATATTTTCTTTTGTCCCTGTAGCTAAACTTATTCTTGAAAAACCAAGTGTTGTTTTAATATTTTTTTACAACACATAGTAAAAACCTATAGGTGGGTTGGTTGAAGTACAAATGTTTAACTGGCATAGAATATGTATCCATATAAATGTGTACTATTGCAATGCTTCACAGTGACAATGAGTCAGTATAACTCTATACTAGCCTTTAAAAATATAGTTTTTGCATACAATCAAAACTAATCTTATGGTACAATATTAATAATATAAGTTACAAGAGAAAATATTGTAAGCATAATTAAATTATTATAAATGTTTTTAAATGCAGTCTTATCAATGCAAGTTATTAGAATTTACTTGAATATCATTTGTAAGTTGGCCATTGACCCAGTTATCACATGTTGCTGTGGCTTCACTCCCTCTGATATTAGATATACCTACAGTGTTATTTGAACAGATAATAAATAATTGTTCAAGCAATGATTGCAGATAGCACAAAACTGAACAATAGTAATATGTGTTGGTAGATAGTTAATTTACTTATTATTTTATATTTATGTGTGTTTACTTAAAGAGAAGTCTTTAAAGAAAGTTTATTTCTGAAATAAGCAACAATATTAATAACCAATGCAAATATTTTTAAGGGTATTACTGGCACTTTGAGCATTAGTATTAAAATTATTGTGATGGCATTAATACAAAGCGTTGGTAAAACTTTGCAAGGCCTAGCTATACATTCCATTCACCCAGCTCTCTTAGTCACCTGGAACAATGTACCAACAAGATAGTGACATAACATTCTATCGACATCTAAGGATAACATAGGACAATAATAATATTAATACCAGTTATAATATTTTCACCAGTTACAGATTGATACACTAAGTTTATATCTTTTACTATTTCAGGATGATTATTTGGATGCATTGAACAAATTGCAATTGACTGTCACAAAAGCTTACAGGGTTAACAGTAACATAAAGTTTGAAGTATTTATACATAAGGTAAGATACTATAATAAACTTAGAAATACATTTCATATGTTTGGAAATAGTGGGATTTTCCATCTCTGCCTATCTTGTTGAAGGATAGGTTCAGTCTAAAGGTACCATATTAATACACAGACATTCCAATCACGACTTTCTTTTTTAATTACTTCATTGCATTGATCTGTGTTTGACCATTGTTTTAGGTGCCATGAAAAATTATTAAAGAATTAATTAATCACATAAATAATTATATATTTCTTAAAAGCATAGACTACAACTATTATAGTCTACTTTATGTATTGCATACGATTTTTCTAGGTGGATGGTTTGAATGATGATTATAAGATGGAGTCGCAGCGGGATATACACCAGAGAGCCACGGATGACCTTGCTGATGCAGGCTTGGAGCACGTGCACTTATCTTTCCATTTAACATCCATATATGACCACTCAATATTTGAGGCGTTTAGTAAAGTTGTACAGAAGCTAATACCCCAACTTCCAACTTTAGAAAATTTGTTAAATATACTAATATCGGTGAGTAAATATTCTTTGGTTATGATTACCAAATAAAATTAGTTTACCTTAGTCCGTAGTAGAGAACTGTTATTTAAGTGTAAACGTACTTGAAGATCTTCAAAATGATGGATTTGTAAATAATTTGTTAATAATAATTTGTTTGTTGATTGAACAAAAAAAGACGTATCTTAATTATATATTCACGTCATAAAATTCTTAAATTATCTGCCTTCTGAACTCTCCTTTGATGAAATTCCATTATTTTTCCGCAATTAGTGCCATATGTTTTATATCAATTGTATAATTTATATACTCTTCTCTTTTTCGTTTCGTCTTACAATGTTGGATATTTTTTATTTTATAGAATTCAGGAATAGAAAAGGCGTTTCTTTTCGACGTAGTTTCGAAAATCTACATAGCAACTGACAGTTCACCGGTGGACATGCAAAGTTACGAATTATGCTGTGATATGATTGATGTTGTGATTGACATATCTTGTATATATGGGTAAGTTGCTTACTACATGTAGCTCTGCTTTCTTTCTTTATTATTATGATTTTATTATTAGGTCTCTAAGAATAATATATTTTGTTGTATCTATATCATTATGAAATCAAGATTTTCTATTTAGGTTTGTGCTGTTTATTAACTTCATATCGCACATTACAAACAAAAATTAGAAGTATTGTTTAAGTACATGTGTGTTTTCTATCTTGCACCACACTATACAGGCACACTTAAAATATCTTATTTATACAATTTTTGGAAAATGTACCCGGGAAATTCTGACTTAGGTGATTGTGAAACTGTTATGTTGTATAATGTTTAAAACTAGACTAATTCCGTCTAAACATTGTGGTTTATTCACAGTATGGTAGACGAAACGGAGGTGAACGCGTTCAACGATCAAAGTTCGAGCTTAATCAAGTTGAACAATGGCACCGTGCTGTACCTGAGAGAGGTTAACAAATTCCTTGCGTTGGTCTGCATACTGAGAGAAGAGAACTTCCAGAAACAAGGTATGGTTACTTTGTAATATGTAATTATGTGTATATATATACATATTAATACAATACATTTAGTTTTAAATTATAAAATAGGTGTTCTTAGATAAATGTGCATGTTGTTAATTATGTATCTTGCAGCTGAAATGTGTATGATTGCTGACTGACTGTAAAGTATTAAAAAGTTTATCCTAATTGATACATAAGTAGTATGCCTCTATCTTCCTTTCTTCCTGGCATGTCACAAACCTATTAGGCTATGAGATAGCTGAGATATCTGTTGCCGAGATTTCGTTAACGTGCTTAAATTGATTGCTTCCTTAATTGTTTTGTATCTCACAAGACTTGAGTTGATGTATTTAAAATGATAACAAAATAATTGCTATTGAACTTCCAGGTGTAATAGACTACAATTTCCTATGCTTCCGAGACGCGATCACTCAAGTGTTCGAACTGCGTAACAAGGGCCAAAGCGAACAGTCGACCAGTAGAATGCTACAACCCACGGAGAACCTACTCAATGGACACAACGAATCCACGGAAAGCTCTTCCCTACTCTCTCCTAATCCATAACACAGGTTTATATCTTATCTGGACACGACATAGAACGTTTAGCATGCTTACGATATAAGTATTGTGATATTCTGCCTACAATTAACCCTTAAATACATCTAGTAATTTGAGTTAGGTTTTGTAAAACAAATCAAGTCCAACGTAATGATTTCGATTTCAAAAGTTTATTTTCTTTGATGGTTTTGTAATAGCAAAGTTATTTCAGACAAATCCAAAATTTAATTTAATTTTTATTAGTATGTTAATCATGTATTTTATTATAATGAAAGCTTATTTTGACTATTCAATGTAAAAAAACACTATTTAAATGCTTCCCATTAAAAAAAGTTTAATGGTGCTTCAGCAACCTAAACCGCTAGGAATTGGAACAGAACAGACCTTTCTTAGTATTACTGTAATGTGTTAAAAACCATCAGTCGTTTTGAGGATCTTCTCGGCAATTCAGTTATTATATTTTACCTTTATAAACCATAATGCCACACTTTGCCGACAAAACGTTTTAAATTTTGCAACAAATCTCTATTACTCTATTATACTGTCGCTAACTTATCGCTGATCTTTTAAGTAATCTTTGTATCACATATCATTCGTTTGCTTAGGTAAATATTATAACATGGAATTTAAACAAGTTTTAAACATTGATCGCTCAATTCTCTAATTTACATGTATAATTTCGTGAATTTTGGGATAAAATTTTTGTTTTTGATCTATTTTAGTATATTCTGTTGCAATTTTAAAATTGTTTGGTCCCGTAATAATTTCAGTGCAATTCCACAAGTTACAAGCCTGTTTAACGCGATACACGATAGTCAGATACTTGTAACTTTATGGAATCAGGTCGAAGGTCCAAGTAAAGGGTCCCGTTTATGTAATTTATGTAGTTATCGATGTTGTTTTATTTCCATAAGAATTGTTACATTTATTACAAATTTTTATAAACTTACCTGTAAATAATAAATAATATAGTTACTATTTTATAAATTTGTATTTTATTTTTGGTAAATTTTTGTCGTAAAATTGGCACTAGCTTCCTTTGTAAACATTGACTAAAGGGAAATGAAAATTGAAGAAATTAGTGGTAGTATGATTTATAAAACGCCCCATCTCGATTGCCACTATTAAAACTACCAAAATAATAATAATAAGTTTATTTCTGTATAACAATAAAAAAAAATAATATCACATATAAAACTTATTTTATCAATGTACATGGTCTATCAGTGTAGGATTGATAAATTATTATTTTAAGTATAAATAAAACAAGAAAAAATCTGTACATCTATAAAAAACAGTCATGATCTTATGGTGACCCCATCAATAACATACAAAACAAAGATACCTACCATAATAAATTATAATAATCATAATTATACCTAGGTATGTAAAGACAAAAAAGAAAAATAATAAATACATGTATATACATTATTTATATTTTATATCACTAAAAATCAAACAAAACCTACCAAATTATTACTAATAAAACTAAAAAATAGAAGTTATAACTAGGCTATATCAACGTAGAATATATTGATTGCTGAGTGCAAAGAGATTACGTGAATAGGTATATACATCACGTCTGTAATGAGGCGAACCTGTCTTTGTGACTATGTTTAGTTCGTTAGTAAATCGGTTCTCGTTAATCATGAGTACCTAAATACTGTTTTATATCCTGACCAAAGACAGGAACGGAGGTTACTCTCAGCTTGAACAATAGCTACTGTCTTTACTGTGTGCAATGATACTTAAATGTGGTTGGTCGTTGGTTCAGCATTGATTATATTTTAATCTAATATGTAGCCATAAGTAAAAAACCTTATACTACTAATATTATTAATATAGGAAAGAAAGGTAATATTTGAAACTAATTGCGAAGATTAATTAACAGATTAATAGCAATATCCTTTACATCCGCAAGGAACACAAAAAGTAACAATTATTAAATATTACCTACTTTATGGACCTTAGTATATCTACTACGAAGAATGATGTGGCAACAATAAGGCCCGCGTGCTCTCAACTGATTCTTAGTTTACCTTCGTGTTTAATCAAGTTTTTGTTTTGTTTTTGGGGTAAAATATGTCCTCATCAGAGTCATCGTGGTCGTAGTTTCTAGCGTGCTTGTAATGGGGGCAAAGCGTGCGCGCTGGGCTGGCCACACTCACTCTCGGGCGAATACCCCTTTTGCGCTGCGTACTCTTCTTGGCTCTCACTTTTGCCAATTTAATCGTGTCCTGCATGTGAGCAACGCTCTCCGTGCGCGCCGGGAACACGTTCAGCGGATGCAAAACGTCTCCGATGTCCCACATGTCGCTTTCGATGATTTCTTTCGGGTCAAGGGTTAGTCCCAAATTCAGTTTCACCTTGGCCGCGCCGTCGCGGAACTGCAATTGTATGTTCGCTTGATCGAGTATTCGGAGGGAAAATTGGTTATTAATCTTAACCACCTTGGTCGATATTTGGTACGGTTTAAATACTTGATTAGTTCTTTTCTTCTTTTCTTTGAGATAGTTATCATACTCTATCTCGAGCATCTCTGCATTTTCTATCCTCAGGTCTTTGGTTGTAGATCCGAGCACTAAAATGTCTGGATCTTTGCGTGGCAAAACAGTGTCGACTAGCGTGCGTTGCAACATTGGGGGATCGTTTAGCGAATGCCATTTCCATTGCGTGAACGGTCCCAGAGTTTTATCCAAATTTAACCCTTCGACTTGGTTGTACTTCAACCTGAAAAAAATATCGAAATTTATTACACAATAAAAACGCAAAAAAAAAAATATATTACACAACAATATCAATATAATTAAAATTTAGATTGTTTGCTATAATTGCAAGCGTGGCTCTGAGTGGAAAGATGGATCGTTCTCTATTGTATTTAAAACGCTTGATGAAGGTACATTATAAATTGAAAAAAATAATAACTATTTCATTATTTCATAAATTGAAAAAAATATTCAACTGAAAGAGTTTTCATCTATGTTATATGTTGTGAAACTATAACTTAACAGATTACCTGAATGATACCAATTTTTCTCGACGAACCGATCGACATGCAAGCTATTTTATAAAAATTGAATGTAAACTAGTGTTTTGAATAATAGATATTGCACGCCTTTTTAGGCACATATAAAGCTTGTTAAGCTTTTGGGCTAACTAAGCCATATACATCTTTTATACTGACCTCGTATTACCCATGCTATCCAATATGATTCCATTGCCTATTTGATCAAAATTACCGAGTACAGTGATTGGCTTCTTTATCCCTTTCCAATCAGCAGCCCCATCACTATAAATCACATAACGTGCTCCAGTTTTGGTTTCTGAAAATATAAAAAACGAAAGTTCTTTTTTAAGAGTGGAAAAAAACATTCATTCACGTCCTTTAATCGCTTCAATATCTCCTAGATCACTTTTTAACATGAATATTAAGGTTGTGATGCCATATGGAACAATGTTAATAGGTTTGTCTATTTATCCCTAGTGCCTTAGTCGCCTTCTACGACATGCCGGGAAGAACGGCAGCTAGTTTCGGGTAAAAAAATTTAAGAAACAATACGACAATCTTTGCGATGTCTGTAATAAGGCGGCTGAAGTTTTCAGTGTTATAATGTTAATTATATCAGTTAATTATAATGCTAGAGATAATTATGTATATTTACAGGGCCCTCACTCCACTAACAAATTTTAGCCACTGACGCGCTATCGAACTACATCTGAAGTACTTCTGCGACTGACGTACAAAAAAGCTACTCCACTAATCAAACGTTCGTCAATGTCAGTTCAAAAGCCTTATATTTGGCACTCCAGTATTGACATTTCTATACTTGAGTTGCCACTGAAGCACCACTGAAGCACCACTGACTCGCTATTGAGGTACAACTGTGGCAAGTCAAAATATTAGCAGAGTGCCACTTTTACAGCCGAGACGCAGTAATAACGCAGTAACGACGCAGTTGTGTGGCTGTCAAAGTTAATTAGTGGAGTAAGGCCCCTGTTTACGTACCTTCAGGCTCATAGTAGTCGAGAGCAACGTTTCCGTTTTTATAAAACAATCGTCCATGACCACTTTTAGTGATGTGCGCTAACAGTTCCCCGGTATTGTAATATACTGCACCTTTTTTTTTATTATTAAAAAACCAATCAAACTGCGGGTAGGTTGGTCGCATACGATAAAGATTTATCTAAAAGAATTGTAAAGTAATGTTATACACGGAGATTTAAACTACAGTACAAATATTTAACTCCTTTGAACTCTTCAGCAGAACAACAAATTCGCCAACAATAACTAATAAATAAAAAAGTTGATGTCGGCCTCTACAGTGTGGTCGTGACTAAAAAACAAAACAATGAAATGTTGCTTAAGGCGGTGTGGGTGCGAGCTTTTTTGGCGGAACTGGAATAGAATGCACCTGTGATACTATTGTTACACATAGTTCACGGAGTACTAAGAACATTATCCACAAAGCGATAGGCCAACCTTAACGTGCACTGTATAAGCAAACGACCGGCGATTTTAATAAGTATTATTTATGTAGTAAATATAGGAATATAATTTCTCACCCTTTTTATAACCTTTTCTTTGGGCATTTGTGTCCATCCTTTTTTGATAAACACAGGATCGGACAAGACATAACGAATAGAAGGTGCATCTTCTTTATCAGTCTAAAAAAATTTATTAATATCGCATATTATTTTCATAAAGATGAAATAAAAAGAATTCATATCAATAGCACTAATGAGCTCGCGGACGTTATTTCGCTAGTAGCATACGAGCATAGTTACTTTTAGCTTTTAGAACTACAACGTCGCTGATTTTCGCACGTTTCAACCAGATACCCAATATGACACGTAGTAAGCCGTGTCGCTCTTTACAAGCTCTAACTATTCACGATGTTTTTCTTAACCATCGCATTCGGTGCATTTCAAGTTCATAGTAAATCATGATTAATAACTAACGGGAGTGATCGCGTAAGTTTTTTATATTAAAGTTGCCTTTATTATTAACTCGACGTTTCGGATAAGTTGCTGCAGCCTTGGTCACGGGCAGATATAAATATAGATATGCAGATATAGATATAAAGATAACTTTATTATATAAAAATTTACGCGATAAGTCCCGTTAATTATTAATCATGAGTATAAATCGCGAATCTCTTAAAGCTATATAGTACATGTTCCGAGGATTAAAGCATATACCCACAGAGACACAGGCAATTCCCTAAAAACTGCTACGTCGAATTCCAAACTAAAAATCTAAATAACTATAAACTTCTATTAAAAAAATTAATGAGACTGAGAAGTTTCTATGCCCTATATATAGTGTCTGTGACGCAAAAAAATCATACCTCTGTATCATCAAAGTAGTTCTCTGCAGGTAATGAATCATGTGAACTCTTGGGGTTTGAAAATTGGTCCTCACTTGGTTTTTTTCTTTCTATCGGACGAATGACTTCATTCATTAAATCCGAATGCCATTTAGTTCTTTTTGTGATGCGATTTTTGTAAATTATTTTTGAAGTCTGTGTTAAATCGATCATCGATTTGTCCGAGTCTCCATCTGAATCCAGTATTATGTCTTGTGTTTTGCAAATAATGCAATGGTCGTCGTACAATTTTGAGCCATGTCGATGATGATTTTTAACGATGCCATCATAGGCTCTGTTGTCGTCAGTGGGTAGGTCTACTTGGTATTGAGCTTGATCTTGATGTGATGTTTCTATACGTATTAAAGATGTTGGTATTTCTTGTTGTATATATTTTTCACTAGGCAATGAACCTTTAAACATGTTTTTTTTTGTATTTTTATCAATTGACTTTTTTCTACCAGTAGAAGCTGTATTAACAACTACATGTTTTACAGTGTCAGATATTTCTTTACTTATGGAATCCTTTTTATATTTTATTGGCTCTCTTAGTGCAGTCGCAATAACTTTCGTATCGTAACCTTCCTTATTGGTTTTTCCTGTCTTATCTTGTTTGAATTTTGTTGTTTCAGAATTTTTCCCTTCCACATTTTCACGATCTGTTTCAGATGCTTTTCTATCAATAACTTTAGCAAATCTTTCTTTCTTCGAATCTTGACTTTTCATTAAATCAATTTTAGCCTTCGTCTCCTTTTCTAA
The DNA here is from genome assembly GCA_030578115.1 of Leucoptera coffeella. Taxonomy (NCBI): domain Eukaryota; kingdom Metazoa; phylum Arthropoda; class Insecta; order Lepidoptera; family Lyonetiidae; genus Leucoptera; species Leucoptera coffeella. Next base: position 64,049 of record JAMBLF010000125.1, on the reverse strand, counting down.
CCTATTGTCACTATGTTTTTTAGCAGCAGTATCTTGTGTATTATTATTTTCTTCCCTTGGTATTCTCCCATTAATCCCTAATATATTATGAGAAGACCTTTTGTTATTTATTACAACTGAATCCACGATTTTCTCTCCGTCTCCTTTGGATTTCACAGGGTTAGTTCTAACAGGGGACATTTCGTTAATTAATATATCAGGTGATAAATCTGAAGCTTTCACTATCTTCTTATCTTTTTTATTTTGATCCGGTATTTTATTAAGAATTTTATTTTTATCTGAGTTTTGTTTTTTTGAAGATTTCATATCAGTATTCGATGTTGTTGTTATATTTTGTGTATTTTTTCCTTTCTGTTTTCCTGGATCAGCATTACTTCTTGGGGAAAGTGCGTCCATGACACTTTTTGGATGTTCTATCTCCATTTTAGAAACTATTGTATTTTTTCCAATATTGTCATATTTTAATATTTTATCCTTTTTCGAAGCTTTACTTTCATTAGATATTGAATTGATATCTTTATTTTTTTCATTACTAAGCACTTTTTTATCTGTTAACAATGCTTTATTTTTTTCCGAAGGATTTCCTACATTAGTTATTCCATTTTTATCTTTAGGTTTCTCAGAGGTAAGCGCTTTTTTCTCAGATATTAACGACTTACCTTTATCCAAATCTTTTTCTGCGTTAGATATTCCTTTTGGATCTTTGTTTTTCTCTTTAGGAAGAGTTTCTTTGTCAGATATCAATGGTTTGTCTCTTTCCAAAGATGTCCCTTCTGCATGTGTTCCCCTAGTATCTTTGTTTTTGTCAGTAGTAAGTGTTTTTTTATCAGATACAATCACTGCATTTTTTTCTGACCGTTTTCCATCATTAGATATTCCATTTTGATCTTTATTTTTGTCAGAAGAAAGCGCTTCTTTCGCAGATATTAACGACTCACCTTTATCTAAATCTTTTCCTGCGTTAGATATTTCATTTTTATCTTTGTTTCTCTCATTATGAAGCGATTCTTTGTCAGATTTTAATGTATTGTCTTCTGTATGTGTTTCGTTTTTATCTTTATTTTTCCCAGTAGTAAGCACTTTTTTATCAGATACTATCGCATCATTTTTTTTCGAAGGTTTACTTTCATTAGATATTCCATTTTTATCTTTATTTTTCTCAGAAGAAAGCGATTCTTTGTCGGATTTTAATGTATTGTCTTCTGTATGTGTTTCGTTTTTATCTTTATTTTTCCCAGTAGTAAGCACTTTTTTATCAGATACCATCGCTTCATTTTTTACCGACTGTTTTTCATCATTAGATATTCCATTTTTATCTTTATTTTTCTCAGAAGAAAGCGCTTCTTTGTCAGATATTAACGACTTGCCTTTATTTAAATCTTTTCCTGCGTTAGATATTTCATTTTTATCTTTGTTTCTCTCATTAGGAAGCGATTCCTTGTCAGACTTTAATGTATTGTCTTTTTCCAAGGATGTTCCTTCTGTATGTGTTTCCTTTTTATCTTTATTTTTACCAGTGGTCAGCACTTTTTTTTCAGATACCAATGCTTCATTTTTTTCCGAAGGTTTGCCTACATTAGATATTCCATTTTTATCTTTATTTTTCTCATTAGAAAGCGCTTCTTTGTCAGATATTATATTTTTGTCGTCATTTTCCAAAAGTGTGCCTTGGGTATTTGTTACCTTTTTATCATTATTTTTCTGAGTATTAAGCGTTCCTTGGTTAGAAATTAATATTTTATCTTTTTCCAAAGCTGTCTTTTCTGAATGTGGTTCCTTTTTATCTCTCTCAGTGGTAAGTGTTTCTATGTCAGCTATTAATGTTTTATCTTTTTCCGAAGCTTCATCTTTGTGTTTTCCCTTTTTATCTTTATTTTTCTCATCAGTAACAGATTCATTATCTTTATATGAATCTTTTCCTGCATTAGATATTTCATTTTTATCATACGTTAGCGGTTCTTTATCAGATTTCAATGCTTTATTTTGTTTTGAAGCTGTTCCTTCTTTTTGTGTTCCTTTTCTGTCGTTATCTTTGTCAGTAGAAAATATTTGTTTGTCAGATATTAATGTTTTATCTTTTTCCGAAGCTCTCCTGTCTATGTGTTTTGCGTTTTTATCTTTATTTTTCTCATTTGTAACAGAATCTTTTTCAGATATAAGCGACTCCTCATAAGTAAGCGCTTCTTTATCAGATTTGAATGCTTTTGCTTTCTGCTTTGTCTCTTCTGTTAGTGTTCCCTTTTTATCTTTATCATTTTCAGCAGAAAGTGTTTTCATGCGAGATAGTAATGGTTTATCTTTTTCCATAGCTATATCTTTTCTATGTGTTATCTTTTTATCTTGACTTTTTTCAGTTGTAAGCTCTTCTTTGTCAGATATGAGCGAATCATCTTTATCTGAATCTTTTCTTGCAATAAGTATTCCATTTTCATTTTTTTCATTAAAAAGCGTTTCTTTATTAGATAGTAACTTTTTTTCTGAATGTTTTTCGGAATTAGTTATTCCTTTTTTATCCTGAAATTTCTCAGTAGTAACCGTTTCTTGGTCAGAAATTAATGTTTTATCTTTTTTCGGAGCTGCTTCTTCAGTTTGTGTCCGTTTTTTATATTTCTCTGTTTCATGTACCACTTCATTGATGTTTGGTACATTTTCTTTTTTATGGTTAAATTTTTCGTTTTTCACTGAATATTTTTTATCATTTGGATTATCGTTGTTAAATGTTTCATGATTTTTACTTCTTCCTCCCTCCTTTAGAGATTTTAAAGTTGTTGAAAGATTATTATCATCAACAGTAAAATTCTTAATAGGACTAGTATATTTTTCGTGTTTACTATGAGCGATTGAAATTTGGGGTTGATCTTTTAAATCAACTTTTCTCTGATTTTCAGCTATATTTAATCCAGGTGTTTCAGTGTTATATGGTTGGTTTTTATGTTCTTCAATATGATCAGATTTTGATTTATAACTTTGTTTTAGTTTGGTTGAAGACTTTTCAAGATCGAATCTTTCATTAATTGATTGAGTGCTTTCTGAATATTGTTTCAGCTTGTTATCCTTATGAAGGGAAGACAGTTGTGTTTCTGGTATAGTACTATCACTCTTAACTTTTTTAATACCATTAATTTTCTTATTATCAGGTAAATGATGAATTTTTGTTTTAGAAATATCGGACGATTCATCTTTTTTATGAATATCTAAGTTGTCTGAAGTGCTGTTTTTATTTACTATAGTATTCTTAATTTGAGATCGCGGCATTGTAGATTGTGCCATAGTATCGTTTATATCCCCGAGAATAAGTTGATTACTGCTTGTGTGAAACAAGTTTAAAGTACTTGGGTATTTATGTTTTTCTTTGTCTCTAACAGATTTATTAGTCAGAAAATTTTCAAGCGCATGTTTGAAATCATTTTGTTCACTGATCTTCACTAATTTTTCATAAGTTTTTAGCGTTGTTTTACTTATTAATGCTCCAGAAATCTGGTTATACTGATCAGACTGTTCTTTATCAGACTTACTGTTATACTCATCATTTTTATTGTTTTTTTTAAGATCTTTAATCCTTTGCCCTATGAGTGTACTCGTCGACGAATCAGATGATGTAACATCGCTGAAAATTTTTAACTTATTGTTAAAGTCTTTCGATTTAATCAATTGCGGTTTTGATGATATTTGTAGGGTTTTTATATCTGATTTTTCAGTGGTTGTCAATATTTTATTTTTGTTAGCATTTTTTTTCTCTTTCAACGTCATAAGGTAATGTTTAACGTTATTGAACCCATCCAGATTGTGTGTGTCACTAACATTTATATTACTGAGATCTTCCGAAGTTAGGCCAATCCCTTTGGTTTTTTTTCGGTAAACTTTGGCAACTTTTAGGTGACTTTTAGTATTTGTTGGTAAACTTTCGGTACGTATTGGTAAACTTTTATTTAATGTTAAGTAATTTTTGGTATCATTTGCGTAAGGAAGAATAGCAGATGTAATTGAAGCACTTTTCCTCTTCTGTCCAAGTATTTGACATATACCGCAATTGCTATCACTTTTTCTCATGTGTAGTGGACAGTAAATTTTCTTCGAATTTTTGGTAGCTGATAAAATATCAGTTTGTTGTACAGCTGAAATACAAAAAAATAAATGGAATTTAGTCACGCTGTTGCGACTGTATCGAAATAATAGATTTCTTCGTAGTCATTGAAAAACTACCTAGCCATCTAGTCATCTGTTGGTAATTGATATGGTCAAGAACTATCGAAAATAAAATCTCTCACTAAAATGATGTAGTCACTGATGTTGCCCTGTAAGGACAGTTTATGCCAATGTGTAAGCACGTCATTATATTGTTCCTTTACTGAAGAAATAATGCAAGTTGCAATTACTCATATAACAATTTCAATGGCGTTCTGCCCGAAATATTGTAAGAGGTGACATATAAATTGAAGGTTCTAAATACTCGTACAAAAAAAGTAAGTAGAGGCACGGTTGGCCATACATAACAAAGCATGAAGGGATGATTTATAAAATGCGCTTACTAATTTCATTGTATGCTGCAATATATTTTTTTGTAGTAAATTTTGATACATTTGAACCTAAATGTACTCCTTGAATACTTTCGCTACTATAACATTTTCCGAAATAATTACGGGTGCAATAAACTGTCGTAATTCTCTTATGAAGGTTAGTTGGTTCTGCCAGATTTTTCCGTGAATCCTTTAGTGTATTGCAAGTACCTGTTGATTATAAAAAGTCGTGAAGCAAATTTAATTCGACGTAAAAAGTAATTATACATATAATCAAATCGTTTTAAACTCATTTTTATCTGTAAATATCCTATTTTAATGGTATTAATAGGTACACATTTTATTCTACTGTAGAATAATGTTAGCATTTTATGTTTTAAAAAAACCAGTCGCATGCACAAGCTACCCTTTCAGGGTAGTAAGAGTTATGTCACATTGAGTACTGACTATCTGGTCAACACGTGGGTGGCTATAGAATTACTACCTTCGCAATTGCGGAGGTGGACATCTAAACCCCTGACTACTCTGTAAGAGTTAATGGTCGTTAACGCGTATCGCGCGTCGTTTGTATTTTGCATTTATGTAAGAGGTATGCATGACTATTAAATTATTGGTTTATGAGTAAAATTATCTTACATTGTCCATCTACATGTATGGGCATTTTTCCTTCATCTTCAACGTACGTAAGTACTGCATCAGAGTTATAAACCTTTTCAGTGTCTGCACGATCCAAATGTGCACTCGGCTTTAGTTCAGTCATCTTTTGAGTAAATTTATGCTTAAAATCATGACATAAATGACACTGGACACCATCCTGACACTGAAGGCAATGCTCACAAATTGCACTTACACCAAGACTTCCTAGAGTTTGCATTGAATTTATGCATTCTTTTATATTAAATTTTATTTTGTCAGGATCTGAAAGGTATGGAAGTAAATTTATCATAGAGATCTTTTATAGCATTTAGCACAATTAGGAAATAAGTTTAGCTTTGAAGACAAGTCAAGTATAGTCAAGGTAAGCAATCGTTGGCGTTGTTGAAATAACTCACCGACTTTTTCCAAAATATCCTGTATTTTGACTTGATTTCGGGTAGTGTTATGTATTATCAGCACTTCTTTCTCTTGTCCCGATAGATCCTACGTAAACAATACACCGATTAGTTTGTTTATATACCTACATATCTAATATGAGGGTGTCTGTAGTGTCATAATGATCTGGAATTAGAACTGAATACTGAACTTGACTCTGTATCAGTGTATGTACTAGGTACGGAGTTCACACCTGTACCAATGGATACGAAGTTTTCTCATTTCTACGTACATTTACGTAATAAAAATACATTTGCGACAGGCGTCGTGAAAACCTACTTGTTCCCCGAACATGTAATAGTCAGAGCTTGTAAATGACAACCCTTCACTTATAACCGATCACATTGATAGTCGGTATCTGATCGACAAGTGGTTTCGAGATATAGAAATACAGTCTCTGCAATTGTAAAGACGGATAGACGACGGTCTGACCACCCCGCAAGGATAAGGTCGTGAAAGCACTTGTCTTGTCTTATTGTTATTAGGTTTTACTATTTTGTATATGTATTTCGGGAATCGTATCTCCGACTTCAATAGCTATGGAGAAATTTAAAATAAGTATTTAAATAATAATATATTTAAATCCAACATACCTTGTACGACCCTTTATAAACGTAAACGCCGTGGTTATCGTGCAATTTATAGAATTCGTATTGTTGCCTGCAATAATATTATATCACAAAATTAAATAACCACAGTGTTAAACTAATCCGGTGTAGCTATATCAGTACTTACTCATTCTGTTTGACCATAATATTACACTAGAATTATTAAGATTCTAGGTATGGGTAAAATTAATCTAAATAACGTAACTAAAATTAAGTATAATTTGTAAGTAAAGAAAAATATGTCGCACTTTAAATTCTTATTATTAATAATAAATAAATGCTCAAATAATTCTCCATATAAAGTGACAATGCGAACTAAAGGCATAGACTAATTAAATAAATAATTGATTTATAAATGTCTTTGAAATTTTTTAATAAATAGTGTCAGAGGGTACATTGAGCACAATATATATATTTTCTACGGGTATGTGTATGTATGTTTTCGTAATGGTCCCGTGCTGGTCTGTGACTTAAAATTAATGCTTACTTTAATAACTGTCGTTTTGTCGTGTTTGTCGTTTGCATCCGGCTCGAAGGACCATGGACACACCGCAGAATCGTGACAGAGGGGTCCCGACCCTGCAGTGTGGGAAGATACGGGGGATAGCCTATAAACGAACCTAGCCACCATTAAGGTGTGTGTACCTAACTGGCCCTAAGTCCCTATAGCCTAACCCGAATATATACTTATATATAATAAATGTGGAGTGGTGTGTCAGGCGTGTGGCGCGTGGATGTGAGGCAGCCGGAGCCACCAGGCATAAAGTGTGCCTAGCCGTGTGTAGTGCCTAACGGTAGGGAAAGCTACGCCTCTAGACCTAAAGGCGCGGCCGGGAGCCTAGGGTGGGGGATCAAAGGTTTAGGTGTAAGGATTTTCCCGTAGCTAGTGACCCAGACTCAGCGTCACCATTTGAGACTGAAGGTGTCTTTGCCACTACGGGAGGAGAGGTGAAGAAATGAGAACGCTACAAGGTTCGTAACGATCTAGTTTATTGATTAAAATCTCAGTCTTTATATACAATAATCGATAACGAGTGATTGACGTCAATGCTACTGCCGCCGCCTCCCCGCGGGCTCGGAGCTGCTGCCGCTGCATGTGCTGACTCGCACTCTTGCACCACTGCCATCACCGTCACTGCGCCGGATCCTAGTCATCATTCTTGGTGGCCCGATTGTCCGACTGCATCTTTCTGTGGTTGGCGTCAGCATTCTGACGCTGAGGCCAAGAGCACTGACCGCGGCCGGCGCGGTATGTCCACGTGATTGTGGACACACGGCATGTCGTAGAAAGCGACTAAGAGAATAAGGATTAATGGAGTCTATAGGGCGATGAGCTAGCAACTTGTCACCAATGTCTCATATCTGTTATGTTATACACGCCATCACAATTCCAATAAGGATGCTATAAATGACCTAAGAGATTTCATGTTTCCAAGGATCCTGTTCACCCAAAAAAGATAGGTACGTAAGTTTGAATAAAAAATACGTTAGTGAAAGGCACCATCTACGGTGTGGGAAAACATCGTAAGGATGTATTATATTCCAAGCAATAAGGAATTCATACAATTTTAATAGAAAGAGCAATTTGCTAGTCTGTATTCCAGGAAGAAATATTTATTAAAAAGCTATATTCTACACGTTTGTGACGCGAGTTTATAAATCAGTAGGACGCAATCTACTGGATAAGGAAAAAAAGGGATGAAGGTGGCTCAATGAAACGCAAAAGTCATACTATAATTAATTTTATTAATAAACAGTACTTTTTCGTAACAAATATTTACAGTAAGAAGATGCTTAAATAAGTGTATAATAATTTCTTGATATTTTAACTAATTAGTACTAATGACTCCTTATAAGCATTTAAAATTTACTTTATTTCTAAAGATTCTTCAAAAGATATTTATGAGATCAAAGTGCCCATAAATGGATTCAAAAAGCATACTAAAGATCACATTATTATGTCTTTATGTATATGACATTTGATCAAGAAACTATCTTTTAGAAAATAAACTTAATTAAGAGTTTAATTTCCCGATTTAAAGCCACTAAGATTTTCAATCCTGGACGCTTTTAAAGGAATATTTTAGAACTTTATATCTTATTTCGTGAAGATATCACGCAAATATAATTATCGGACTGTTTGTTTTCGGCAGTCGTTTTTGGGTTTACATGTGTAATTGACAGATTTCAAGAGTCTGTCACTACTAGAAATAGATCTGTGGGGCCTCGCCGCACGATGCTGTGCTTCTTGTAGATGTACCAAGTTGCGAGCCTGTTTCACAGTCGCTTGCAACCCAGCAATGCTGTTAGAAGCTGCAGGCAGTTTTTCCATTGAATTGATGACGTCATTAACGTCTACGCTTTTCTTGGCCAACAAAATATTTGGATTAGGCAACATTCCTAAGCTTAATTTCAAATTTGCTCCTCCATTACGAAACGTGAGTTTAATGTTCGCCTGATCAATTATTCGTAGTGAAAAGCTATCATTTATTTTGATCACTTTAGTCGTTATCGCGTACGGCTTTAATTTAGTTGGGGATTTACTTCCGTTATTACGTTCATTTTCTTGTTCAAATCGTACCCAGTTAAACTTAACATTTTTTTGTATCGGTTGCACTTTAGTGCAAGCTGTTATGGCGGGATCTTTTATTTTCAGCTGTGTGTTTATCATCACTTCTTTGATAACCGGTGAGTCATTCAAAGAATGCCACTGCCATTTTGTTAGGGGACCTATTGATTGATCTAGCAAAACTCCTTCTGTTTGATTATATTTTAATCTGCAAAATAATACTGGTTTATCTAACTGGACGAGTCAAGAAATTAAATGATGAAATGCATGCTTCTATGTTCGCACCATAAGGATGGGAAAAAAGCAAAATTCCATAATGGTGTAAGTATATAACAAGATTGATGCAATTTAAAGCGTCCTGATAGAATAACAATGAAAAGCGCAGATGATGTAGAATTAAATCTGGACCAAAAAAATTATTACAATATTATCTGTGTCACATTTAAAAAGAAGCAGCCATGGCGTGCAGTATGTTCTAATTTATAGTCATTGTTTACCTGCAAGCAACTATCAAATTTTATGCCTTAGGTACCTACCTAGGGTTTCCGCAGTGATCAAAAATAATCCCATTGCCTAAGTAATCGAAGTTTCCTAATACTGTATAGGGATTCTGGCGTCCCGATTCATCTGGACTATCGTCACTATAAATAACGTAACGTTTATTCACAAGTTTCTCTAAAATAAAAAAAAATTATTAGTGTCTCGAAAAACACAAATCAAAGCTGATTAACTACCTCGACGGATCTAAAATTCGAAAAATGTAAGTAGGTTGGTTTTAATTATTAAAATACATGCCAAGCTAACCTAAAATATTTGCAAGTCCACTTAAATTTCAATGATTTCCATAATCTCATAATGTAGAAAACCAAATGTTTTGAGAATAACCATACAAGTCGTCTATGGTGCGTCAACAAAGTCAGCAGTTCAGTGAAAGTTGAAAATACAAATAATTATTTTCGGCTGAATATTTAGTCATTTGTGATACCAAACTGGCTAAATACACTTCTGGACACATCTATTGGCCCACCTTAGAGTTTAGGTTTCGATGGCCCCTACCGAAATATAATTGTTAGATTGAACAAAAACTATTGATGCAGTTATAAACCTGATACATTTTACCATCTTTTTCGATCATATTGTTTTTAATTTGAATTCAGAATACCATACGGCATGCAGCTACGCCTAACTAGTCGGGTATGCGCCTTTTTGAATAAAAAACATGTTTTATCAAATAAAGGTTTAATTTAATAACACGTGTTCCCTCCATGGGCCTCTAACACAGCTCTCATACGATTAGACATAGAGTTTATCAACCGCTCTATAAAATTTTGAGGGATCATCTCCCATTCCTCTTCTATGGCAGTTCTCAACTCCCGCATCGTCACGGCAACTGGCTGACGAGCCCTAACACGTCTTTTGAGCTCGTCCCACATGTGCTCAATGGGGTTCAAGTCTGGGCTTCTGGCTGGCCAGTCCATAACTGTGATGTTCACATCCCGAAGATATTCCCTGACGATGTCGGCCGTATGGGCTCTTGCATTATCATGCATAAAAAGGAAATTTGGACCCACATAGTCCGCATATGGTATCACGTGAGGTTCTAAGCACTCGCGAATGTACCTTTCAGCATTTAATGCTGGCAGCCGTGGTCCTGTAACTACCTCAAGTTGAGTTTTGCCACTCGCGGATATACCGCCCAGACTGTCCATGAGCCACCGCCATAAGCAACCCTCTCTTCAAAGCAGCATTGTGCGAAACGCTCTCCCTTACGTCGGTACACCTTCTTCCTTCCATCATTACCATGTAACACAATTTTAGACTCATCAGAAAAGAGTACACGGCTCCAATCTTGCTGTGTCCAATTTAAATGAGTGCGTGCAAAATGAAGGCGCGCTGTTCGGTGGGCTCGCGTTAGTTTGGGCCCATTAGCTGGCTTGTGTGGTACCAAATCACGTTCTTTTAACTTTCTCCGAATAGTTCGAGCGCTCACAGATACTCCGTGGAAGTCGCGAAGTTGGTTTTGTATTTCAATGGAGGTAAGGTGACGATTTCTCAAGCTGGTCATCTCGATGAATCGATTCTGCCTTTCAGTTGTGACCCGAGATCGTGGCCTTCCTTGGCGACGAACAAAGCCGCTAGTCTCTAGGAACCTTCGATAAACATTTCGGACCGCAGATCGACTTACATTAAGTTGAGCACTCACATTTCTTTGGCTGTGTCCGGCCTGAATAAGTGCCACGGCTTGGGCGGCGATTTCAGGTGGAGTATCCATAGAATATTGATAGAACCTCACCTTAATGTTATGAATAAATAATGTTTGTTGCAAAACCAAAGATATCAATCACACTTTCAAGAATTAAATCAAAGCAAACCAATAAAGTCAAGTTTTCTTAGTATTCGATTGTTTGATATAAACAAACAGGCTCCAAATTGTCTTTTGTTTCTTTAAATTCTATGTTCGAAATTCAAAAAAAGATTATTAAATGAAATTATGGATGTGCCAGGTTCAAAACTGCATAAAAACTTTTTGCTCGACCTAATATAAAATTTTAGCTAGAACCAAACAAAACTGAAAATGCAAGGTGGGCCAATAGATGTGTCCAGAAGTGTATGTTCGCTTTGGGATAAGATTTGGATCCTCAACTGGAACAAACCGAAGAACAAGGAAGAGAAGAATTGGAGCTTCGATTTCTTTTTTCTTCGGTTGTAGCGGCTGACGGCGTTGGTGTAACCATGGCAATGGAATAACAAGAAGTTCAAACGCCGTGGCATCAGTGTTTGTACTTCAGTCGACATAACCTTAGTGGTGAATGGCTTAATAAAGAATAAAAAAAAAACTGTCATACGGATAAAAACTAGACATAACATAATTAAATGGAGTGACTTATATGTGACATTCATTTCAACAATAACTCACAATAGAGTGAGGCTAAGCGTTGGCCGACTGCATAGACTAGACATTGATTTGTCTCGACCATGGCTAAGTGGCATGCAAACGAAGCTCAACGAGCAGATTTTGTAACATGCATGTCACCGACATACCTTTCTGCGCGAAAACATTTTGGTTTTGGGCTCAATTCCCTACTGGGGTGGGCTAGGCTCAATTCAAAGGAAAATTAAATGGCGTGAACCGTTTTATCACGATGATGCGTATGTCAAAAACAGTTAACTGAGGCTACCTTCAGCTTTGTTAAAATTCAGGGCAACTTTGCCACTTTTGTAATACCAGCAGCCATAACCCATGTCATCTATTTCCGCAAGAACTTCGCCGGTTTTATAGTACATACTTCCTATGTTTTTGTGATTTTTAAACCAATTAAAATGTGGGTACGCCAGGTTCATCTGATATACGTTTGTCTAAAAATAAAATATATTATTATAATATTATAGCTAATATTAATATTATAGCTTATATTAATAACTTTTTATTATTTTAAAATACGGTAAGTAAGTCTGTTTTCATTGTAAGAGTCAAACATTTACAAATGAAATGAGTCAACAAAGGCAGTTGAATTGGATGTCGCCTTAAGTATCGTTTTGTTCTTAAAACCCTTACGTACCTCTTTCATCGTCATTATCTTAGGCATCAGGGTCCATCCGTTATCTATGAATGTTTTATTTGACAAACTATAACGAATAGCCGGTTGTTTGGATATCTGAAATACAAATAGCGTTTCATTTGATTAGTTTAAATATTACCATTAAATGAATTATTCTATATATAACTTAGACAATGGACTCTAATCCGTAGTTGAAAGCGTGAGGTATTTCAATTGGGTCATAACAAAAGTTTTTTACATTTTAGGGCGTTGAAATATTAGTATATTGTGTTGAATTCCTGAAGTTACGTTATTAGTTACTGACTATTATTAAACATTATCATGGATAACAGACACATTTTTTTACATTACCTGGGGTTTTTCTGTAATAGTGCTAGTCGCGGACAGAGATGTGCGAGTCTGAGGCACTAGTTCTTTCCGTGGAGATTCCTGGTATGCGTATCTGACTTTTTGGTCCAAATCATTTTTGAATTTGAAATTAGTAATATTCTTCGGGACCTGAGTTTTCCTAACAATTCTATCGTGGAAAATTACGTCATCATCATGCTCTATTTTCTTTTCACTTTTTCGTAATTCCTTATTCCTTTTCATTTTACTTATTGATGCATTGATTTTTTCAATTTGACTGTTTAATATTTCATCTTCATTACGGTGACATACTAAGTCGTTTGCCTTCCTGTTGATTCTTGAACACTTTTCAAGTTTTCGATATGTTCTCTCGTTGACTTTTGACACATAAGGATATGTACGATTTATTTGCACATTTTGAGATATTATATTGGAACGACGATAACTATCCAACGAAGTATCTGATATGGATTTTAAAACTCTATCTTTACCAAATTTTGCTATTTCTTTTGCACTATTCAAAGAGCTTTGACTATTGGTATTTCCTAGATCGGATACATATCTTCTGAGTAGTCTCAAATCTATCTCATAATGTTTGCCTATTTTCTTTCGAAGGGCGAAATAATGTCTAACATCAGTTTTCACATTAATAGAATCATTGAATAGTTTTTCGAAATCATTCGCACAAGGAGTAAACTTTGTACTAAGTTTGTGCTTTGGTACTACATTTTCTTTTTCGATATGGTGTTCTTGTGTATGGTTTTCTTTGTTGTTTTTACTATATGTAGAGCTATCGAGCTTCGTTATTTCATTAGTGTGAATATTTGATGGTATTCCATATTTTATTTTATAATAATGTTCCATATATTGTTGAGGTTGATTATATGGGAACCCAAAGGCACTTGGTTTATCCAATTGCTCGGTTTCGTTGTTAATTTCATATTTATTATCATCGTATCCCAACTTATTTTTTTGAGTTGTCATAAAAGTATCTTTTCTATTATCACATTTTACCTCCTGATTTGTTAATTGCTCAGCCTTTGTTATATCGCTAGCTTTGTTGTTCTCATTGTATGAATTCTGTGCAACTAATAACTCCTTGGTTACACTGATACTGTGCATTTTAGACCTAACATTATTCAGTATTTTGTTTGTTTCTTTTTTGTCTGTTATCAAAATGTCTTGTCTGTCTCGTGTTTTATTTAATTTTTTTTTGGCATTGGTGTGGACAGTTCCAGACTTTACGCTTGTGTTTTCTATTTTCGCCATTTTTTTATTATTTAGTCTCTTTAGTCCTTTTGTTATGTGATCACTATATTTCGATTTTAAATTAGATATCATATTCGAATCTGCAATAACATTTTCCTTGTTTGCTTGAGAGTTCTTTAATATTGTGGTGTCTTTTATATCTGTTTGTGTTTCAATAGTTGATTGTTGTTTTGTATTTCGCATCACAACTTCCTCATTATGATTATTTTTCATCAATACTTTTGGAGTCGGAGATTCTGTGTGATATTTGATATTCTGCTTTTGTTCAAACGGTTGCAATATAATTGATGAATTGTTCTCCCCATACTGATCTTTAAATATATTGTTAATATTTTGTCCCACGTCAGAAAGTTTCTTTTTGTTTCTCGAATTATCGTCTATGTGACTGCTAGTGGTTAAATTATTAACTTTTTTATGGTTTTGTATTAATTCTTTTCTAGGAGAGTTTACTTGAGATAATACTGTGCTCTTTATTGTTTTAGTTACCATAACTGTAGGCGCCTTATCATCTACAAGTTTTTTTACTTTAGTAACCTTAGTTGGTATATATTTGTGCACTGCACTTTGATTTTGTGACTTATCCTTGAACTCATTATGTTGTGACCGATGTTGGTACTCGGTATCATGAATGCGTGCTTCGTTATTAATTTTGCTATCATTCTTACAATTGGAATCCTGTTTTTTAATATGCAAGTTCGTTTCGTTCCCCGTAGTATTATAAACGTTGATAGACTCAATTCTTTGAGTTTTATGAATTTGTATTTGAGATCTAGACATTAAGTCGTTTGGATCAAATCTATAAATTTGATTCAGACGTTTTTCATATTCAACAACATGTTCTATTATGCCACAGTTAAGGTCATGATGCAGCTTCGTTTCAATGATATTTCTACTTACAATCTCAGATACTTTAATTATATTTGAAACGTTCCGCTCTAACTCATCTAATACAGTATCACCTATCGAATCTTTTCCAGATGAATTATCCTTTACTTTAATTGTATGTGGTGTTTTCGGAGCATCAATATGTTTTTCTTTACGGCGTAGTTTCTTAGTTTCCAGAGCTAATTTTAATAAGCTTAAACTATATTTGTCATTTGACTCGTCATTATTTAATTTTATATCCCTTCCATTAATCGTATTGGTGTTTAACGTCAATGGATTAGATGGATTTGTGGTACTGTTGTTTTGTTGGTTATAATCATTTATATTATTTGTGATACTTTCGGTGATGTCATTTAGTTTATTGTCAATACTAATTTCTTGTTTGTCACATAAAAGTCTTTCATTTACGATTTCATCTTTCTTTGACACTATCTCTTTATTTAATTCTCCTCTATCTTTGGATACCGGAAAATGCGGGGAAGTCAAATCAGACATCCCCGCATTTTTGTGATGGAGTTTAAAATTTTTATTACCGTTGTCCGTTAAGTTTTCGTTCCTTGTTAAATTACCTTTATTGTTATTATTACTAGAAACACTTGGTTTTTCATTTTTTATTAATAACGATGCCTCACAAGATTGAGTTTCAAAATTATAATCTCTTTTATTTCTATTAGTATTCTGATTAGCTTCATTATTATTGTTATTTTTTTCACATCCAATAGTGATATTTACAATGTTACTTCTATTTCCTAATTGTTCATTTTTAGCGTTCATGTAAGTCAGCTTTTCCGAGACAAAATTTAATTTTTCTCTTATTTCAAATGTTTCTTTGTCCACAACCGGTTTGTTCAATATTGAATCAGCATCATCGATAGATTTTTGCTCAAGTAAATATTTTAATGTATTATCTGTTTCCCCAGGGCTTTTATTTCCAGAATGCAATGATTTACTCAGAATACCATATTGCTCTTTGCATTCTAGCTTACCTAAAATATTTTGTGAATACTTATTATTATCATATTTATTTTCTGCTGCGATATAATGTTTTCGTCTATTTATAATAATTTGATTCGCTTTAGCTTTGATTTGTTCAATAGCGTCTGTGCTACTTTCATTCTCCATTGATTGTATATTGTTCATCACACCGCCTAGGCCAGGTTGGGCGTTTATTATCAGATTCTGTTCATTGTTATTTGTTGTTGTCTTTGTAGACGTATCATTTTCATTCTTTTGTGGATCATCTTTTATATGTTCTTTTAAAATTGGTGTGCCTTTTATATTCTCATTTGCTGTTGTTGCTTTGATAGCCATCTCCATATTTTTAGTTGTAGTTAAAAGATGTCTTTCATCTTTGATAGCTGATGTTGGTTTACATTTGGCATCTTTTTGAGTTTTTGTTGTGTTCATATTTGCTATGTCATTCGTGTTCGGTTTCTTGCCTGTCTTGCAATTTTTGTTGCTGGATATTGCATTATTAAGCTTGCGTTGTACATTATTGTCTTTTGCATCTTGGACTTGGTTTTCGACCGCGGTTAGTTTTGGAGCTTTCTCTATACGAACAGGAAAATTCACGACCCTCTCCGATAGAGTTTGTATAATAAAATTAGCACGTTTTTGTATACCTAAATTATCAACATGTGCAGGAGAATCACTGTTTTCTTTAATGTAGTGGATTGGTTGTAAGGATATCTCTAAGCCAGTGAAACATTTCTGATGAATAGGTAAATTTCCAGGGCCAGTGATTTTTATAGCAGGTATAGTCTGAAAAATAAATATAATGTCATGATCGCGCTAATTGTGTTGTTGTGAGACTGTAACTTTACTAGAAGTGAGACTGTAACTTTAACTAGTAAACACAGAGTCGCAAATATTTTTATAGTATATGTAGGTTTTTATTATGCGACTAGTCGTAGCCGGAGCACCATTGCGACTACCTTAGGGAGCAGGGAAAAGAAAACTATGCTGTTTATATTCGACGATGTAATTAATAATCATGTGTTCCATATATGTGAAATTGCAAGAAATAAATGAAATTGCAATTGATACATAATTGCAAGACATGTGATCCTAAAACTATATAAGTAAATGGTTAGCTATTACCCTATGTACTAAATTACATTGTTTTAATCAACAGAGAATTATAATTTTTACTCACTCACTAAATGAAAAATATATGCACATGTACGTATTCTATACCTATTTATCTAAACTATTGTATTTTATTACCTTGAAATTCTTATTATTATAAAGCTTTTCGCTTTCACAAATCTGTTCTTTTACTAAAAAGTCGTTAACAGCATTTTGACAATATGGACAGCATATTTGTCCACGTGTTTGTTTCATATTGCAAACATCACATATCGCAACAACATTTTTGCTTTCAACAAAGTTCACTTTTTTCATTAGATGAAGTACGTTTTGAATCAGATTTCGGCAATCGCTACATTTTTCTTTCATTTGAACTGCCAACCGTTAATTAAGTAAGAATTATCTGCATATCATATGTGATTTTACTCTATGGACACTTAAGGATGCGAAGATCCATAATCCAGTCGCGAAAGTGGTGTGTCATAATAAGTGCAACTGTTTTTTTAGTCTTAAATTCTATAAACGTTGCAATCTTTGATTTCTATGTTGATTATTTCCGGTCAAACATCGGAATGTAGACGTAACAGGAGAATAGTCAGGTTTCGTGTTATATGTCTATCCAACTCATAAAACAGGGTTCAAATAGTATTTAGTAAGTTAGGAGTAGAATAATTGTTTATTTGCAAGCGATATCATTTTGGGATCAGTATTAGACTGACAAGGAAATAGTATGCTTACTTACTACTTGCTTTCTTATCTTTCGTCAAGTTATTAGTTGTTACCTTGGAAATAGTATAATGGGGTTCTGCCCATCCCTCTGGGGAGAGTCGGACATAGAGTACCCGCCACATACGGTGGCAGTAGCCAAACTTGGAACTAAATTTGACGTTTCCGCCATTGCGTGTTATTTTGTATGAAAAGTAAATTTAGTATTACCAGCGTTGTGTTTTTTGCCCACTCTTTGTAATTTTTATGTTTGTTAAGGGTGATTATAATAAATTGATTTCCGGAGTTTCTTGTTAGTTCTTCTCCAAGCTAGGGTCTCCGCTGATCTAACCTCGGTAAAAAATATATAAAGACAATGCTCAGTGCCATGTTTGAAATAATAGTTTTAAGAGATTCGCGATTTATACTCATGATATAAGATATAAGGGTGTGTATAAGATTGATTGCAGCTGTGGGAAATCCTATGTCGAACAGACTAAACGGTCTATTGCGGACAGAGTGAAGGAACACATAATATATGTAATATATAATAAGAAGGATAAGTCCCGTTAATTATTAATCATGTTTGAAATAGTATAATAAACATATTTTGACTTTGATATATTAATTTGTTTTATTTGAGTTTATAGCTCTGCAACCAAAGATCGTTACAAATGAAACCTATAATGTTTCGAGCCGTATGGCACAGTGAGTGCTAGTTTTGGCGTGTTTACTGGTAACACTGAATTACGCGACTGTGGCGACGCCTCCAACTGCCACCGTATGTGGCGCGATCTCTATCTATGTACTATATAAGTAAAGAGTTACTAGGTTAATTTTAAATACTGCGTATGGGTCTACGTTAATCGTACATAAACCTCTTCACTCAGAGAGTTGCATGATCTCATCGAATAGATCTTATAAGATTTATTGTAAGAATTATGAATTCTGACAACATTTGGTTCGTAATTTGAACACAATGGTAGAGTGCAGTAAACATGAAGTGAGTTGCCAAGTAACGTACTTACCAATTTTTGCCAATTGATCCTTCAAAGACATTGCGCGTGCACCTTTATTTTGCACTACGATGAGGCAGACCGGTGTCAAATCTGACAGACGACCATCTTTGACCTGATCGAAGATGAATTAAGATAATTTTCTGTAGGTACTATATGTTAATATGTAATATGAATATGTATAAAAATTTATACATGTTCAAATTATGTATCCAGTGCTAGCTGGGCCACAAAAGAATCCAAACTATCTGCCGTTTTTCCGGGCATGTCGTTGGAGGCGATTAAAGGACTAAGAATCTGTTGGGCAATGGGCTATCAACCTGTCATCAACGTTCCATATAACATTACAACCCATTAGCCTAGTCCACACCGGATGATCCAACGCGCGAGGCAAATCCACGATCCAAAGGATCGCTCGGTGTGGACGTGCCTAATTCAACCTCGTGATCCGTGATCCACTATCCTTGGATCATGGATCACGGGATCGCAGATCCAAGACGGATCGTTCGGTGTGAACCCGGCTATTGGGCATTCATACTAAAAAGTGACCTTGGAGATATTATTGTCTCTAAGGTTCTGTACACATGTATGTATATTATATACCAACTATTACTAGGAATATATTTCATAGCTTCTAGAATTTACATCAATAGTCCAGATTTGGGAAATCGAATGCGGAAACACAAATCGACGAGCTATCAATAAACTTGCACCACTAAACTCATCATCATACATACATATGCATAATGTTTATGTAAAATGAAATAAATAAAAAGTCACTACATAATACAAAGAACCAATCTCAACTAATATTAAGACAGACCGTATTCGTATACTTACTTTGATATTTATTTTAAGCACGGGCTGACCTTTTTTATCAATCGTTGATTTATGTTTTTGAAATTCGTTCCCGTTTCGACATTTTGTACACTTTCTGTAACATATGTACAAAGTTTCAAGAACATTTCCGAATTGTGGATATTATACGGAGCCATTTACTAGCTCCACTTTATTTTAAACCTATAAATAAGATTACGTAAACGCTTGTTTCCCGTTTGCTGGATGGAATTTTCTTCTCTTCTTTCTTTCAATTTATATTTCATATGTATAGGTGGATACTTAAATTAACAAAAGTAAAGGCGTTCACAACCATTAACCCTTGAGGGATAGTCAGAGATTCAGGTTTCTATCCCGCAATTGCGAAGCTAGTAATACTATGGTCACCTCGAACCCACGTTATGACCAGATAGTCAGTACTCAATGTGACAAGTGGTTAGCCATGTCGCCATTTACAAGCACTGATCTGTTCGGAAAACAGGTCGGTTTCCTCACGATGTTTTCCTTCACCGTGATATTCGATGCATTTCGTCGACGTATTTTAATTACGAAAATGTAGATGCAAAGAAATTTATTACACTTCATTTTCATTGGTACATGCTCAAGCGGGATTTGAACCCTGTACCCACTAATACAGAGTCAAACCCTAAACAACTGAGTTACGTCAAATTACTTACAATTGAATGGCGTTCATTATCTCCGTATCTTTATACACGTAGATAATGTATTACACTTATAATAATCACATTATTTATAAGAAGGACAAACGTATGCAATTGCCTGCGGATTCGCGTTTAACAAAATGTGACATTCAGTTGGAAATGCAGCTAACCACAGTCAAATAATACATAGATTTGAAATATCGTAATCAACGAGAATAAAACATGAAATAGTGACAATAGCTGTACGTTACAGAGTGATGGTAGAAGAAAATTTATCTGTGCGTGATATATGAGTCGGTCTTAGGTTCCTGTACACTGGTACAGGAACTTCCCTTCCCTTCCTTCCCTTCACTGGACTTGTTCCCAAGCAGCGTCCGTTTCCCTGCAAAGGAGTGAGCACAAATCATTTATCTCGATTAGGACAAACCACATTCGCTTGTTTTGAAATCCACACATTTTATAAGAAACGGAGGCGGAGGATTATCTTTGCTATATGCTATACCAGCTCGTTGTAATATTTCACCCATATTACAACGAGTGTATAAAATTATTAAAACGTGTATAAAACTGCCTGGTTCCTACTGCCAGATTAGTTAAGCGAATACGTGAACATATAAGGCGCTACTGGGGAGTCATTACGGGAGATGATTTCAATTATTTGTACAAAGCCAGTATTATATAGCAATCAACAAAGTACCTACTATTTAAAAAGCACAAAGCTTTGATAATTATTTAATAATGATAATAAATTCTTGGATACGAGTTCTTTTTTGTGAAGGTTTATCGCCCTTTTCTTACCATCATCGAAAATATAACTTGGAAATAGGTGAATTATAATATAGTAATTATTGACCAATGTTCAAGTGAAATATTGATTCGGATACAGAACCAGTCTGAGTCGGCCCGTCGAGTCACATGCAAAGACCAAGAAAAGATCTATCTGGTTAAATCTAACGTTAGCGTTACGTTGAAGGCCTTGCACAAGCTTTGAATAGCAGGACAAGCGTTGGTGCCATCGACATTCTTCCATTCTAATACCACCTGCCCTGAGTCGTAAATCTGCTATCTCAAATGATTCTTCAAAGTAGTCCATTGTATTTCAATTTACTCGAAACAATTATGTTAAAATAAAAAGAGGTATGTAGTATTATAACAAATAATCACCTGTTAAGCATATTAAATAATAACTTTATTGCAAAAAAACACTATTTAAATATTGTACTGGATACAAAGGACCACAACTTGTCCCCGTTATCACAATTCAGTCTTTTCCAGTAACCACGTAATCTCTTTACACACTTACAAAAACAACATTAGAGTGTGCAATTGAAATTAATACTTTCACAGATACTTTGATACAAAATCAATCCTTCTTTTTCTTAAAAAGATTAAAGAGTTTTTCTTTGATCGTTAGTGAGGTGGCAATTGGTTTGAGGACTAGGTCTTTTGTGCAAATGTTGTGTAAAGGTCCAAAGGCCAGAGCCACGACAGTGCATGCTAAGCAAATCACATTATAGGGCATGCTGAAGTCTGGCGTAGGTAATGATACTAAAGCACCATTGGTTCTGAATACTGCTGGGTACCCTGAAATAAGGAAACAGTTTGGTTACTAAAAGTAGAAAAACAAGTTTAGATTTGATGATCAGATAGTAGTAAATAAGATACAATAATGGAAATGGGGTAAAAATTCATATAATTCTAGTTGATGTTATTAGTTTTAACTTTTTGCAGGTAAAATTTCGATAATAGGCAAATAATTGATTTATATGTTGAATAAGATGGGAATATTTGACCCGATAATTTACTGATACTGTTTCTATGGTTTAGTCTTCTTTGTTCCTTCAATCAAGCATTAACTTTCAACAAAATCCTGCGTCTGTCATAATAATAAAGATGTTGGTTTTCTTATTAAAACAATCATACTTACATTGCTGTGATGCGTTCACCACTGACAAGAATGAACTACCAAATACAGGCAAGCTCGTATAATTCCTTGCTGTAGGCAAATTAGCTGTGATCAACGCAGGTCCTATATAAAAGCCATGGTTTGCATCTGGTGGATATTCCTGCCACTTCAGGAAAACATATTCAAAGTCCATTGTTATTTTGGTGGTGGCTCTAGCTGGTAAGGTTAGTAGGAGTTCTAAATGATGAGGCCTCTCTCTACTTCGACCAGGCGAAAAGTGCTTGTGTAACACCAGCTTGCTTTCTGCTTCTCCATTTATTCTTAAAGAACTTAACTGTATGGGCAACCACCATGGTGCATTTTCCATATAAACTACATGTATTGGTGACCAATAGGTATTTGTTATTTCTGTCACCACACCACCAAATTCTCGTCCATAACCCACTACATATCTGTTGAAATATAAGGGGGGTGGACTTAGTATTGTTATCTTGTCTTCAGGCTTATAGGTTGCTCCTATATTGACCATGGTGTCTTCTTCATTTATATTGTAAACAGCTAACTTCATTTCATCACCACCTCGGATTGACAAAATAGTATTGTCTGGCTTAGTAGTTAACTTAAAAGGTTGGGTATCATTTGTTGTAATATCTACGTAAACTCTGCTGTGAGATGCAAGAGGACAGGCACCAACAAGACCTTGCCCAAAAAGCCTCTTGAAAGACCAGTCTTGACTATCCAGCATTTTATTATCATATACTAAAGACACAGTTTGTTTTATTTCATAATTGACTTCAGAACAATTCTCTACAGCACAAGTTTTTCTAAAATGTACACCAATAGAATGGTAATTTGTATTATGTATTAGCCTCGAATTAAGCAAGGATGCAAAACCCTGACCAGACTCACAGGGGAGAAGTTTTTTCCAGGGTGTCAGGTTTTCAGTACAAACAATTTCTCTTGGCAGGGATGCATATCGTAGTCTTGCATTTATATCTGGATCTTGACTAACAGCACCAGTTGGGAAAAGGGGTGTTTTAGGGCTCACAGAGTTATAGGTGTCAATGAAGTTAAATGAAGCACAGAAAAGGCCAGCTAAAGTAGCACTTAATTTTCGCCATTGACTGTCTACATCTTCCACTTCAGGTGAAAACCATGCATAAACTTCAGCTCCAGCAGCTGCATCCAGCACAGGGTATCCCCAGTCCTTGTGTTTCCATTGTCCTTCAGTTAAAGTCAAATGCAATTCATCAACTTGGAATCTCGATATAACCTCTCCTAGAGATCGTGGTGCTAACTCAGCATGATCAACTGTAACGAAATAAAAGTGTAAAAAGATAGCTTTTATGAAGAAAGATTGTCAAGACGTAATGTACTTACAAGAAAATTCCTTATCAGATAGAGTCACGAATTGAAAATATGTATACAATTGTCCTGACAGCAACGGTTTAATGAAAAGCTCCTCAGAATAAGAGTCCTTAGCCTGACCGGTATCTAAGATTGAAAGTAGCAGAACAAAAGTCAGAGAGTACAGCCGATACATTATTTATAAAAACATTTATTTTCAATAAAATTAATAATTCAACTAGAGAAATAACAGCATCAATCAAAGAATTCACTTATCAATTTATTCAAATTCAACTTTTATAACAATTATTTAACTTCTTCATGAAAGACTATTTTACTCACATCGAGTTAAAATTTATAAGTTTCATATTTTATCACCATCAAAATGTCAATTATTGGCTTTAGTAATTTTCTCATACCCTGCGCTATTGCAAATAAATTATGGTATTTAGTTTAACAACTATTATTGTTAAGGGACTTTTTTAATGAACAGTGTAGGTGACTTTTACAAAAATTTTATAAAGATATAGGTAAAATATTTTACCTATGTTGTAATAAAAATATTGAATTGACTGATGAAAGTGTTTTTATATTCATTTTACGCAATGCTATTGTTGATAATTCGTTTCATAGAATTTAATTGTTTCGTTTTTAAGTTTATAAGTCCAATGGGCTGTTTAAACGCGAATGTATGAATGTAATTTCATTCGATACTGTATTGTTACTGTAGTTATATACAGAGTTTTAAAACTAATTTTATCTAGCCTATTATAAATCCACTTTTAAAATTAAACTAGACAAAAATGGATAGCGAGTTAACTGATATATCAAATAATTTACTACTCCAGATGGGTTATGGGGTTGGCCATGTTCTGAATGATGTATGTGCAAGTTTGTGGTTTACCTATTTATTAGTCTTTTTTCATTTAGTATTGGAATTTACAGCTTCTCAGGCTGGTACTTTAATGTTGATTGGCCAAGTTGTAGATGCTTTGGCTACACCGTTTGTTGGATATCACTCTGATCATACAAATGGCATACTAAGTCAAAAATATGGTAGAAGAAAATTATGGCATTTATTTGGTAAGTGCTTTTAAACTTTTCTAGAAATGTAATGGATCTAGATTTGAATTGTAATTTTGTGTAGTCAGAGAGAAAATATGAGGGTGGGTACTTCCTTATCTAATATGTTTCAAATAGCATATCTCACACTAAAATCTATGATGGTCTTAGATATTGTTTTACATAATATAGAGACATTGTTCATTTTCATGTGCATATTTTAATACATTTATTTTAATTTGTTATTCAATGAATAAAATTACCCTAGTTATACCACTGCATTAGTCATTATAATTTTTTCAGGTACGGTCTGTGTATTAGGATCCTTCCCATTCATATTTTCTACATGTATAGAATGCTCAACATCCCACAAATGGGCTCAAATGTACTATTACGCAGCCTTTATTACAATCTTCCAAATTGGTTGGGCATCGGTGCAAATATCTCATTTGAGTTTGATACCAGAGTTGTCATCAAGTGACCAAACTCGTACTCATTTAACAGCTGTCAGGTTTGTTTCAATTTCTTTATTAGTTACATTGAACTAAGCATGTAATATTGGCGCAATATAAATCTATTTATCAAAGGTGTATTTACTGATAACCCACTTTTAAATAACACATGTTTTTGACTGCTATGATAAGAATGGTTACATAATAGAAAAACAGAAGTAGATTGATCCAATAGATAATTATATGATTGTTGTTCAAATTGATTTATCTTATCCATTGTGTTTCCTTTGCATCTTATTAATTACTTATTTTTAGTTATTAAATTAATTTGTATATGTTATTTTTTGGCTCAACACATTTACTAATCAATCATTGTCATAAGTCCAGGACAGTCTCATTCTAGACTGGGATTAAAAAAGAATGTTAAAAAGATACTCTTCCTCCTGTTTAATTTTTCTTACTTCTCTCTTTCGATGAATATTGGATCAAAAGCTATAGGCTATTCGCGTTAAGTAAATAGTGACGTCATGATGTACAGAGGTTAAACTGACCAATGAGACGTGAGTAAATGGGAAAACAAGTAACATTGACCAATTGCAGACAACCGTTGTCACGTCTCATTGGTCCAACCGTGAGGGCATGATGACGTCACTATTTTCTTAATGCGAATATACTACAGCAACCTGAAACCAATGTTCCATATGTCATAAAAACCTCAATGTTCATTCTAAAAAATGAGCAAGGAGATATTAATATGTCTCCAAAAGGGCTCTCTCAACCTGTAAGTGAGTGTAAATGTAAATGTATGTATGTAAACCAATCAACAGTTTTCAACCTAGATTTAAAGAAAACTAGACAAATTTTATTATATTCATTTATTTTTAATTATTTCAGATATGGTTTTACTGTATTTTCCAATCTATTTGTCTATGCCGTAACATGGGCTGTACTGCATTATACAGGAGAGTGTGATAAGAATGTAAGTCAATTTCATACTCTTATGGCTTTTTGCTTAAATGTGAACTTGCTGCTTTCTTTTTGGCATGTAGTAAGAGGTGACTATTGGTCTAGGGGTTGCTAAAATATATCAGGTGACTGTCTAGCAATCTGTTAACAATATTCAATATTAATTACACCCTAAAAGGAATGAAAGAAGTTGGATATAACCCATTGTATCAAAACTAACAACAATATAATGATGCTTTATACAACAACAACAATATATACTTCCATCTTTTATTTTATTGTTTAAAGTAGGTATCTTATTATTATTAATTTTCTCTCCGTTACAAATTATCCGTAACATATATTTGGATTTTAATTCATTAAATTATTTCTTTACAGCAAGTGGGGCCAGCTGATGCATGGAAATTCCGTCAGATTGTGTATATAGTGATGTCTGTAGGTGTATTGGCATCAATTTTATTTCACTTTGGAGTAAAAGAGCGTAGTACTGGCGTGAATTACCAAGAAGTGGAAGAAACTCTAAGCTCTAGTCATACTGAAGTTTTGAAGTCACCTATTGTTTACCAGGTAATTTAACACACTTATTGTATTATTTGCCATAATTATGTGGTATATTTCATTGACATATCATTGATACTGAAAAGTTTCCACAATCCTTTGCATTTTAGTTTTATCTATAACTTATAGAGGTACTATCATCATCAGCCTGTATCAATCCACTGTTGGACATAGGCCTCCCACATATGACGCCACTTCTCCCTGTCAGTGGCCGTTCGCATCCATTCGATGCCAGCCAACATGCACAGGTCGTCTTCCCACCTTGCCGGGGGGCGCCCCACACTACGTTTACTGAGACGCGGTCTCCACTCTAGGACTTTTTTGCTCCAGCAACCATCAGTCCTTCTGAATACGTGACCAGCCCAACTCCACTTTAGCATGCTAATTCTTTTCATAATGTCGGTAAAGTTAGTTCTCTGGCGTATCACCTCATTTCTGATTTCAGAGGTACTATAAGTTATCGTTATAAAAATACACTTCATAATTTTATAATATGTGCATTTGATTTTTTTATCGACTTCATAAACTTTAACTTGCAGATATTTAAACTGTTAGTACTAAATATTGCTTTTAACATTATTATTTATTTACAGGTGGCTGGAGTATACATGAGTACCCGTTTAGTAGTAAATGTTTCCCAAGTTCTAATACCATTGTACTTACATCGCACTCTAGGGCTTGCAGCTAGATCCCTAGCAGTAATCCCTCTAGCTATGTACCTGGGTAGTTTGACAGCTGCGGCCGTGCAAAGGGTGGCGCCTAAGTTTCTAACAAGGAAACTACATTATCTCTTTGGTTCTATATGTGCGGGATCAGCTTTTATGACTATTTACTTTGGCAGTGATGATAATTATAAAACGTACTATATTTATGCAGTTGCTGTGCTAATAGGTAATTTGAAGGTGAAATTGTTTAAGTGCATGTAGAATAATATCATCCATTCATAATCCATTTGCCAAATCAGTAGCTTGACTCTATCTTTTGAAATGTTACCTACATTGTCTTTCTAGTCATAATATAATTCTTCATTCCATTGTTCATTGTACCTAATGTTTATTTTGTTGTACTATATACCTGCATACATACATATATTCAAGCCTCTACGTCCCTAACGGGATAGACAGAGACTCATCAATCACCACCTGGAATGATCCTGACAGATTGATCATTTAATGAATGATATACTAAATTGTTTTATCCACCTCCCAGGGGATTATAAACATGAAATAAAGCCCATTTCCCAATAAATTCCATTTATTCCTAGTCACTTGTTACCTTGGATGCAAAACATATAAAATATATGAAATAATAAAAGCTTTTTATTATGTTTTTAAGGGTTTGGTGGAGCCACAATGCTGGTGACTAGTTTAGCATTGACAGCTGATCTGGTTGGCGCAAATACGAGGGCATCAGCATTTGTCTATGGAATGATGAGCTTCACAGACAAGTTGTCATGTGGCATTGCGATTGCTTTGATACAAAGATTGTGAGTATATATAACATACTTAAATAAACTTTAATCCCTTTAAGTATTGATAAACTTTGAAGTTGCAACATACCCAGGTCACATATTTTATATCAATGTGATGATGGTTTAATATGAAGCATCTGTGATTGGACTCCTATTAGAGTCTTCCCATAATTAGTTGTATATAAAATATTTAAGTTTTTTTATGTTGCAGTGCGGATAATGCAGCCAGTACTTATTACAAAGACACACTATCTTTGTTGTGTGGAGGAAGCACTATAGTGGGTTTATTATTTACGTTATTCATGCCAAAGATGAATGCTCAAGCAACAATCGTACCAAGTGGTGAGTTACACACATACACCTCACACCCGTTTCCAAACAGTGGGTAGTCAGACATTGGGGATCCCCATTTATCTTAAACTTGGCAAATCAATTGTGCATCATTAACATTGATACACTGCCTCATACACACTCCGATGGTATAGGCAGTAATAATGTCATCCTTTTTCAATATGTAAATTTTTTAAAACCAATATATGAACTATATTGTAAAGAAATTGGGTAGGACACAATTCTTTTCAACATGTTATAAGAGGCAATTAAAGGGTTAATGAAATCTAATTTGTGATGGGATACCATATTATCACAAATTTTTCTATGTGGATGCTATTACATCCTTGTTACCGATAGTAAAACTTAGACATTATAAGATATAATGAGCCAAAGGTTATGTCTACCCCAAAAGGGACTAAAAGTTGTGTTGTAAAAATAGTGAATAACAAATTCCACTGGGGCAAATAATAACAATAAAAGTGTGAATCATGAGTTTCAATACATGTAAATACAAAAACATTTCCTTTGTTTCAGATGAGTCAAACAATGATTCAGGCGATGCAGAACCTATAATGTAAAAGTATACAAACATACATATTATTCATTCTACACAAGTTCATAGCTCAATCATTATTTACCACATTCCTGTAAACTGTGATCTGTTTTATAGTAAGTATAGTTATTATTTAGTTTTAAGAAAATATACGTTTTGTAAGTATTCATGTACTATTGTTTCATTTTTGATATACAAACCTGTTTTTACATCCCGAACGCACACCGAACGTAATCCTGTGAAGAATAGACAAATGATTGATTTTTTAAGCCTCTATTCCACTTAAAATTAATAAGACCCTTTCTTATACTTTTGTATTAGAACAAAATACTTTATACACATTTCAATTCTAATATATTTAGTTATGTAAACAATGACGGTGTTACCTATAATACTTACACTAGTATATGAAGCATATTCATGGCCCTTCCAGAGTATTCAGATGTATAGTATTATAAATTGTGTTATGTTAGTCTGGTAACTAGCTGTTCTTCCCAGCATATTGTAAGTGGTGCTACGGGACTAAAGGGTGAATGGAATTTATTGGACTATGGGCTAGCAACCTGTCACCAATGTTCCATATCTGATCTAGGAAATATTAGATTTTTGTGGTTCAGTCTGCTCTAAAAGTGATTATAGAACAAAAATTTATGGCTATTCAAAGTATACATTTCAATAGAGATTCGGTACCCAATGAGACAAAACCATTGTTAATAACACAATGTAAATTAGAGTACAGTATCACACATATTACAGTAAGAAAAGTTATTATATTAGCAACTAGTGTAAGATGCAATCAAACAAACACTTTTGTAGATCTTTTAACCCTTACAGAGTAACAGTGTTTTGGGTGTCGATCTCTACACTTGGAAGGGAAGTAATTATACAGCCAAATCAAACGTTAACATGATACTCAGTTCCTAATGTGACAGGTGGCAAGCTGTGTCGCTGAAGAGTGACCGAGGAGATATTATATCTGAGGTTCAGTCCACTCCGAAAGGGATTAAAGGATGTTATGTATGCATGTATGTTTTTAGTGTAGATAACTAATTAAACAAAAGAACTGATGTTGGAATAAAATAATATGCTACAATCTAGTGCAAATATAATTTATTATCACAAAAAGCTTAGCATCATCCTTCAGTGCCCAAAAGCATTCAATAAAAATCCAAATTTCATTTGACTTCTTGGAATCTGTGCGCCATACAGACTTCCATTCCTGCAGGTCTTTAGTAAAGCTTGACTTGAAGCTATCTTCGCCCAAAAAATTGAAAGACACAAATTTTCAATATAACATCAATAATAAAGTTAATCTGAACCAACCAAAGCAACAATAGTAAAGCGTACTTCATTAGGATCACGGTTCATGAATTGCTTGCAAACCTTGGCTGCATCTTCAAGCAATTTTCCTGGCTCAGTGGGTCCATGGTTTATTGGGAAAGCCTTACGGCCATCTAGTTCATATAATGCACCATCTACATGAACAAACGATACAAAATGATAATTCACTGGCTCATCTACATTAGGAGCATTGGTTTGGCCTTCTTCAGCGAGCTCTTTGTGAGCATTTATGATACCCAAGCTCGCTTCCAGTTTTTTGCCTCTTGCAGCAGGATCCAAGGTCTGTACTTCATCCAAGAAAGTTTTCAAGGCTCCATCCTTAATATGGATCTTGTCTAAATTGTTGGCCAAACTATGTATAAGGGCTACTGTTCCACAAGCATTATCAATGTTTTGTTTCATATAGAAAACATTATTGGACACATCTTGGCCTTTAGAGAGAATAAGATTTTCCTCCTCCCGCTTATGCGCTTCGTAAGCATCCGTCGTGGGGAAAAGCAGTAACAGAGAATATACTGGCTGAGGAATCCATGAGAGCATGTCAGGGTCTATGCCCATCACATCTACAATGTTAGCTCCAGCAGAAACACCAATCTTCTGAAGAAACTTGTTCATAACCTCAGGATTGGATTCCAAAGGTAAAAGAGTTGAAGTAGACATGGTTGATAGTGGCCCTCTGTAAAAAGAAGTATAAGAGGTTAAAATGCCGGCTTTGAATTTGAGTAATAATTCAATAATCTAGACATTAAACTTACTTTTATTCCCACTTGCACAATATCAAAATTATTTTTGGTAGTGAATTTTGCTTTTTCAGCGTTTGAAATCCGATCAATAAATATCTATCCTCAGACTAAAGGCACAGATATAGATAGGTACACAAAAACTTATGACATGTTTGAAGTTGAAATTTGAGTATCATCGTCTGTCCAGCAAGAGCTTACGTCAAACTTACAATTTTAGAAACCTAACTTTAAACGAATCACAAAAATTAAAACACCTTTTTATAATACTTGAAACGTATGTTTGCAACAGTATATTCATGATTGATAATGAGACACTTTATAAGTAATTAAATATTTACAATATGAATAGTTTGTATAGAGCATTATGTAAATGACAGCAAATGACAGGTCTCGAAGGCTTTGTAGAGTACCCGCCACATAGAGATCGCGCCACATACGGTGGCAGTTGGAGGCGTCGCCACAGTCGCGTAATTCAGTGTTACCAGTAAACACGCCAAAACTAGCACTCACTGTGCCATACGGCTCGAAACATTATAGGTTTCATTTGTAACGATCTTTGGTTGCAGAGCTATAAACTCAAATAAAACAAATTAATATATCAAAGTCAAAATATGTTTATTATACTATTTCAAACATGATTAATAATTAACGGGACTTATCCTTCTTATTATATATTACATATATTATGTGTTCCTTCACTCTGTCCGCAATAGACCGTTTAGTCTGTTCGACATAGGATTTCCCACAGCTGCAATCAATCTTATACACACCCTTATATCTTATATCATGAGTATAAATCGCGAATCTCTTAAAACTATTATTTCAAACATGGCACTGAGCATTGTCTTTACATATTTTTTACCGAGGTTAGATCAGCGGAGACCCTAGCTTGGAGAAGAACTAACAAGAAACTCCGGAAATCAATTTATTATAATCACCCTTAACAAACATAAAAATTACAAAGAGTGGGCAAAAAACACAACGCTGGTAATACTAAATTTACTTTTCATACAAAATAACACGCAATGGCGGAAACGTCAAATTTAGTTCCAAGTTTGGCTACTGCCACCGTATGTGGCGGGTACTCTAGAGATCCCGCCACATAAGGTGGCAGTTGGAGGCGTCGCTACAGTCGCGTAATTCAGTGTTACCAGTAAACACGCCAAAACTAGCACTCACTGTGCCATACGGCTCGATACATTATATTGAGGTTTCATTTGTAACGATCTTTGGTTGCAGAGCTATAAACTCAAATAAAACAAATTAATATACCAAAGTCAAAAATCAAAATATTTTTATTCAAAATAGGCCCTATCATAAGCTCTCTTTGAAAGTTATTTTATGATCTAAGTACAAATTAAAAAAACTATATATTGACAAAAGGAATATATATGAGTGAAGTGGAAGGGCGGTTACGTAGGGGCCGGCCTAATAAGACATATATGTAACAGTCAGATAGACGCTATATTGAAAAAAGGTGACGTTAGGAGTACCTATAACCGCCGAGAGTGTATTAGAGAATGTATGAATGTCAATGAAGCGAAAGTGGTCTGTCAGGATCGGGACAAATGGGGATCCGTGATCTCTGCCTACCCCTCTACAGGGAATCAGGCGTGATGTGTATGTATGTATGTAAAAAACTATTTCAAACATGGCACTGAGCATTGTCTTTACATTTTTTTACCGAGGTTAGTTCACCAACCATTTCGGCTGCTCAAGATGCCACGTCATGAAGACCACGACCGCTCTGATAAGAGCGTAACGATTGAGAAGAAGAAGTTCAGCGGAGACCCTTGGAGAAGAACTAACAAGAAACTCCAGAAATCAATTTATTATAATCACCCTTAACAAACATAAAAATTACAAAGAGTGGGCAAAAAACACAACGCTGGTAATACTAAATTTACCTTTCATACAAAATAACACGCAACGGCGGAAACGTCAAATTTAGTTCCAAGTTTGGCTACTGCCACCGTATGTGGCGGGTACTCTAGTGTTATACTTAGAGATCGCGCCACATACGGTGGCAGTTGGAGGCGTCGCCACAGTCGCGTAATTCAGTGTTACCAGTAAACACGCCAAAACTAGCACTCACTGTGCCATACGGCTCGAAACATTATAGGTTTCATTTGTAACGATCTTTGGTTGCAGAGCTATAAACTCAAATAAAACAAATTAATATATCAAAGTCAAAATATGTTTATTATACTATTTCAAACATGATTAATAATTAACGGGACTTATCCTTCTTATTATATATTACATATATTATGTGTTCCTTCACTCTGTCCGCAATAGACCGTTTAGTCTGTTCGACATAGGATTTCCCACAGCTGCAATCAATCTTATACACACCCTTATATCTTATATCATGAGTATAAATCGCGAATCTCTTAAAACTATTATTTCAAACATGGCACTGAGCATTGTCTTTACATATTTTTTACCGAGGTTAGATCAGCGGAGACCCTAGCTTGGAGAAGAACTAACAAGAAACTCCGGAAATCAATTTATTATAATCACCCTTAACAAACATAAAAATTACAAAGAGTGGGCAAAAAACACAACGCTGGTAATACTAAATTTACTTTTCATACAAAATAACACGCAATGGCGGAAACGTCAAATTTAGTTCCAAGTTTGGCTACTGCCACCGTATGTGGCGGGTACTCTATAAACTTATAGTGTTATAATGATAAACTTGCAGCACTTGCAGTAAATACCTCAGATTATATTATCTGTAATGTACTACAATGATTTGGAGCTATTTTCAAATACATTTTTAAAAATACGATACTGAAACTTTCCATTATTGATATACATAGTTTATGAAACCCTGCTAATGAGAATAGAAAAATCTGTAATGCTGGCGATAAGGCTAATGTTTACAATCAAAAACTCCTGGAAAAACTGTACTGTATTACTCGTAAACAGATCATTTCTAGATGGTTTTTTATTTACATATTGCATATTGTTGAAGCGGAATTTTAATAATGGTGAAGGATGTGTTACTAAGTTATTTAAAATAATCTAAATTGATGAAATCGCATAGCTACTATATTGTCGGCAAACATTGGATTGCTAGGAAACCGACTCTATTCTTCAAAATGATGAATCCATTTATCAATATTTGTTGCCACGTTAGATGCTAATTATCTAATTAATTCTTATGAATTAAAGGTGGGTATAGATGGTTCCATGTAATTCCACACTTTCGAAAATGCATAAACCTATAGCTCCCCCCCATCAAGGGTAATATGTAGTTGTGAAAGTTTATATTATATTCTTGAGATGAGTAAAATTATTGCTGAACTGATTAAAAGTTATATATTGATGTAGAGTACCCGCCACATACGGTGGCAGTTGGAGACGTCGCCACAGTCGCGTAATCCAGTGTTGCCAGTAAACACGCCAAAACTAGCACTCACTGTGCCATACGGCTCGATACATTATATTGAGGTTTCATTTGTAACGATCTTTGGTTGCAGAGCTATAAACTCAAATAAAACAAATTAATATATCTAAGTCAAAATATGTTTATTTAAAATAGGCCCTATCACAAGCTCTCTTTGAAAGTTATCTTATGATCTAAGTATAAATTAAAAAAACTATTTCAAACATGGCACTGAGCATTGTCTTTACATATTTTTTACCGAGGTTAGATTAGCGGAGACCCTAGCTTGGAGAAGAAAATCAATTTATTATAATCACCCTTAACAAACATAAAAATTACAAAGAGTGGGCAAAAAACACAACGCTGGTAATACTAAATTTACCTTTCATACAAAATAACACGCAATTGCGGAAACGTCAAATTTAGTTCCAAGTTTGGCTACTGCCACCGTATGTGGCGGGTACTCTACGGTGGCAGTAGCCAAACTTGGAACTAAATTTGACGTTTCCGCCATTGCGTGTTATTTTGTATGAAAAGTAAATTTAGTATTACCAGCGTTGTGTTTTTTGCCCACTCTTTGTAATTTTTATGTTTGTTAAGGGTGATTATAATAAATTGATTTCCGGAGTTTCTTGTTAGTTCTTCTCCAAGCTAGGGTCTCCGCTGATCTAACCTCGGTAAAAAATATGTAAAGACAATGCTCAGTGCCATGTTTGAAATAATAGTTTTAAGAGATTCGCGATTTATACTCATGATATAAGATATAAGGGTGTGTATAAGATTGATTGCAGCTGTGGGAAATCCTATGTCGAACAGACTAAACGGTCTATTGCGGACAGAGTGAAGGAACACATAATATATGTAATATATAATAAGAAGGATAAGTCCCGTTAATTATTAATCATGTTTGAAATAGTATAATAAACATATTTTGACTTTGATATATTAATTTGTTTTATTTGAGTTTATAGCTCTGCAACCAAAGATCGTTACAAATGAAACCTATAATGTTTCGAGCCGTATGGCACAGTGAGTGCTAGTTTTGGCGTGTTTACTGGTAACACTGAATTACGCGACTGTGGCGACGCCTCCAACTGCCACCGTATGTGGCGCGATCTCTAATCGTGCTACCTGTAAACAAAAAAAATGAAAGGAAGCAGTTATGTTTTGGGCATAGTAAAGTTATTTTGTTAAATTTTAAGCATATAAAAGCAGTTATTTCACACATCATTGTAAGAAAGTGTAACAATTTTCGCATTGTATTCATGTGTGCACTAAAGTTATGAAAAAAAATTGTTATTTCTCATAAGATGCAATGTTTATTAATGGTGATTCATCTGGCCTGAGATTGAGAAAAAATATCTATTTAAATCCGTAAATTTATATTAAAGTTGCCTGGAAAAGATTTATAATGGCTGTTTGCGGATTAAGAACGTTATTGGTTATCGTCTGCATAATAGAAATGGTAATAAAATTCGTCTTTGTAAGTTTTCGATTACACGATTAATTAAGTACATACCTATTAACTTTCTCCTCCTCGTTTATTTTTTCCAGATTTTCACCATTCAGAGGCAGATATTCGACTTTATGGGATATATGTGGTTGCCCATTATAGCAAATTTTATTAATATTTTGCTTATTATATTTGGTTGTTTTGGAGCAGTGCAGTATGTTACTAAATACTTAGTTGCTGTAAGTACCTACGTTTTATTTATGTAGTGACTTGTTGTTGCCGTGATTTAATGTATATACAATGAACCAGGCTAATCTTAGTTTATACAATGCTCAACAATGGTATTGGTACTTTATGATCACCCAGCAGCTTTTTTAGGTATGCTGTACCAATTTTAAAAGACATTAAATTAGTGGGAAGTATTAGTAGTAACATAAAACTCTAGCATAGAGTAAAATTTGATAGGTAATGTGGTACATTGGTAAAGTTGTGCTACAATACACAATGTAGGGCCTAAGACTGGAAAGCCAATCATGATAGCGCACATGTAGCCTTCATCCGTTAAGCCCCAAAAACTTACCTTATTCTTTACTTCTCTGCAATAACTGCAGCATTAAGTTTTCGTGTGGCTACTTGTACCAAGTTAAATATGTATTTTGACTTAAGATTAAATTCTACTTGAACTTCATTTAACCCTTTTAGAAAATTTACATTTGTAGTTTCTCAATCAACTATCAGTCTTTAATTTTTCAAACAGAATTTTAAATATGATTTAATTTTATGTGCAATATTATCATTGCTTATAAATTAATAAATTGATCTTTAATTTCAGTTTGGATTATGGAGTTTGATGTGGCTAACCTGGAATATATTTTTAATATGTTACTACTTGAATCTTGGAGACTTGAATAGAGTAAGTTCTTTAAGATATTATTGTTTTACTAATTCTATAATTTAATGTTATGACCTTTTTTACCATTTTATTTATACAAATTTCTTTTAGATAAACAGATTAACAGTCAAAACTAAGACACATTCAATGTGTTACACTGCAATGCTGATCTTGGCTTTCTAGATTTTGTAGGTAAAGCAATTACTTTAATTTATACATACTGAACATGCCAAAAATTCTGTCGAATATTCTGCTTTTCTTACCTAATTATCTGTACAGCTAAAAAAAGAAAATACTTGAAATGCACATCAGTATGACAATGAAAAATCATCATAAGGTCAGGTTAACAAAGAAAAATGATGCTTGAAACGCTATTAACATTAAACAATTTTCCAGGAAAGTGGCTTTCTGTCTCTCGGTACAGGCAGTGTTAGTTGGTGGGAGGGAAACGGTTGGGGTTGCAAGTCGGTGTGGGACGAGGATGAGGGTCCAGGCTCCTGGAGACCAGCTCGTGTGGAAGGATGTCTCATCCAGTGGCATTATGTGGAGCTAGCCCAGTCATCTATTGCCACTGTCATCACCCTGATTGCATTGCCTCTCATAACCATGTCAATGTACAGGTCTTTCAAGAAGCCGTCTCCAGGTTTGTGTTATTAAATAAACATATACTCACATTCATCACTTTTTGGATGATAACTTGGCATATCTATAGGGGTAATGTTAATATATAATATAGGTGATATTATGCTAGAACTATGTCTGATGGGTCCCATTTACTACTAGTTAATTAGTCAGTTATTATTACATATCTGGAGAACAGGTTTTATTTATCAATATTCTGCCAAGTGATGTAGTATAATAGCGACGGGTAGGAATGGGCTAATGTAAGATAATAATATGATAAAGTGTAACTATCAATTAGCGCAGTTGTCAGGGTATTGAGTTGTGATTTATTTATTGTCAGCAACTCTAGACTACAAATAACTAAGGTTTCCATACCTATTGTTGTCACTTTAAATTCAATTCTGCAAGTTGGTTTTAAAAATAGTAATGTTAAAAGTTTTCGACGCTAATTTATTACAAATGTACATTGGGGCTCAAGCTCTCTTAATAATTGTGTCAGTTATTAAATATCGATCGCTTTCGAAATAAATGTATAATTTTCTCACTGTCATTACAGACAAGAAACCGCAAACGCGCCGTCCAGTTTACACAATAGAACTAAGTCCAACCGAGACCACCGTCAGTGAGAATTCCATGAAACCAATGACCCCCAGACGAGTCAAACGAAGATCTGGATCACGAGGCAACAACTCATCAGTACGACGCTCAAAACGATCTTATAGAAACGCCGGGTACTTAGCTTCGAACAGTTCGCTGCCTAGAGATCCAAGACCACGTCCTAACTCAGCGCATTCTTCTTACTCCAACTTCCACCCAAGCAGACCAGCATCTTACCACGCACCGGAATCAGAGGCTCTAGCTAGGTCCCAAGATGTATACGACCCCCCTCCGCCCACTGAAACAGTGCCTATTGTTACTCAGGCCCGTGCTAATCCAAGTTATGACGTGGTAGGACCCTATGCAGACCGATACAACACGACCCGAAGCTATGAGGGCAGTGTACGCAGTTACGATACGAGGAATCGAGCTTACGATCCGAATACTATTAATAGTTATGATCATAGAGATGTACAAGAGCCAACGTTGTACGGAGGTAGTTATGGTGGTATGAGTAATTATGGGAGTAGCGAATGGGATATGCATGGGCCGCCGCCGGCTCCGCCATACTCGGCTAGGGCTACGCCTCAAGCGCCAGGACCCCCGGCTTATCAGGCCAATGAAGCTTATAATGTGGGACATTAAGAAAGTTAATGGTACAAAAATTGATTTTTAATGGAAAGTGCCTTGAAGAATAGGTTCTAATATTCTTATTAAGGTAAACAGTGGGACTGCTTTGACAGTTCTGTTTTACGGTACTCTGTACATACTTAAATATGTTTATGTGATTGCCTTTTGCAACTGAGAGGTATCGATGGAACATTAGAAATTATAAGACTATGAAAAGTAATTTTAATGATAAATATGATTATTTAATTGTGTTACATATCAAATTGATACATTCTCAATTGAATATGTACTTAAGAAAATTTTATTTTGTTAGTATAGGAATGTTGGTACTGGTAATCCAATACAAGTTTTGATTCCAAATTAGGTTTTTGTTATGTGTAATTGAGTACTTACATACTTACGCAACAGGGGATTTATAGGAGTAATACATAATCTATGCAGTGCTCAATTTCAGCTACAATTTTAAGTAATTGGAAACAAAATTATTCTAAGATATTGCAAATGCAATTGTGATCGGAATTCCATGTATTTTTGTGATTTAAGAGCGTGTTTATACCAATTTTGAATGGAGTATTCAATACATTCCATTGATAGAGTTGTTCCTTAGTCTACAAAAATTTTTAGTATTAAATTGAATTGTAAGGATTTCGAATATCATTAGGTGTCTTTTACTCTTAAACTATGGTACAAATGGTAAAAATATTTTGAATGTATGTGTATTATACCTATTCTGACTGTAATTTCAGCCCGTCCAATTTTTCAATGGTACTACCTAGAAAAGTATTGAAATTCGTCACGCTTATGTAGTAATATTTAACTGTTACTCTAAATATTGTTCAAATGCGACATATTAACTCTATGTCAAGAGTAATATCTATACGTTTTCTTGCCATAGAAATGTTCAAATTAGCAATAAGAGCTATGATTTGAGCTACTATGATAATTGAGTGCAAGTTAATGACACCCAGTACGTAATGTATTTTAAAGATTTTTGTCCATAATTCTTTTTAGGGTTAGGTTTTATTTTACGATTGTAGTCATTCGTTGATTAATTATATTATCGGCTGCTCTCTTCACTTGTTGAATTCTCGAATAGTTAAGTACTTTTTTCTAGTGTATTTATTATTTAACTACATTATTTTATTGTTTAATAAATTCTCTAACCTTCGAATTTATTCGTATTTAGTTTTGTAACTAGGTACTGCCCGATGAATATACTGTAGTTTCTATACGATGTGATTACTGAAGCTTATTTCTTGACTCAAATAACTATTTAATGTAACATTCCGTCCGAATGTCTTCGATACAATTATTTACATGTTTTTGAATAAGGTATATTATAAGTTAGGATACGTAACTTGCAAATGAGCTTTACTAGATGATAAGAAAATTGAAATTAGTGTAGTTGAAATCCAAATTCCAATTATTACTTAATTTTATACCAAATAATAAAAATATTATGAAAAGTTCTGTTTCTTATTTGAAAATACCTTTTTTCTTTCTTACTTCTATTAAAATGAAATGAGAAAGCAAATAGAGGGTTCAATTAAATTAAATCGCGTTTCTTATACAACAAGTATAATATGATAAAGATTTGGAAACCGGAATTTGCTCTTGCGTTTTTTTCAGTAGAACTTTAACCACCTTGACTTTATGGTCAATCAGTCACACACTACCCAAAAAGGGTTATCACAGTCGATAACATGCAGTTTCAAAATCCATCATGAATAAAACTCGACTAATTCGATGTAGCTCCGTTGTTCGGGGTTTTACACTATCATGGAGTACAGGCTTCAAATGTCGCTTGGGCTCGTTTTAATAAATTTCTATGTAAATTTTTGTAATAAAAATACTTTTGAGGGAAAACATCGCGAGGAAACCTACCTGTTCCCCGGACAGGTAATAGTTAGTCCTTAAAATGGCGACATGGCTTACCACCTGTCACATTGAGTACTGACTGTCTGGTCAACTCTTGTGGGTTCGAGGTGGCCATAGAATTACTACCTTCGCAATTGCAAAGATGGAAACCTGAACCTCTGATTACCCCGCAAGGGTTAATGGTCGTGAACGGGTTTGTCTATCATGAATAAAACAACTGTATACTGAGCATTGTGATTTTATTGTCTTACATAACAAAGTATTCCTTACAATATAAAACTTAACTGCATTCAATAAATTACCTCATGCAAAATGCAAAACATCTCTCTAGTATACAAAAATACATTTATCTAAACTCTTTATAAACAATATGCGGCTGGTAGAAAAGTTTCATCACAATAATCTTAGACATAGTTTGTCCTAAACATTAATTCATAATTAAAATAATAATGAAAAAAACATGTAACTCAAGCAATGTTTTGTTCGATTTATTAGTGAAGTTCATCGTTGACTATGTTTCTTAAAATATGAACATAATCTTACAAAATTAATATGGCCAACATACCATGATTTATAATTTGATTTTGAAACAATAAATTCTTTAAAAAACTTCTATTTAAGTGAGTTTCGATATAAGATCTTAATGTTATTGTGTTCAAACATCACAGACAATTGTTTCTATATCCTACTAGTTTATAACATACTCTTTCCTATCAGGATATAATCGAAAACGGTGTGCATACAAATCATTTACAATGGCTGTTATATTACTTGTAAATCGAGATCGATTATTACCGGTAAAATACAAACTATAAGCCTCAATCACTGATCTATTGGAGCACCGAGATTCACAGTTTTCCCTTAATCATATCGCTGGTAAGGTCCTTCGTTCATGATCCGTGAGGTCAGGGTGCCACACGTCGACAATGAGCACCAATCGAGAGCCCGTCCCGTTGTGCCAGACTTCGTGCTCGAAACTGTCGTCAAACATGAGGACCTTGCCCACTTCCCATTGCCTAAAAAAATAAAAAGAAATTCAAACAGATATTGAGTAATAATACACGAATATTATTACGTCTAGATACCTTTAAGTGTAGGAAGGTTTAGAATCAATTTATGTTGCACATACATACTAACACGTCCGAGTCCTTTCAGGATGAAAGACGGAATTGATTGCGTTAATCCTCTAAGGGTTCTTTCCTGCTACAGGCCAGAATGAAAAGCAATACAATATTTGCGTCTTAGACTAACTCAAAACGTGATGTTTGTTATTATTGATATAAATTAATTCGTTTACTTCTATTATTTTTTAGTAATTGTAATAGTTGAAACTCACCTGATTTCTTGATGGACCCTGATAAACGTATCTTTGGTATTGGCCAATGCTAAGTGCAACCTCAACCGACAATTGGTGGGGCCGACATGAGGTCTCACATGCGTTCCCGGTTCCATAGAACTGAACTTGACTTGTCCCCTGCGGCAACCCGTGGCAGCTCGCTCCTTTTTTACGATACTACAAGTCACTGGAGCTTTCTTACATCTCCCTGGTACCTCCATACCGCGAATAAACAAGTCCAATTGAGACCAATCTCCTTTTTCCCTCAACCCTTCTTTTTCTTTCTCGTACAAAAGCCTCGCTGCCTCTCCCTCTTTCAGTATCTTCTGCCAATTTTCTTCCAATTCTTTTGCTAGTCTCTCGTATGGCGTTTCTTTGACATTCCACCAGGGTTTGCTCTTTAGCCTGTCGACGTTGTAAAGTGATCTTTGGGCAGGAGAAAGGAAATGGCCTAGTTTTGCAGCCTTTTTGTGTACTTCATGTGCCTCTGCGAAACGGCCTAGTAAGAGAAGTGCGTCTCCCCAGTGATAGTAAAACCTGGGCTCGTTAGCTGGACCAGGTTTACTTAGGGCTCTTTCAAATAATTTTATTGCTTCTTCGTGCTTGTTGTAATGGTTCTTTAGAATAAATCCATAATGAGCTAGAGCTACTGGGTCGTCGGGCCATATTTTCAATGTTTCTTTAAGAACCTCACTAGCTGAATCAAGTCTGAAAAGTAAAATAAAAGCAATTTCAAATACGTTCTTATTATTAAAAAGTAATAAGTGAATGATAAAAATTGTACCTGTTTGCCATTAAGTAAGTGATGGTGAGGTTGTTTCTGTATTCAGGATCTTTCGGAAATCTTTTTATTAATATTTTGTGAACTGGCTCAGCGTTCAAGTAGTTTCCTATAAAATTAAATAGAAAGATGTTAAGTCTTTGAAATAGATATTGCTTCCGCATATAACTTATTCTATATTACACATAATATGGCATTCAAAAAACATTCACAACATTTAAATTAGTTAAAATAACAGGTAATCAAATATGGAACCTCGATGAGACTCATAACATTACCAGTTTATTTTTAAATTCCGAGACTAGAAAGAACAGTGCAATGCAGAAGTACTGTAAACAAAATAATTGCTGAATATCCGAAATGCCAATATGAACCTAGCCCAGTGCACGATAACTATAAAAAATAAACTACGATTTATC
The DNA here is from genome assembly GCA_030578115.1 of Leucoptera coffeella. Lineage (NCBI taxonomy): Eukaryota > Metazoa > Arthropoda > Insecta > Lepidoptera > Lyonetiidae > Leucoptera > Leucoptera coffeella. The sequence goes on along the minus strand of JAMBLF010000125.1, from coordinate 21,157 downwards.
TGTAAAGTCAATACAAACCTCTAAAATAAATTCTGTCCAGTGCTCTTTTGGCAGCATCTAAGAGCTTTTTGTCACTCAACTGTTCGCTCATATCCAGCAGCCGCATGTAAGCCGCAATGGCCTTGGACAACAGCTGATTGTCTCTTCGGAGCTCCGCCAAATGGTCGTAAGCGACCGCCCGGATCCACCGCCCGCGGCCACTCCGGTCCAACTCCGGAACACCGACTCGATTCGCCGCAGCCGCATATTGTTTCTAATCAGTTAGTAACACAATCATACACATGCATCAAGCATCAATCAAAGGAATCAAGGAAAGGCTTAGTTTTAATATTAAGTAACAGTTACTTTTGACTAGGTAAAAAATCATTGTGTATCGAGCAACACACACACTAAAGTCGTCACTATAGAAAACGGGGACAGCAGCGGGGTGCTGGCTCACTGTCGACCGAGAATTATATTGACGGCTCAAACCAAAATGGGAAAAATGACACAACGAGCAAGGCAAGGAAACGGATGGATTAGTAACTAATAGTTAGCTAGTGCTCCAGCCAATCCTAGAAATCACAACAATCTGTTATTAATCTATATGTAAATATATCTATATATGTTTATAGTAAGTAATACCTAAATTAAACGTGTTAAATAATTATTTCATTAACTTAATGCAATTATTTAACCTGCTGAAGGTTGTATTTTAAGATGTGACTATGTTGGGGAGTAAATTTATTATCACTAGAAGCTCAAACGCTAATCCTTCTAAACATCAATTTCTTCGGTAATCACAGACTAGATTTACTGTTATTGATTACACAGCATTATTTAACTGTAAAATTTGCCCTAAAATCTTGCTATGACATAGTAGTCTTTTGTGCTAGTTTCTCGTAAAAAGATCTTAACTCACATTGTCTAATTCATCTTCAGCAGTATCGAGCTCTTTTTGCCAGAAAGGATCGCTAGGCTCATTAGGCCAGTCTACTTCAACAGACTTGGCACCACCGTGTTCTGAAAATCATTTACCGAACATCAAGAAAACATCAAGAAGCTATTCTTGATGTTTTCTTTAACAGTGATGAAAAACAAACAAAAATCAGGCAAATATGTATAAAAAATATCATAACACGACATAAATCATCTTATTCCCATAACAATACTAACATGCCACAACACCTATTTACAAATGAATGCTTTGTAAAACTTACAGTAGCGAAATTTATGACTACATAGATTTACTATTTCTACATTTTGAGAACCTATAGAAAAAAAGATTTAGAGCGCTTACATGAAATAAACATCGGTTAGTTAGTATGCATGCTTCGATTAGTTTAACATAGGGCCACGCATTTTTACTGTGTCTCGGCGGTGGGGTGGGAGGAATATCACCGTCCAGGTCCGGGTCAGGATCCAGCTCCGGCAGGCGACCGTATTTCGCTTCTAATCTTATCATGAGCTCTGTGTCATCCACGTCGGAAATATCATCAGTGTCGAGTTCTTGAGATTCTTCTATTTCTTCCTCGTCTATTATTTCTACATCTTCCTCTTCTAAATCTTCTTTGCTTTCATCTTCTTCGTGTACAAATTCAGTATCAGATACATTCTCTATGTTATCATCAACGAGCTGATCTTCATGAGAATATAGATCGACGTAATATGGTTTGTACAGAAAGGTATATTTCGGTTTGTATACATTTTTGCTAGCAATTAAATCTTCTGTTTCCTTTGAGTCTTCCTCGTCTTCTGGCTCTGGATCGCTAATTAGTTCCTCGTCCACAGCCTTCGATGGTTCTTCCTGTACGAAAAGAAGTTAGGAAAGTATTGCAAGGCAAATTTTCTAACATAAAATGTATAATTACAACACAAAGAAAGTTTTCGAATTACTCACCTCTTCATAATCATAGTCAAGGCTCATTTGCTTTGGAGTTGGCGCAGACTTTGTTATCATTGGAATTTGTTTTATTGAATCTGGTGTTAGCATCTTCGGAGATTTATCCTCTAGAATCGCTTTTGCTAAATCTACAGTATCAATGAAAAAATGTTTTGAGTTTAAGCTCTAGTAAACAATGAAATTGACATTGAGACAACGTGCCGGACATAAAACATACCTATTGGTGTTTCCTCTCTAATCAATGGCATACGGCCCTCAGATACCGGCGTTTCTTCCCTACTTACTACTTCTTCTTTAACATCAGGTTTATCTGGTAAATTACATCGCATAACATTGAAAATTTCATCAAAAGGTCTAACAATGATAACAACAACGAGAAAACTATAGGGAGGTCAAAGAAAATGCACAAAATCTTCAAGGACAGATGACTGGCAAGCTTAGTGCGCGTGTTAGTAGCGAATCTAGAGTGGAATATTATCTTTAGAGTGCACGTTTGAGAGAAAGGATTAAGAATGTTCTAGATACGCACCGCTCGGCATACAGTGCTTAATCAGGCAGAGCGTCGCGTACAGAAGAGCCAGGCCAATGCCGGAATTCAGCCATACTGGAACACACGCGCACCAGCTTAATACCTCTGGCCAATACTCAGTAACGCCGACTACCTAACTAACGCCCATTAAATTGATTCAGTAAATTATTAGATTTTTTTTAAATGGAAACTGGATACGAAATATGTATAATTCATAATTCAAAATCTCGTTCAATGAGAACTGAAAATTATGCTTTGTGATCGTTACGATAAAAGAGAAGAATAAGTGGGACAGTTTAAGCGGTTCAACTACTATCAGTTTTCAACCAGATTTCAAAAGCATTTTTATACTGTAATTTAGCACGTCAAACAAGTAACTTCACGTGAATTAGACACAAACCGAAAAACGTCTGAGGTTTAGAAGCAATAAACAAGAATCCTTGATAGTATTAGAAATATCCTTACTAATTATCGACATAAATGCACAATTTTCCTCGATGAAAAAAGCCTTACAAGGGTTGAATAAAACATCGTGATAATAAAATTATTTATTTGAATCGTAAATATTTAAATAAACTAGATAATAAGAACACAGTAAAAATACGTGGCGTGGTTAAAATGTAAGCGGGTTACGGTTGTTTCAATGCTTAATCATAATTTATATTCTTTCCTAAGGTAAATACCTACCTATTATTCAAAAAGCCCAAGTTCTTTTCTTTTCCAAGTATTAATCTTCAAAATTTTTATATAAATCGCAAAGCGGCAGTATGCATCCTTTTTACTCGTATTTACCAATTACATTTTGGTAAAATTTACTGTCATTCTGCGCACCTCAATAGTGTTAATGTTATTTAATCTGTATTTAATTGAAGGTACTTACCGCCCGATTCCTTCTGCTTCTCTTCTTGTTCCTTCTCGTATTCTTCTTCTTCGCGCAGAGAGTCAATGACAGGTTTCTCTACGAAGTCATCGTCAACCTAAGGAAACGACAGAATAAACTGAGATTGAATATGCGTTGTAAAAAGTACTAAGTGAATCGTGGCACGACATCCAAGTTTTTGCATTGTTAATAGTTAATAAAAGAATAGCCACTGTGTGTATACTGTGATATCACTGTTTGGTATTGTGTGTTGTGTTGTTTGGTAATTTTAGAACCTCAATATCTGGTTCAATGTGGTCGGACACCACTATTCTCACAATTTTGAAATCCTCTCTTTTTTGTTTTTTTTTTATAAGAGAGGGTCTCATTTTGTTGCTAAACCCAATCTTTTTAATTTTTAGTTACTTTCTACGCTATACTAATTGTTATAACTAAAACTACTGTTCTAATATCCTATATATTAGTTTCATTTTTACTAGAATTATAAAGAAGCATACAGCACAGCATTGGTCAATGACATACCTCCTTATACGGCTTGCCAGGTGGTGTGACGATGCGTTCAACCACTGGAAGATCGTCGTCCAAAACATTATCAAGGAAATCACCGTCTTCGTCATCTTTATCATCATCATCGTCGTTTTCGTCCTTGCCGTCAGATTCATCTATAGGAATAAATGCATTATGTTTACAGTGTTCACAATAGTATTTTCAGTTACTATAAGTGTTAGGAATACATGGAAATAACACGGGTTTTCACTACTTGTAATGGTGTTTATGGTAACAGCGTTGTCATGACTCTTTCGAACAGGTTCTCAGATTATCAGTTAGAGAACGTGCTTTGTATCCTTATGAAATACGTACATATAAGTGTTCATCAATTCCAGGAATGACTATAGGAATAGACAGTCTCGGAAATAAAGTATCTCCCTTTACTCCAAGGACAACAATTTCTTGATTTTATTTCCCTATCTGATATCTTAATAAAATATATTTTACATAATCATTGAAATGTCCTGATTCGATTATTATATAAACATCTTATATATTAATAAAATATACCTCACATTTCTATTGAGGTGACCTAATTTGATTATTATACACCCTTAAGGACCCTTATTTAGCCTTATACCTTTTTCATCATCGTGGTCATCACCGTCTTCTTCAGACACGCCGTCCTCCGCTTCATCCGAGGGCTCGTGTTCGATCTTCTCCACTTCTATCTCATCATCGTGTTCATCGTCATCATCATCTTCCTCCTCGTGTTCATCCTGTATGAGTAAGTCAGTTGTGAGGACTTGTAAATGATTATATCTAAAGATATAAATTTAGTTTTTTCATATTGATGATTCATGTAGATGTAAATAGTTTAATGAGAACTGCATCTTCACTGCATTAATTCAGCTGTATAAGTTTATGTAGCATCTTTTTCAGTATGATATTCAGTAAAAAATACTTTTATAAATATATAATATAATTTACTACAAAGTTTACATATCATTTAAAAAAGTTTAGTTTTAAAAGAAATATCACGATGAAAATCTTGTACTTATTAAGTAATAAAAAAACCTTGTCAGTGTTTAAGCTATACACACATTAAGTAAATCCAAATATTTCATTAAGTAGATCAATAAGCTTGCTGTAAGTTTCTAGACTAAGTACAAACATGCAAATACAATATTAAATGTTATTAATATCCTTTTAATTAATTATGCTTTTTACGACATTGCATATTTTAGTTAAGTTAGTTGAGCCGCATCGTGAAACACTGCAGAAATAAATAAATAAATATAATAGCAGTCAAGTAACTTTGTGAGTAGTTGCAACATATCACTTGTTTTACGATAGCATAATAAGTATCTTTGTGAGTATAGCAATTTCTTAGGCCTTTAGAAACATCTATTTATTTACTTGTTCTGCGTCAAAAGGGCTTTCATCATTGGTTTCCTGTTTAAGTTCATAATCTGTGACGTCATCTCTTTCGTAATTATCATCGTCTTGATTATCTTCAAAGCCATCATCAAACGGACTTCTTTCGTTATCTTCAACAGATTCATCACCAAACACATTGTCGAATTCATTATCATCGTTCAAATCATTATTATCATCGTTTAAATCATCGCTGTCACCATTCAAATCATCGTTCTCATCATCTTGATCATTTTCTGCACTCTGTTGATCTTCTTCATTTTGGTAACTCTCTTCATTATCATAAGAGAAGTCTTGTTGTTCGACAGATTCATCAATTCCTCGTTCTTCTTCGGCACTCTGGTCACCATTATCTTCATACGAATTCTGATCATCTTCCTGGTTTTCATCTTGATCCGATTCTTCCAATTTTCTAGAATATGGCTCCAGATCATCATCATCCTAGATTTGACATTAAAGAGACTATATAGACTAGTTCAAGGTGTTAAAATGTTAATAAGCTGCACAACAAACAAGTCACACCTCAGTATCCGCTGTTTCTGGCTCCTGTTCCTCACTGTGGTCGTCAAGGTGGGCATCGTCATCATCCTCCTAATTTAACATCACATTTTACTCCATAAGATAAGCTTTTATTTAATGTATATATTTTATTCAAATTTGTATTAACAGTTTATATGTTGTTTATAAATTATTTTTATGATAAGAAATAATATACATATAAATAAGCTCCTTTTTTATTAACAGTTCCTATTACGTCTGTATATGTATTAGGAGTACAAAGGTCAATAAGGTGGTTTGCATCGAACATAAGAGGATATCCACATCTACAGATCTGTAGTGAGAAAGGCATGACATGTCTGCATGTATGTACATATTGTATGGAAAGTATTATTATTGATTTTTCTAACCTCTATACACAGATAAAATTTAAACATTTTACAATAAAAAAAACTGTGATGGTAATAAATGAACAGACTTAATTTTTTGGGTATTTAGAATTGGGTAGCAGTAATAGTATAATAATTTGTTACTTACAGGGTGCTTTAGCTCTAGAGTATGTATGTCATGATGATCATCATCAACGGTGTCTTCTAGCCAACCATCCAATATTCCAGAATACCTGGTTTCCATCGAATTAGCTTCCACTGAAACATGGGAATGAGAATATCATAATTTTTATTTATTACATTGGCCTTATTGCTCATTTTTCTAGATACTTACATTCATTGAGGCCTCTGCTCTCCAGTATAATGAGTCCAATAAGTGTCAATAGAACAGCTAAGAGGCTGAAAAATATGATCTTTGCACACCAATGTCCTCCAGTACCGTGGTCATGTTGAGAGTGCATAAAAAAGTCTCCTTCACCAAAGATCGCAGCTGTGCCGAGGGTAACTGGCGGTTCTTCCACGAAAGATTCATCTGTAATCATTAGAGTAACAGACTTAGACAAAAAATACATATAATGCCAGTTACCATAATGCAGTGCTACAGAGAAAACTTTATTACCCTTCTTCTTTTTCTTATCCTTGCGTTTTCTAGGTTGTACGTCGCCAGACATAATTTCCTGTAAAGAGGCGCTGAACTAGCGACCTAGAACTGATTAATGTTTCATAACCAAGGTAAACTAGGATTAAATTGTTCTTTTTATCACGAAACTCCCCAACTGTAAATATAAATGCGAAAATTCACAAATACCAATGGGATATTGGCGCACGTTAGATTTCTAAAATAAACCACACGCAACAGGTACGCCGTGCGCTTCACTTGGATTTATTTTAGAATTTAGATGTTTGATTTGAAACTAAAAATAAACTTAAAATAAACCGGGCATATAACACAAGCTGGGATTTTTGACAGCAGCCAGACAGAATCAGCTGATGTTTACTGAAAATTAGGGCTGTATACACTACTTACTCTGCAAATCTCTTTTATTCGCACATTGTTTTGAAATCGGTTTGCTAATAAAAATACAATATCTTTAGAGCATAGGAGGAGAGATCTAAATAAATTCAGTCAATTGTTTATTTCAGTAAGATTTATATTCTATAAGTTAACTTAACATTAGCAAAATAATCGTTCTCACTAACTCACACGTAATAATTTGAATTGTTATTATTTAGATATTGATAGTGGTGGTCGTTCGATCCAAGTTTGTGTAGAAATACTTTCCTCTCTGTTTCTAATATATTTGTATTTCATCTAGTTTTGCTTCGGACTACTTCTTGAGCTATATTTTTAGTGATATTTATATTTGCTCATGTCGGAAGTGAAGGTTTTATTCGACGGATACAGTAAATTAACTGATGACGGGAGTTCCATGTTTGCTAATTGCAGTTGTACTCTTGTACGAGGAAACCATAACATAATAATAGATACCATGACCCCATGGGACTCTAAAAAAATAATTGATGGTAAATAATTATGTTAAATATATAATTGTAATAAAAAACATTTGTTATTTTTGGACACCAGACAGGAGAATGAGTTTAACTTTATTTGGCCTATTTAGTACTTTATACGCACTGTTATGCTCCTATAAACATTCAATCAACATTATGCAAGTGTACCTAAAGTAAGCAGCCCAAAAACAACTCCCTAATTCTTGTTTCCAACATGTGCACTTGGTACCTAAATATTTATATAAAATTCTATTGTTACTTTCAGCTTTAAAACTACACCACCTGGATCCTGAAGACATTGATTATGTGATTTCAACTCATGGACATTCTGACCACACAGGAAATAACAATCTGTTCTTAAAAGCCACACATGTTGTTGGGAATAGTATTTCACATCAAGATAAATACTTTTTACATTCTTTTGACAAAGGTAAGTTTTTAACATATGATTCATGATGCCTATTGTGGTAGTCAAGGACTTGCACATACAAATTCATTCATGACAGCCAGTGAGTTTAAAATAGTCTAGGATACTATTGGCTTTACAAACATTAAATTGTTTGATACTTTTATTGATTAATCTTTTCAGTTTGTTCCAGAGCCATACAAAATAGATGAACATGTACAAGTAATGAGTACACCAGGACATACTTTGACCTGTGTCACAGTGTTGGTGACCAATCAAATTGGAGAAAAAGTGGCTGTGGCAGGTCAGTAACTGCAGTGAATAGATAATCTTCATTTGTAAAGCAATTTATTCAGCCATGTTGGGGCTTACTTAGATGGATAGGATATAATATAAGGGAGGGTTGTGGTTTGTAAGAGATTGTAGTTAATATGTTTTCTATTGCTTATACTATGATAATGCACATAAAATCAAATATCAAACTATGAGGTGTTAAAAAATGTTTAGCTATAAAATGGTCACTTTAGGTACACCTAATATGTCTATAAGTAAATAAGAATGACAACAATATCATATTTTAATGGAGTTTTGTGTAAATAGTTATGAAGTTTTAAGTTCCTTTCTAGGATGGTACTTATAATGTGAGTATAAAAGACCTGTGTGTGTATTACAGGAGATTTATTTGAAAAAGCTGAAGATGTTGATGATCCAGAACTATGGATTTCAGCAGGGAGTGAAGATGAAGCCAAACAAAGGCAAAATAGGCTTTTCATTGCTGAGTCGGCGCAATGGATAGTACCAGGTCATGGGCCCATGTTTAAGGTTACTGATGATATTATAAATAAATTACGAAAGCAATTAAATTCAACTTGAGTTATTCATTTGTATGTACTTGCGTTTATGTATTATGAATTCGATAAAAAATAAAATCATAAATTTTAATCAATGCCTTTTATTTATTTGATATTATACATTTAAGGGAGCTATATACTATTAAGTAAGTATGTTAAGCTACATGGAATATATATTTTACACTCTTTAAAAACTTCAGTCAAGTGCTATTTACAATAAGCTAAAGTTTTGTACATCTAAACGATGAATAGAACAAAATTGCACATAAGTAAGAGTTACGTAACTATGTTTCATATGTATCACAAAAGAACAAACAATCATTTTTTCATCAGCCTGTTTGTTATACATGGCTGCAAACATGAAATTAACAAAATTACATTTAAACAAAAATCATAATTTTACAATTGTCATAACTGTAACGTTTTTTTCTCATAATAGATTCGAATAAAATAAAATTTGTAAAAAATAAATAATTCGTGAAAAATGAGTACAATTGTTCATTTGAAAATCAATAATAAATGAAAGTCGCATAAATGTAGCTGCACTGAAAACAAATCATATAAGTAAGCAATATTCCATTTTTACATTCTTAAAATAACTGTAAAATACTGTTATATATTTTACAAATAATTCTAAAACAGAAAGTATCGTAATCTATTTTATAGGAAAGAATGATTAGGATAACATTATCTAATATTTGAGGGTTTTTTAGAAACCTAACCGAAAACAATACTTTTACAAAGATCCATATAGACATAAGAAATACCCTTTATAAAGATCTATAGTCCAACCCACGAAAATTCAAAAAAAATATAGTACACTAATTTAAATAAATGTATTATTGAACTTAATAAAAAGATTCAACATCCCTGTGAGCATGTTTCGATTATTTCATGTTTTCGTAACAATTAGTTTGATATAAAGTTTACTCAACATGTAGATTTATAGAACAGCTTTTACTGTATTTTATGGTAACACTTAAGATATTCCAAACAATTTATCTTCATATATTGCTGCCGGTGATTCCTTCAACAGAAATACGCGTGTCGACTATCCCTGGCCACATTTGCTGCGTGCGATAATTAAAAACCCATTTAACTAAAAGCATATCACAGACGTTCATTAACTAAATTATCTACTTCAAATATGTCCATATCCGTTTCGTTCGTTATTAACTGAAGGCTGTAACCAAAATCAAACAAAGGCATCAGAAGAAATAAATAAAAATACACAAAAAATACATACATAAATAAAATAAACAAAAATTCCTTACCGAACGTACTAAAAAAAGAAAAAATAGTGTTAATAACTACGAAATGAAATTAACTACTGAAAAAAAGAAAAGGTACTTATGTTAGTTAGGTAATATTATAATACAAAAATGATGATATAGAATAGCGTAAATTTAAATGTTAATTAAATTCAATATAAGAACTTAATAAAGATAAAAAACAGGTTAGTGGTTTTAGTGGAAAGAATGAATCTAGAATAATAAAAATTAAATAAAAAAGTAACAAGCAACATACTATTTGAAATATTATTTCACCTGCGGATCAATACACGTCGGCACTCTTTGATGGCCATCCGTGTACAAATCGGAGTCAGAATCCACTCTGCGAAGTGTATCGTCCTAAAACAAAACAATATTAATTCAGTCAGGTACATAAATAGAGTAACAAGCCAAAGAAATTTCTGCGATTCAATCACATACGTACACTCTCGTCTTTCTATCTATGTCGAGATATACAGTACTTGAAAGTCGTCAATATATTCGGTTACCTTTAGCATTAATGCCGGGAGTGTGATGGATTTAATTGTTTTAGGAGACATAATACCGTAAAGTAAGACAGTGAAGCTTCTGTTTACGTTACAGACAATTATGAACGTTTTAATATTACGGCTCAGGCGGAGGATTGGCGTTGTGGGTTTTGGCCTGCAACATATGCGGAGCCTGGGCCCTTTCACAGTGACAGTGCAGTTTCTTGTCAATTGTAATAATTGTAAATGTTTTTGTACCTGTGCTTTTTTTGTGAATTTTTTTTTCTATCCTATATTTTTTTTAAACACCACTAGGTTTTCTTAACGAATAAGTTTTAGGAGTTTAAGTAATGTATTGTTCCACTTACACCCTGTGTATACTGATGAGTAGTGGTCAGGACCCTAGCTAAAGGCCTCATGAAGTTCGGCAAAGTGTCCGTAAGTGGCGGCCGTGCATGGGTCAACAGTGGCTTCAGTAACTTGGAGTCCACGGCGCCCCATAGCTTCGCTAGACGAGCTTTCTCACCGCCAGTGGCTGTCTCACTTCGAGGTGTATCCTGTTGTGAGAGACAGGCTTAGAAAATTGAAGAATCAGAAGTGACGATCAATATCTACATATGTACAGATCGTTATAATACAAGGCTTGTAATTTTGTGAACTTAGCGAAGATGTAATGTAGATTAACACTATCTTAGTATAGAACTAGTATTATTTACTTGGTTTGAGGATGTAACAATGTTTTAATATATCTTAGTATGGAACTCGAGTTTAACACACTGCAAAGAAAGAAAATATCTAAATGTCATTAGGAAAACATTGATTAGAAAAGGTAAGCATTCCAAGTACACATAAATAGTACTACTTGGGAAAAAAAAAACTAGTTAAAGCTTCATATATTTTAAAGTTTCGTTTCGGGGATGTGAGCACCAGCAGTGGTTTCATGAATTCCGAGCTGTTGTTCCTATATTATATTTAAAATTATGAAAAGACAAAAAGACTTTTCAATATAAATATGCAATTCATGTTAGTGGTTAAATCAGCTGCATGCAAATAAATTCGCACGCAAAATTAAAGCACAGGTAAAACCTCAATAGCTGGTTGTTATAATACACATAAACGTGGGCTTAAAATTAACAGGCATTGCAATCAAAAATACGAAGGAAAACCAAAGTTAAAAATAGTATAGATACCCCCAATTCACCAGGCATCAACACTCCAGAGTCGCCTTTGTTCCACTTAACTATCATGCGGCCTCTCTACAGCGGAAAGAAAAGCAGATAAACTAAAATAGTAAATAAACATGCAGAGGTTAAGCTGTTATAAATATTCGTTCATTAGTGTACTACCTTTATCCAATTATTTATACATGACCGAATTATCGCAGCAGCAATTTCATTAAAAGAATATTAAACAATATTTTTATTACGATTACGGAACAAAAAAGGTAGTACACGTATATGAAGATTAAGTATCATCTGAAGTATTCATTTAGGATAAAACCTATCTTAGTTTTTACCATAACCGGGAGATACCCTTCATCTTATCTGTTAAGTAAGGTGTTAGTTTGTTAATGGTAATAAGCGTGCATGTCCATGTGATAAAGCTTACTGGATTTTGCTCGTTAGCTGCTGAGTGATTGCGATCCATATTGCGTAGCCTCACATCTATGTTGCTAGACTAAATAAAAAATATCTACATTGAATGGACGAACTACTTATGGATGATATGAAATAAAAAATACAATTTCTGATAAGTACTGTAAAAAGCACAAGCTGTTTATGTATTGGAATATATAGAAATTGTATGTTCAAAGAAGTTAAGTGCAAACATTTACAATGAGAACAGTAGAGGAAAATGTTTATCGATCTTGAAGATAGTATGTTTATTGGTAAGTTCAGATACAATGGAAAACCTGCGACCTATATTATTATCTGCTCAAAATCGTAATAATATTATTTGATACTTGACGTCACGCCTTATATATTTACTCGAAATTCGTAAAAACATGTAATGTATGTTTAGGTCCGCGTGGTTTTCTATCGTATGTGAACGTGCTATTAGTGAGATACGTACCGGTTCGGTAGTGCCGGTCGCCTGGTACAGCTGTCCAGAACAATCCAATATTAGTATCAAATGTTTGTTATTCTATGAGGTGGAAGTGAGACATACAATGATACACTACGTGAAACCCATATGATAATGAACCAAAAGAAATAAATAACTTGAACTATATCTAGTGTTAAGAAGCTTATGTAATTGGAAAACCATGATTCTAGTTGTCAATAGTTATGCGTAACTAAAATAAATGAAGCAAAACTTTCTGATTGCTATAAGTCATTGAAAACTAAAATCACTATAAGATTTAAAATCAGATCAGATTATCCTTAAAAAAACGTGTTTATAATGCTTATTTTAAATACATGCGCGTTGAACTTAACTTAATTTAGCTTTATTAAGCTTCGTTAAGGTCAAATAAGTATACAATACCCAATAATAAAATATTCTATTTGTTTTAAAATTAATGAAAGCATCTTCTTTATCTATCTTGAATTGAAATAACTGTGATAGATGAAGAAGAGATTATTGTTACTACAATTAAAATGGTGTTAGTCTAATGTGTCAAAAATATCTTACTGAACATCATTTAATTAGTATTAAGTAGTATTTTTATAGTGGTGCGCATTATCAAAAACAAAGCCAAGGTGTAGTAGCAGCAAAATTATATTTGTTCGGTTTGTTTTTGGTTACTAAATACTTACACTGCGAACGTCCCGATACGGTAAAGCATCGGTTTCGTCGTTGGGACCTTGTCTGAAAAACAAGATTATATATTCAATAATTATGCACGTACAGATGCAAATAAATTATGCAATCAATTTATAAAAAAATCTAAACTTTGCGACGACAGAAAATTTTATATGGATAATATTTATACGCCTTAGATCAAAAGCAATAAGAATTTCTTTAATTTTTATTACGTCTAAGATACTAGAGACTACTAGAATAAAGAAAGTTAAGTTTAGTATTCCTGTTATGAAATTCTAGTGCCTAGACTTATTTTACTGTTGACTGCAAATCGTATTTGCTCATATTCAACAAACCGTTAAGTAAAGACGTAAAGTTATGAACTCACACTTTACCATATAACACTTGACTTACCCAGTAGGTATCCTTAGGTATTGGAGCGCATGAGTGGCGGCGCCTCCTTGAAGGATCACCGTTGCTATGACGATGAGAGACGTGGTGGTAAGCATAGCCTGTCTTGCTTCTGAGACTGTATTACGGATCGCTAAGGCGAAAGACATGGCCCCACGCAGACCTTGTTTGATAAAAAAAATTAGTTTATATTATATAATAAGGACTTTGTTGTGCATAATTAAATTACAATAGCTGTATGTTATGCTTTAGATTTAGAAGAACATAAATAATAACTACTGACGAACGAAATAATGCTCAGTACTCAATCACAAGTTTTAGTAGTTGTTTCGGGGACGCATATGACCGAGGTTATTACAACTCAAAATATATCTCTATACTAGATTGAGTCACGTTTATTAAAGGAAGTAGATGTTACTAAAACTTTTAGGTATACAGGTATAAGTGTATCTTTTAAATAAGTATGATTGGCTAAGAAACTCACCCGCAAAACATAGCATATGTTGGAAATTCATTGGAATAGGCGGTTTCCTCCCGAGGTTTAACAGGAAGGAGAGAGGGTATATGTTTACTGCTCGGCCGATCATCGAAGTTATCTAAGGTTGACTGGTTAAGGCTTATTATTTATCTAAAATCATCAATAGAGCTCCACTGCAAATCTAACTAGAAAACCAAGTGGCGTATCCGTCTGAGTGTCAAGTTATTGTCTTGCAAAGCTCATCAATTAATATAAATTGAGTGTCATTCATAATATTATTTTCATTTCTACTTGCATATGTTCATAGGATTATAGATAGTTAAGTACAAGTTTTAACGAAGAAGAAATTATAATTTTCCATGTCCATACAACAACAAAAAAATAAAGTTTTTAAAGTAAAAAATGTGTAAGAAATTGTTAATATAAATGCTATGTTATAAAAATAACTTCTATAAAAATTGTTGTATAGGTTATAAGATTATTATTATCGTATTACCGACCATTGCCGTAAACAAATTAAATCAGCACTATATTGAAAAGGATACGAAACCAGCAATAATGAACCAGGGGTCGAAATGGTGCTTCGGGAACGTGAACATCGAAACTCCGATGTACGTGAATATGAAGTTTTCAGCTAAAAAGTTGAGCAACTCAAACAGTTGTTTGGTACTGTTCCTCGAATCAGCTGACAGATTGTTGTACGTGTAATGCGCCTGGCAAATCCCACAGAACAATACCGCTACGACGCCTGCAATAATACACTCATAACTAGTATCAAAAATTTCTACATTATTATCGGAAAGACTTCAGTTTTACAGAGAGGTAAAGTATAGTGTGAAAAAAGTATATGTATTGTCGATACATATTTACAATGAGGGAAAGCAGAAACTAATAGTGTTGAAATTCGTAACACATCACTTTTATAATAAAAATATAATGAGGGAAAGAATAGGCAATAATCTGCACATCCGCATACGAACACCACGTGCCTCATTGAGTGTTGGCTACCTAGTAAAAGGTGGCCTTTGACTTACTATTAATCTTGGAAGGTTTATTCACATCTTTGTCTACCACACAAGGATTAAAACCCGAGAAGCGTATGTTATGTATAATTTAATAATAATATAATGTACTCACCTGTCAATTCGAATACTTCAGCAATGAGGAAAGCGGCGTACGACATGAGGACGAACAAAGCTGACTCCAACAGAGGCCAGTCTCGGACGTGGGTGAACTTGGTCATGTGTTTCTCGAGTTAAGTTATTATTGCTATGTTAAGATCAACAAAATATATAGATATATAGATATTAGAACAAAACACATCATTAATCAGTTGATTCCATCTAATACTTATTATTATCAATTTTTAAAACTTGATTGAAGGGCGGTTATGCAGGGGTCGGCCTATTAAGATTATATGACAGGCAGATAAAGACCATGTTAAAAAAATTTTGTTAAAAATTTCACTAAGTCTTAAACATTTGACAATCTGGTTATAAGAAGGCTTAGTGTGGCTACATCAATCATTTTTGGTATCTTGAAGCGTATGTTTATATACCTAAAATTACATCAATCATTGATGCCTTTGGGCCTTGTCTTGAAGCATATGTTTATATACCTATAATTTCTTATAGTGAATATCAATTTGAAAAGGATATCAGAGCCGTGAAGCATCCCATGACAGCGCCAACCAGCAGCGAGAGACTGAATATCCCGATGAAGTCCCCGATCGCACCACAGAAGGCCGAGAACTTAAAACCACCGTCGTTCGAATATGTCTTTTCGTAGTTTTGTATTGCACTAAACAGTTGATTGAATAATATTAAACCTTTCTACATAAGCATTTTATTGTATTATAGTTATTATTATCTTTAGTATGCTATTCGGCTCTCCCAAACCAAAACCTAGTAAAAGCCATTTAGAAAATTTTACACGAGAAGCAAAACAAGCTCAATTACGTGGCGGTCCAAAAGTCAAAAGTATAAAATTATAAAAGCAGTAAAGTTTCGTGTTGTGAGTGCGTTAGAGCATCGCATTATACGCAGTTTTATAATAATTTAAGAAAGATCGAAAAAAAATAGGTTTTGGTTTGGGACAGTCGTATTGTAGACACCTAATTTATTTAGTTTTAACTTGGATTGGAATTTTAATATAAAGTATATTACGATTGCAATAAAAAATAGATGTAACTGTTCATTTTATATGGTATCTCCTGATAGTTACCAGCAATTAGCCAATGCGGTTAATCTACGAAGAAACAGAGGTTGCTTATCTCCGCCTACCTTAGTTTAAATAGAAGCTGGATTTAAAGTATATGAGTTTATATGTAATAAATACTCACCCGCTGAGCACTAAAGCGACGGCATCATTGAGAACACTTTCACCAAAGATCATTGCATAAAGGTTCACATCAACCTGAAATATTATAAAATGTTAAGTATTCAGAGTGCGATACCAAAATTCATTGAATTAACGCATCTATTATCTAGATATTGCAAAGGTTTTCGAGGTTACCATTTGTAGTTGGATAGAGTCATTTGAATTAAATTAGATAAGGTTAATGAAAGCTATAAGTGTACATAATATAGATAGTAAAAACGTATTATCTCCTCGTAATGGCAATGTTACATAAGGTACGAAAGTAAAGAAATGAGCTCCTTATCTGCTTAGAATATTGTAGGGAGTTGCAATTTAGGTCTTTTTTTCTAACACTGGCAGAATTTTAAGCATTTTTTAAATTATTAAATGCCATCATTATATCCAATTTGCGTGATGTGACCAAAGACATTTTATTTTGTTGCAGTTATGTCTACCACATAAAGGTTAATGCATAAATCATATAGTTGACATACCCCAAATGTGACACTAACTATTTATTATGTATAACTAAAGGATGTGCAACAATTACCTTCAACTGTGAGAATATTGCTAACACTGTCAGCGGATCAGTAGGCGAGATCAAAGCACCAAAGTACAGTGTGTCCAAAAACGTGAAACTTGAAGCTAAAGAAGCCGGCATCAACTGCACACATCCATACATGAGCGATCCGATGACTAGAGCTGACAGTGCTGTACCCACCATGGCAAAGGTTAGAATTGCACCCAGGTTGCGGAAAAAGTATTTCTGAAAGTGGATAAAATTTATGGTCATGGATATTGGTCAAATATAACATATCGTTGTGTTTCAGTGAAGGAGAATATTGTAACAATAAATAATCATTAGTATACAAAAGTTTGTATCTGTGACCCATGATGCATTCAACACATTATCTTTTAGACTATCTGATGGAATTATAAATTTTGGGTGGCCAAAGACAATGGTCACTAAAAACTCTGACTAAAAAGGTTAATAGTCTTGTAATGTATAAACAGTACTGACATTGTAGTGAAATCAGAATGATAATCCTATGTTTCTTATCTACAGCAATTTAACAAAGCATTTATTTGCCTTCTTTATATTGTAAACAAAAATTACAAACAACAAATACTAATCATCAAGTAAAAGCTACTAAATTTAAGAAATTTCACACAACATATGAGGAAAATGGGTATATGTAATCTTAGCGTTCCCCTTCTATTGGGTGACTATAGGCCTATTGTATGTGTATAAAGACATTATTACGACACCCTTCTTTTCTGTAAAGGTAATAGTGCTTATATCTACTAAAACAAATCGTCTTAAAACCTATCGCATGGGATATCTAACTATCGAACTTCACTAGCTGTTATGCCTATGTTATTAGAATATATACAGAAAAGGAATACTAATAAAATTTTTTAAATATCTGTAGGTTTTTTGAGTACTTAGTTGTGTACATTGTCAATTATTAAGTAAACCTTAATCATATGATCAATTACTAAAACATGTTTCACCAGTCATGTGATATTAAACTGTATCATTAAACAAACATTTGAAGTTACACAAACTCATAAAAATTGTAAAGTAAACATATTGAAGAATGACTGGAAAAATTGACAGCAGCCTACTTAGGCCTTTGTTAACCATGAAAACTTTTATACATTTATTAATGCATATATAAGTCCTATAGCCCTCTATATATGCATTAATAAATTTACCTACTAAGTTTATAATATATTTGTGTGTGTATAAAGTTAGTAAAAAGTGAACAAAACTTGTCTTCAGAAGAAACATTTCTTATTAATATATTTAAAGACACTTCCATTTCTATAACTTACCCTTTTTAAGCAATAACCAGCATGGAATATTATAGGTGGGAGGATTATGTTGAAGAATATTTCGGGATCAAATGTTGCTTTCAGATCTATCTCATTTTGTTCCAAGTTGACAATTTCTCCTCTAAATCTATATGCATAAGTTTTGTTCGGCACTGGAATCCCATCTGAAGATTTAAGATTATGATGTTGTTTATGTCTAAATAACACACTTTAAAATATTTTTTAGTAAAACATTAAACTTATTCATAATACCATGAAGGATTTTAATAATCAAAACATTATAATGAAATGTACATGAATAACATAAATTAAACTTGAGTTTCAAGGTTGTGCGTAAATGCAATACTGTTTTTATTTCATACATACATATTTAATGCCATAATGTTAAACGAGTTGCACTGAATAAAATTTTGCAAAGAATCTAGTCATGTCATTTGAAACACTCTTGAAACATCCAATAGCAGGTAGCATTTAGGATCATAACTTACCACTATTATTAATATGAATTGTATCAGGAAAACGTAGCCGCAAAACATCTGGTGGAACAGACAAGTTATACTTTGTGTCTGGTGCAGGATGAACATCTATATGGGTCACTTGATTTGTGCTCCCCGCATATCTGATGATGGCACCTACGATTAAGCCTGGAAAACAAAAACCAATGTTATTCTATTGGGAACAACACTACACATTCATTATGCATAATAAATTACAGAATATTATAAGTGAGCTTGTATGTATGTAAATCATGTAAATCTTTTTTGGTCTATTTAGGGTTTTGCCTCTTCCGATTTCTAATATACTGACTAAATATTTTAGAATAGTTCAAATCAATATTATTAAAGACAAGATTAGTACATGCATCTAAACTAATTCTAAGGAGAGACATTAACTGTCTTGTTATAGAATTAATTATTATTTGTAATCTTATTGAAGGATTTCAAGAGAACAGTTTAGTAATGATATTAAAAAAACATTGAAAGAAATTGAACACTAAAATTATGCAACAATATTTCTAATTATCTTACCATATATAACTGCCAAACCAGTTTCGTGAAGCCAACTAACTCTTCGGTGTTTGAATACCCAAATAGTTAAAACTGTTAAGGTAAGTAGACAAGTGTATACTAGAAGATTCAGGCTGTCTAAACGGTGTAATAATGTAGCTTTTGCATCAAGTGCAATATCGTCTCCTGAAGCCTTGGTAGATGTAATTATGCACAAAAACAAACACAAAGCACCGAGGAAATTTTCCATTTTTACTTTAAAATATCACTGAAGTCCAACTATTTAAATCTTATTTAGAAGCAAATACAAATATTTATTTGTATATCACTATAACTGACGTTGTATCTAGCCATTTCTTATTTTATACTGTAATCGTACGACTAATTTCGTGGTTTAGCAAATTATTATTGTAAATTAATTTGTACGTATCGTATCGAATTCCTAAAATTACGTTCAAGTTTTTTTTATGGCTGAGTACTGACAAACCCGAGAGTAAGGAAAGTTAGGTATGACATTAGCATGACTGACAGTTATGAGCTGACTATACGATAGTGTTAGAAATATTATATTCACTTTGTTGTTATAAGTCGCTCGCTTAATTGTTAGAGCATTTTTTCGAATATAAAAAGAATGGTCGGTATTTATTAATTAAATGGCGTATAATAATAATATTGAAAACCTACAAAGTGGATGGATGTAGTCCAAGTAAATAGATAATTTAAAAACCATAATAGTAACAAACCAGTAATATTTTTCCCTATTTAAAAGAGAGAAATTAAGTCATCTATGTGTTTACAAAGTCAGCAGCTCAGTGAAAGTTGAAAATACAAATAATTATTTTTGGCTGAATATTTAGTCAATTGTGATGCCAAACTGGTGTATATGTTGTATGTTCGCTTCGGGATTATATTTGGATCCGCAACTGGAACGAACCGAACAACAAGAAGAGCAGAATTGAAGCTTCGATTTCGTTTTTTTTCAGTTGTAATGGCTGGCGGCGTTGGTACAACCATGGCGACAAATTAACAAGAAGTGCAAACGCAGTGGCATCAGTATTTGTACTTGAACTAAAGAATTAAAAAAAGGATGAAATTATTTATCGTTATAACATGCAATATTCTACTGACTATTGTGCCCGTACACGGGTAAATGTGGCTGTTGGCCAGCAACGTCCCTTATAGAACCGAAAACCGATCGACCATAAAAGTGATTTTCAATTGCAGGCAGCGACTCGGCAAACGTAGTTTAGGACATCCCCATGCTTGATGTACCGCTGCCATAAAAAGGATCGCTGGTAGTGGTTGGATAAGGGCCTCTAGTAATCGTGTTTTGTGGCGTACCCTTGGGGAGGCCTATGTCCAGCAATGGACTGCTATACTTAGGCTGATTCATTAATAAGTACTTGAAACTCTATCAACTGTTACCTTAGGCGCTGTGGTTACAAGGTTACTTTCTCTTCAATAACATACATTCATCTAGTGTTTCTATTGTAAATTTGATATAAAACTTGAATTCTTAAATTAAACTTGTAAGGGTGCCTATAACATAACATACGCTTCACGACTTGTGTATACACACTCCCTTTTTTATTATGGCGGGGTAGTCAGAGGCTTGAATGCCCATCTCCGAAATTTCGAAGGCATGTTAGGTATGGGTCATTCGAAGCCCGCGTATCACTAGATAGAC